>OX451740.1:494533109-494906421 GCA_948472305.1 Vicia faba
ACTGGGCCTGCTAAGGTCACTCGTAGTGGAAGACTGTTCTCGCCAGACATTGCTCCTCCGGTAATTCATAGGCCTTTGGTCTTCACACCTGCCAGGGTGCCTGTTTCTCCCCCTGACCAAGTATCCACCCCTGCTACCGAGTCATCTGATACTCGGGGCAAGGGGATTGCTGCTGATGTGCCTGCCAGGACGGAGGCACCGAAGACCATTGTTGAGGCTTCCAGGCAGGAAATGGAAGAAATCCTCAAGATAATAAAGAAAAGTGATTTCAACGTTGTAGAACAGCTGGGGCACACCCCCTCTAAAATCTCCATGTTGTCACTGCTGCTGTGTTCAGAGGCCCACGCCAAGGCTCTGATTGCTTTCTTAAAGACAGCCCACGTACCCCAAGAGACGTCTGCTGACCAGTTCACCGACTGTGTGGCCAACCTAACCGCTGATAATGGCCTGGGTTTCTCTGATGCCGATCTGACAGCAAAGGGGAAGAACCATAATGACGCCCTGCATGTCTCCATTGAATGCAGGGGCACTACTCTTGCTCATGTGTTGGTTGACACAGGTTCTTCATTAAACGTGCTGCCCAAGAAGGCTCTGGATAGGCTGGATTGTGAGGGTCTAGAACTCAAACCAAGTAACATTGTTGTCCGGGCCTTTGACGGGTCCAAAAGAATGGTGCATGGTGAGGTGGACATCCCAATCAGGGTTGGGTCACAAGTATTTGATTCAAAATTCTATGTGATGGACATCCATCCGTCCTATTCTTGTTTGCTGGGTCGCCCGTGGATCCACAAGGCTGGAGCTGTGACCTCCACGTTGCATCAGAAGCTCAAGTACCCGGTCAGGGGGAAGATCGTAACGGTGCAAGGGGAAGAGGAGTACATGGTCAGCCACCTCAACTCCTTCAGATACATAGAAATGGATGGGGAGTTCATTGAAACCCCCTTTCAACATTTTGAGGAAGTGCCACAAACTTTGGCAGCAGCAGAAGCAGTGGATGAAGAGGTTTCTCCTTTGAAGATGGCCTCCTTAAAGGACGCCCGGGCTGTGATCGAAAGAGGTGAATGTGCAAACTGGGGCAAGCTCCCTGATATTACTCCTAAGACTAACAAGTTTGGGCTGGGTTTCACCACAGAAGCTCAGAAAGCAGTGCGCAAGGCGAGAATTGGAAGAACTCCTGTGCTCATCACCCACTCAGAAGTGAATGCTATTGGAGAGGAAGACGAAGTGGAAGAGTCAGAGTTCGATAGCTGGATCTACCCGACGACCGACGGTGGATTGACCAATTGGACTGCTAAAGACTTTACACCCATAACTTTTGTTCCCCAGTAATGAACTTCTTTGTTTTGGATTTGTAATAAACAATAATTTGAAACTATATGGCCCGGTGTCTTACCCGGGGCACCGTGGTTTTGTTTATGAGGGCTTTTGTTTGTCACTGTCATATATCATAAATAAAAGCATTGGACGTTTTTCATATTTCAAATTTTGCGCTCCTTTTCTTTCCTTTCTTTACATATTGCAAAACAGCTGTATTTACACACACACACTCACTCATACAGGTTTCAATCCACTCTGGATCTCACTGGTAACGACTCTGCTACTGCCAGTTATGACTTCGAAAATCCGATCAACTTAGCCGAAGACGAAGGTGAAGATGATTGTGAAGTGCCTGGTGAACTTGCAAGACTGTTACAACAGGAAGAGAGGGCAATTCAACCCCATGAAGAGTCAGTGGAAATAATAAACTTGGGTACTGAAGAAGACAAGAAAGGGGTAAAGATTGGTGCCAACCTAGAGCTCAGCGTGAAGCAACGGTTGACTCAGATGCTGCATGACTATATGGAGATCTTTGCCTGGTCCTACGAAGATATGCCCGGATTAGATACCGACATTGTGGTCCATCACTTAACAACTAAAGAAGATTGCCCTCCGGTTAAGCAAAAGGTCCGCCGTATGCGTCTAGAGATGTCTGAGAAGATTAAAGCCGAGGTTATGAAGCAGTTTGATGCCGGGTTTCTTGCATTGACTTCTTACCCTCAGTGGGTTGCTAATGTGGTGCCGGTACCTAAGAAGGACGACAAGGTCAGAATGTGTGTCGATTATAGGGATCTGAACAGGGCCAGCCCCAAGGATGACTTCCCTCTACCTCACATTGATGTCCTTGTTGATAATACAGCTCAGCATAAAGTGTTCTCTTTTATGGATGGTTTTTCAGGCTACAATCAGATCAAGATGGCTCCTGAAGACATGGAAAAGACTACATTTGTTACTCAGTGGGGCACCTTCTGCTACAAAGTCATGCCTTTTGGACTAAAGAATGCTGGGGCAACCTACCAACGTGCCATGGTTGCTTTGTTTCATGACATGATCCATCATGAGATAGAAGTGTATGTTGACGACATGATCGCTAGGTCCCAGACTGAGGAAGAACACCTTGATCATCTACAGAAACTGTTTGACCGTTTGAAACTGTACAAGCTGAGGTTGAACCCGAACAAGTGCACCTTCGGGGTAAGATCTGGAAAGTTGCTAGGCTTCGTGGTAAGTGACAAGGGAATTCAAGTGGACCCTGCTAAGGTCAAAGCCATTCAAGAGATGCCAGTTCCTAAGACAGAGAAGGAAGTCAGAGGCTTTCTAGGACGTCTGAATTACATTGCTCGGTTTATCTCACACCTAACTGCTACCTGTGAACCAATCTTCAAGCTGCTGAAGAAAGATCAGGTAGTACGTTGGAATGATGAATGTCAGGATGCTTTTGACAGAATCAAAGAATATCTCCAAGAACCACCCATCCTTATGCCACCAGTTGAAGGGAGACCTTTGATACTTTACCTGACAGTGCTTGATAATTCAATGGGGTGTGTGCTGGGGCAGCATGACGAGTCTGGCCGAAAAGAGCATGCCATTTATTACCTTAGCGAAAAGTTTACCGACTGTGAGACCCGATACTCACTGCTTGAGAAAACTTGCTGCGCTTTGGTATGGGCTGCTCGCCGGCTGAGACAGTATATGCTGACTCACACTACCTTGTTGATCTCAAAAATGGATCCTATAAAGTACATATTCGAAAAGCCTGCTCTGTCTGGGAGAATTGCAAGATGGCAAATGATCTTGACGGAATACGACATTCAGTACACGACCCAGAAAGCCATCAAGGGAAGTGTATTGGCAGACCACTTAGCACATCAAGCTGTAGATGACTACCAATCAATGAACTTCGAGTTTCCGGATGAAAGCATTATGATAGTAACTGACTGTGAAGTACCTGGACCGGATGAAGGACCTGAACCAGGATCCCGATGGTCTATGCATTTTGACGGAGCATCCAATGCTTTGGGAAATGGTATTGGCGCCATCATCATATCTCCACAAGGTACTCATACTCCACTCACCGCCCGGCTGTGTTTCAACTGTACCAACAACATGGCGGAGTATGAGGCGTGTATCATGGGTCTTCAAGCTGCGATCGACCTGAGGATCAAATTTCTGAGTGTCTTCGGAGATTCCGCTCTTGTGATCAATCAGATCAAAGGAGAGTGGAATACGAAACATCCAAACTTGATTCCTTACAGAGAATGTGTGTTGACCCTGATCCCCCACTTCACAGAGATAACGTTTGAGCACTTTCCAAGAGAAGAGAATCAGTTGGCGGACGCGTTAGCTACAATGTCTTCAATGTTCAAGGTCAAATGGGATAATGAGGCTCCCCGGATCATCATCTGGAAACTGGACGAGCCGGCATACTATTGTGATCTCGAAACTGAATTGGTGACTGAGAAGCCTTGGTACCACGAAGTGAAGAGATATCTGGAAACTCAGGAATACCCTGAAGGTGCATCTATCAACGATAAGAAATTCCTGAGAAGATTCGCAGCCAAATTCTTCCTTAGCAACGACATCTTGTACAAGCGAAACCATGATTCAACCTTACTGCGTTGTGTGGATAAAACTGAAGCAGAAAGAATCATGGAAGAGCTACATGAAGGGACCTTTGGTACACATTCCAGTGGACACACTATGGCTAAGAAAATCCTACGGGCAGGATACTATTGGTCCACAATGGAAGCTGACTGTTACCAACATTCCAGGACATGCCACAAGTGCCAGATTTATGCAGACAAGGTGCATGTTCCTCCGGTCCCCCTGAATGTTCTGACTGCGCCTTGGCCGTTTGCAATGTGGGGCATGGACATGATCGGCGAGATTAAACCTACGGCATCTAATGGACATCGCTTCATCCTAGTGGCAATTGATTACTTCACGAAGTGGGTTGAGGCAGCATCCTATGCTACGGTAACCAAGACTGTTGTAGCACGGTTCATTCGGCATAACCTGATCTGTCGGTACGGCGTCCCTGAGAGAATTATTACAGACAACGGTACCAATCTGAACAATAAGATGATCGCTGAGCTTTGCGAACAGTTCAAAATACAGCACCACAATTCTTCTCCTTACAGACCGAAGATGAATGGGGTTGTAGAAGCAGCAAATAAGAACATCAAGAAAATCGTGCAGAAAATGACAGTGACTTATAAAGATTGGCATGAGATGTTACCGTTCGCTCTACATGGGTACCGTACCTCAGCCAGGACGTCAACCGGGGCAACTCCTTTCTCTCTGGTTTATGGTATGGAGGCAGTCTTGCCAATCGAAGTGCAAATACCCTCTCTCCGGATAATGAAGGATGCAAATCTGAACGAAGATGATTGGATCCAGACATGACTTGATCAGCTCAACCTTATTGATGAAAAGAGACTTGCTGCTATCTGTCATGGTCAGACGTATCAGAAACGGATGATCAGGGCATTTAACAAAAAGGTCAGACCACAAGAATATCGAGTCGGGGATCTGGTAATCAAGCGAATCATCCTTCCTCAGAGTGATCCAAGGGGCAAATGGACCCCTACGTACGAAGGGCCATTTGTGGTTAAGCATGTGTTCTCAGGAGGAGCAATGATATTAACCAATATGGATGGTGACGACCTTCCTCACCCCGCCAATGCAGACATAGTAAAAAAATATTACGCATAAAAAAAAAAAAAAAAGACCCGCTAGGCTGACATGCCTAGGCAAAAATTAGGGCTTCCTGTCGAACCAAAAGGGTTCGGGCAAAATGAAGGGATGAAAATGGAAAAAATCTGTACACCCGGCAAGTTGAAAACCTGAAAGGGCGGCTTGGGCAAAAATGGATATCCCGGTGGACTGAAAACCCGAAAGGGCGGTCCAGGAAAAAATTAGGGATAAAAGCGTAATGCTATGTCTCATTGATCACTTTGCATCCAGAATCCGGTATCTACATCAAGATCAGACGGCATCGATCAGTCAGCTTCACCTTCAACCAAGGTCATCAAGTGATGAGACGCTCGGAGTTATAAAGGCAATAGCAGAGTTGAAACCCAGTGGATCATCCATTTCACACAGCTGTTTTATTTTCTTTTGTACAAAATTTGTATAAACCCTTTTTGCTCGGTGGCGTTCTCTTATTAGGACGTCAGCCTCTTGTATACAAAACGCCTATTCACAGGCCACTCAAAAATCAATACAAATATACTTTTCAGTTAAAATGTGCCTTTTGTTTTTTCCTTTTCTGTTTTGTTTTGCGAAGAACGTCCAAGGTTCAATTTGTGATATATGCATTGACAATAATTTGCTAGCTCATAAATATTTGCATACGAAACAAAGAATTAATTACAGGGGACATTAGAAACAGGGGCAATAAGGAGTTGTCTAGGCAATCTAATTGTTCTATCCTCCAAAGTACCAAGGCAGGTTCAGCTAAAGAACATAACCAGGCATCTTAAATTCCCCAGAGAGTGAGACAGCAAGCAGTATACTCTCCTCAAGCAAAACAGTTATCAACCTTAAGGAAGTTGGGTGTCCTCCCGCAGATCTCAACATTCCCCAGCAGCATATATTCTTAACAAGCATCCCCGGCAGTCTTGGTCTAAAGATTGTTCCCCGGCGGCATACATCAACATTCAAAGGAATCACTTCCCCAGCATATCAAAACTCCCCAGGAGAGTCCAATTAGTTTCCCCAGGAAAGTTGGAATTCATATCTCCCCAAGCAGTAAGCTTATCCCCAGTAAATTCTGGAAGCTTATCCTTCGCAGAGCACGAACGCGTCGTCCGGCTTGATTTAAAGAGTTATTTCCTTAACAGGATATAACTGGGTTATCCTCAGCCAAAAGCCACGGAAAGAGCGTCGTCGACAAAGTCTTCCTATCCCCAGCAAACTATTATCAACAATTCAGCAAAACATCTTTATCCCCACAGAGTATTGCTTCCCAGCATGGTCGCTAGAGTATCTTTTCTCCCTGCAGAATCTCCCATTCGCCAAGTTTATTCCGCAACGGAGTCATCTTCTCCTACCGGTATTCTTGCAGTTATCATCCCCAGCGGAAGCAAAATCTATTCTTCGACATCAGCCCAGGGTACGACTTCCCGGCACCCGTCAAGGATTCACTTTCCTAGACAAAAACATACATAAAACATCACATACATCATTATAGCATGCATAGACGCATCATATCCTACGAATCTCATTTATGTTGAGAACATCATTACTTGATCCATATCATGCATTACATATGGCTGACTTTTACATTTCAGGAAAGATCCAGTTAAAGTTCTCAAGCTACATTTCAAGACCTAGACCGGTTCAGTTAAATCGACCCTAAGATTTTCCTGATGCTTATCCAGTCAAAGGCCTTCTCTGGTTCAGTCAGATCGACCCTAAGATTTCCCTGATGCTTATCCAGTTGAAGATATTTCAAGACCTTGTCCGGTTCAGTTAAATCGACCCTAAGATTTTCCTGATGCTTATCCAGTCAAAGGCCTTCTCTGGTTCAGTCAGATCGACCCTAAGATCTCCCTGATGCTTATCCAGTTGAAGATATTCCAAGACCTTGTCCGGTTCAGTTAAATCGACCCTAAGATTTTCCTGATGCTTATCCAGTCAAAGGCCTCTCTGGTTCAGTCAGATCGACCCTAAGATCTCCCTGATTCTTATCCCAGTAGAAGACATCCAAGATTTTTTCTCAACGAGCGTTGTTGAAGTTAAAGTCACCCAAGATTTTTTCTCAACGAGCGTTGTTGAAATTAAAATCGCCCAAGGTTTTCTTACCATTCATGCTAAGGTAGTAACCATCCCTGGTTCTTTCATCGCCGTTTGAAGCTCCAGACTCAGCTCCTGTAACCAGTCAGGACACATCTATACCAGGCATCTAAAAATCAGCTCCTGCAACGTGTCAGGTACTCATTTTCTGTTTTGCAGGTATACAGGTTCTCGCCAAGGAATCTCTTACGCAATCAAACATCCAGATGGCATCTATAAGCCCATTCCACCATCACTGCCACTATGTGAGTGCAAATTTCTGGGCACTCTAGTGTCCAATCATCTTCTACCCTCGAATTACGAAAGGCACGTCCGCCAATCTGCATCCTCAGGTCTAAGAAGATTGAACAGGGGCAACTGTTGTACCCCAAAATTTGCCCTCCCATATTCTTCAAGAAATTGCCAAGCCAAGTCACAAAATTCCCCAAGGGTTGCACAGTGCAAGGGCCTCCTAAACAGTCAAAATTAGGGTTTTGAGTCTGATCAAGAAAAGGAAGTGTTCAAAGGCCCAATCAAGTCTCATATGCTTACAAACATGGTCAAGCATCCTCATATCAAGTTTCAAGGCATTCAGCTCAAAATTGCACAGTCAAAACCCTAAATTGCACTACAGTCAACTGTAGGGGCAAAATGGTCATTTGACAGTCAAAAGTTCAAATTTTTGGTCAACATATCATTTTGAAGCCACAAACATCATTTGATCAATGCTTGATCATGATTCTCAAAATTTGGCTCAGAAAATCATCAAGATGCAAAAGTTTCCTTATTTGGACAGCTGAAAAAGTCAATTGAAATTGACCAGGGCATAACTTTCACATGGATTATCAAAAAAATTCCATCCAAAGCTCATTTTGAAGAGAAAGACATTTCCTACAACTCATATTCATACTTCAAGTCCAAGAAATGCTCTCACAAAAAGTTATCAATTTCAACATTATAGGTCATTTTCTAAAGTCAACAAAAAGGGACTTTAAGTCAAAGGCCATAACTTGAGATTGGAAAATCAACATGACATGGGACCAAAGGCATTGGTTAAAGGACTCAAAGACCTTTCCAAAATGTCCAAGAACATGAGAAAAGCTTAAAAATTGAGCAAGTTATGCGTTGGAGAAGTTGGGAAATTTTTGTGAAATGGCAAAAGTTAACTATCCTTGAAACTTCAATTTTTGACAAAAGGGCCCACTTTCTTCCACTTGATTCAGCCTTGTCATGCCACACACGTGTCCCATGATTAATTTCAAGATCAAACATTTATTTTTCTATTTTATTTAATTTTTGATAATTTAATTCATTTTAAATCTTTAAAAATTCAAATAAAATTTAAAAATCAATGGAATAGTGTCATTTGAATTGGAATAGCTTCCATATATCATGTGCCAGCTCACAAACTCATGCTAGGGTTAGGTTGTACACCAAATCTTGGTTTTGCTTAAAAAAGGGAAAGTTTGTTAATGGTGAAAGACCTAAGACTAATTCTCTCATGGGCATGGATCAAGGCCAGCTAATGACCTAATTCCCTTCCCTCATAAGTGCTGAGTCAAAACCTAATGCCCACACACTAAAAGCTGCGCTCTAGGACACATTGAAAACTTGGAAAATTCACCAAAAAATAAAAAAACTGAAAACCACTTTAGAGATTGATTCAAGGCATAATTCATAATCCAACAGCTTCCTCAAGCATTCCTGAACACATTCCAATCACAAACAACAACCAAAGCTCCCAGAATCGGTAACATGAACTGGAACTGCATCAAGGAAATTTCATAATCGTGCATCCCATTCTAGGCATTATTTGTGAAATTTAATGGTTGATTCGTGTTCATCATAAAGTTTTGAAGCTAACTGATACTTTTAATTGTGTTTTTCTGTGCTATATGCGATTATACCATGTATGCTTTTTAGGGTTTGCAGGATAAGAAATTAGGGCTTTCCATCCAAGGCAAAATTAGGACTCGTGGTTAATACCATTGGCATGAGCATGTCCAAACGAAGGGATCTCAACCCTCGCGCCTAATTTATGATCAAAGATAACCCAATCGCTATTTTCTGGAAAGTAGTCTTAGGCAACGTTTGCAAAACCGTTGCCTCATGTTTATGTTTTCAGAAAAAGGAAGAAGACGAACTCGTGGCAGGGAATGGTTGGATCGTTCAAATTTCGCGCGTGTTTCCAAGGCCACTGACATTTTCTTTTTATAATATTTATTTACTATTATATGTTAATTGAAATTGGAATGGTTCAGTGGCAGGTGGAAGCGCTTGCAATGCTCATGACCTGGGTTCGAGTCCCAGGTCTGTATAATTCTCAATATTATTTTTCTATAATGATTCCCATGCAGCGCCAGTGATAATACACACCATACATCCTCAAAGATCCACAGCCACGCGTCCCTCAGAAGCAGATCAAGGGCTCCAGATTGATGAGCACACTAAGCCCTAGTCAAACGCATCACACGCTACGCCAAAAGTCAAACGGATCCAAGCTTAATTGGGCCAGAATGCTAAGGCCAAACACCTCACAATTGGGACTTCCACCCCCCTGGTTTGCAATTTCCTTTTTATTTATTTTGTTTTCAATTTTTATTTTATTTATTTTATTGTTTTAATTTAATAAATTATTTTTACCAAAATATAAAAAACATCATAAAAATCAGAAAAGATGACAAATATAATAAATATTTAATTTAATTATTTTCATAAATAAATTAACATGTAAATTAACTTAGTATTAATTTAGGTTGCAACTTTAATTCTTTTCATAAAAATATAAAAAATATAGAATTTAGGTTTATTAAATTTTATTCCTTTCAATTTTCCCTTTTTTCACAATAATAATATTTATTTATTTATTTTCATAATTAATTGTACATAAATAATTAGGTTTAATTTAGGTTAATTTAATATTTTCATAATAACTAAAAAATAATTAGAATTAGGGTTTGACATTTTATTTTAATTATAATTAATTCTTTTTTTATTAAATCTAAAAAACATAAAAACACCAAAAAACAATTTCCTTTAATTTTTTTATTCCTCATTAGTTCTAATTAATTAAATTCATTAACTTCAATTTTTTGCAAAAAGGGTCCAACGCCCTCGTTCGTAATTTATTTAATTCGCACATTTATTTTATTTCGCTTAATTAATTATGTATCTCTCCCAAAGCGTTGTAACATTTACTTTTCGCACTTTTATTTGCTTTCTTTACTTTCCGTCAAATCGGGTCCGGTTTAATTTTGGCGATGTGGACCCGCGCCATTTGTAATAGCTTTAGATTTACTTTTCCTCGCAACTTTTAACTGTTAAATAAGCATGCAAGAATGAATGGATAAAATAAAATCAAGCGTAGATCACCTATACCATGAACAAGACAAAATATCTGAAAACGACACACAAGTCACACACCACCCCTAGGGTACGCCTCACTGTTGCCTTGCCTCGAAAGGTGATCGTCGAGTAGAGGATGTATTAGTAAGTCCTCATGATCCGGGAACCTGGCATGAGGGTAGCTTCTAAGGTGTCTTCCCATTGCTCTGGTGATCACCATGTCCCGAACCTCGAATTGACCCGAACACCTCCGACGGTGGTGCTACCTACCTCTCAATGGTGGGATGGCACTACTTTAAAGGACATTTACACAGACGAATTCCTTAGGGTAGGTAGACGACTCATGGATACTTGCTCTCTTCAAAACAAACTGAAATCTTTTCACACCAACACTTTTCAAAAGCTTTCGAAGCAAATTTTTCAAACACTCTGACGTACGAGTCGAACTGAAATTTTTCAAAGAAACTTTTTAAACCCACATTGAAAAGCAAACAAACAATTTTGAAAACACATTGAGCAAGTATCTAAGAGCCCATGGATAACCATGGATAGAAAGGGTGCTAACACCTTCCCTTTCTATAATCTACCTCCCGAACCGAGAGCAATCTCTTTAAGGAATTTTTCTGTGCTTTTGTCCTTTCCATTTGGAGAAAATAAAAGACGGTGGCGACTCTTGCTTCCGCGACATTTCGCGAACCAGCGTTAAACAGTCAGTTCCAGATCCACCGATCACAGCCACCAACATTGTGCGCCAGAGTCGCCCTTTTCTTCGGGAATTCCAGCCCCTCAAGGTGAAGAGACTCAGCCCATTGGAGTTGTAGAGTGACACCCTCGAAGAAAAGCTTCTCCAGCCAACACGAGGGCAGATCATACTTCCCTTTTCCATTTTCTCCGATCAGATCAATGCTCCCCTCGATGCATGGTCTCTTCGCCTTCGAGGGCACATTAGCGGAAGAGAGGGTGCTAGCATCCGGACCCGAGGATGATTTGCCTGACCCCGACATTGGAGCAGTCCATGTACCTCCCTGAACATCTTTCAATGCCCTCTTTGCTTTTGCCGCAAGGTTCCCGGCTATGCGTGTCTGGGCTGGATTCATGCTATCTACAGAACAAACAACAAATCAGAGTTAGCAAACGAGGACTTAAAAATGTCTACCATATATAATTATTTAAAAAATAAAGCAAATACCCAAGTATTTAACGGGGTCCTCATTCTTGAGGAGCTCCTTAACACTTATCAAGCCAGGTTCATACACGATCTGCCAGTCTTTGTTCCTAACCGGCTTTCCTCCTCGGCCCGCATGCTGAACACGAGGTATTCACGTGACGAAGGCGATCAAAAGATCGAAGCTCCTATGGTCCTCATCACCGAGCTGCCACTCCTTCCATACATAGGTGTCCAACTTATTGTCAAAGTGCTACTTGGTCCACTAGAAGGGGAATTTGTGGACCAACTTGTTCTGATGCTCCCCTTGCCCATTTGAAATAGGAGTCCCCTCCTCGTCTTACATCGAGGCCAGTCGGAAGACATTCAACATAGCCATGTCCGAGAAAGGCTGAACGAGCACGTATTTGTCCTTGAAAGATCGGGCAGACTCCAAATAAGCTTTGAACAACTTCCCATTGGATTTCTTTAAAGCGACCCATCCCCACTTTTTGTCGACCTAGCTCCTCTAAAGGTGAAAGTAGTAGAAGAACAAAGGGATAGTGGCCCATATCCTCAAGTAATCACACACAATCTCGAACTCCCGCATGAAAGAGGTCACATTCGGGTGCAGTTAAGAGGGATCCAGTGGGAGATGCTTGAAAATAGCCACCTGGAAATCTGAAAAGGAAAAAAGGAGGCCCATCTTCCGAAACACTATATTATACATCGAGATCCATTGTTTCTCATATTGCGAGTAGATTCGGCCGCTCTCTCTAGGGACCCCACACCAACCAGTCTTCTGTGCCATTGTCACCAGTCGAGTACGAAGATACGTTGGTAAAAAGATCATCCCGGTGCTCAATAAAATAGAACACATGGTCCCAAGGATCCTCCATGACCCACGTCATCGGTTCTTCATCGTTGTTAGGCACAAAAAGGCCACTCTGATCAGTGGGGTTCATCTCCATATCCTCTTCTCCTACTTATTGATCAGACTGGTTCGACTCATCCCCAGATATCTCCAGGATGGTCAACGTGCTACGAGTCTCATCCGTAGAACTTTGAGAAGACCCAACAAGTTCCTCGAAGATATCGCCTCCAATATTATCGGCTATAGTACCTAAAAATCAAAGGATAAAAGTGAGGTCGACATCAATGTCAAAACCAGCCTTCCACCATTAATCAAGTGAAAGGGCACTAATAAACAAGGATTATGTCTCTGACCAAAAACCTCACTAAGTCATCTAAATGAATAACCACTTTCCCTAACTAGGAGAACTCCAATCAGTAAGACAACCTAAATCCTTAAGGACCATCTACAACACATTAGTGAAAAAATCTGGGGAGGATCCACAGCGGCTTCGATGATTCTAAACTACAAAACCACCGTCTACCGCCAACACTCCCCAAGAACACCCTAACAGACAGGATCCTAAGCCTAACCGCATGCATTTCTAAGAAGAAAATCGTGAAAATCTAGGCTACAACAGTTAAATAACAATGAAAATCTGGAATCTTACCAGTTAAAGAAGGAAGGAAGTTGAAAGGAACAATGGCGAATAATTAATCTTCAGGAAACAACGACAGTCGATAGGCGAGCAATAACGAGTAATGCGAGAGAAGAACGAAAAATGTAGAATGCCCCACTCCTCTCGTATTTATAGCTAAACTCACCCACGCCTGAGATACACACACCTAGGGAACCGTAGGATCGTCATCATTGCACCATAGCCCCTAGGCCATCATCGCGCCACTGCATCAACACACTACCCAACACACACTAGCTCTTCAGTTTTCAAAGCTTAAATGACCAACTAATCATCTCCCTGTGAGAAAGGCATAACGGGTGATGCTCAAGCTCCTCGTAAGAAGCACCTCATTCCATAAGCAGGTGTTAAAGTCATCACTCTTGTGTCTAGAAGCAACAACTTGAGGGGATACTATTTTGGATTGGCCCAACAACTAGTGTGGGTCCAGTCTGACCTCCTTCTTTATCACGACCCGTGCAACCACGGCCCGGGATCCCTCCCCCTCCGTCGGGCACCACCGATAATTTTTCCTCCTAGACTAGCATTGACCTACAATAATCGACGAGCGCCTCTCAATCTGCCCGACATCAAGTCGACCAGACAACTAGGCACTGACCAGACCGATGCGTGTAACCTACCTCCTCCTTAGAACTAACAGCTAATTGCAGGCACACCTGCCCGATTTGACCAAGTCCTGACAGTTACATATTTTTGCAGACCCGCATATCTAGGCCCAAAAATATGGACCAATGGCCAAGCGCCAGGGGTACTATATAAATACTCACTCATGTGAAAGCCACGTATCGAATATTGACTATTCATCACTAAAACCCTAATACTTTGTGTAATATGGTGAGAGAACTGACTTTACTGGTTTTGCATTTTATCGCAATTGTTACGGTTAGCAAGAGTCTCCACCGACTTTTCTTTTATCCAATAAAGGAAAGGGTGAAAAGAACAAGAAATACCTTTTAAATATTTTGAGTTCGGGGGTAGGTTATGGAAAGGGAAGGTGTTAGCACCCTTTCCATCTGTAGTTATCTACGGGCTCTTAGTTGCTAGCTCACTTTTAAAAATACTTTGTGTTTATGTGTTTTGAAAATATTTTGAAAAGACGCCTTAGCGCAACAAACTTTATAATGATTCTCTTATCGTGAGAACGCATACAAAGTGTTTTTTATCTTTGAAAATATTTAGAAAAAAGAGTGTATGTGTGAGAAATTTGTTTTGTTTTGTGAGCAAGCAACTACAAGCTTCCTACCTACTCAAAATATCTTTGTTCTTTTCCTCTTTTCCTTTAGACAATGCTATTCTACCATTAGTTGGTGGGTAGCCCTATCATTGGATGTTTGAGGGACAAGAACGGATCATCACACAGTCATGAAGGAAACTCGTAGGACACTTTATAAATTACCCTAAGATACTAATATCATTTACCGAGGCAACATCAAAGGGTTGTCGAGAGAATATGATCATTTAACCAAAGAGTCTTTGCTAAAATTTCTTACGTACGAGAGACGTGACTGTTTATTTTCCAAAGGCAACAAGTGAGGGTCACCCTAGAGGTGCGTGTGTGTGACGTGTTTTATGTTTCCGTTATTGATCTTGAAGTTAGGTTTTCTAGCGTTTTGCTTTTAAGTCTTTCCATACACGCCTAATTAGTCTAACAGTTAAATATATACATAAGGGCAAAAATATAAGTGCGAGAATTAAACTACGTTATTACATTGCTTCGGGGATGGGGGAATACAAACCATAAAATGGGGATAAAAATGTAAAAGGATCCTAATTAGTTATTACAAACTTTGGACAGTTACAATTTTGAAAAAAAATGCGAAAAAGTAAATAAACGCGTGGAGATTGAAGAGGGCAAGATACCTAAAAAAATTCTAAGTATGAAAAATATTTTTGGTGTTTTTATTTAGAAAAATAATTGAATGATAATTAAAGCCTAATTTTAATTATATTTTAATTAATAAAATAAACTTAAAGTGATTAAATTAATTATTTTTATTATGAAAATAAAGTTAATTAATTAAAATCTATATCTAATTTTTTTGATTTTTATGATTTTATTAAAAACAAGTGATTAAAAAAAGAAAATAAATAGATTAAAAAAATAATAATAAAAAAGGACTATGGGCCTGCTTTGTGAAAAGCAGATGGAGGGTGCAAGGGGAAAAGGTTGCTTGTAATGTCCGGTTCGATGATCAATGGCTTTGGTGCCCTAACAATGGTAAAACACCATTTCTGAGTCAAACTTTACATGTAATGTACCTATCCTGTTCTAATGATGTATAGGAGGAGATCAAACATGTTAGTAATGATTAAAAATGCAAGAAAACATAATTTTGATTTTTACCAATTTCAAAAATTGGCATGATGCACAGATCGTGTTCTGGTGCTCGAGGAGTACAACTATGGATCTAGATCAACTCCTTTGATCTTCAGGAGGTGAATGCTAGCCTTAGTTCGAATTGGAACTTTCTGGAAATGTGAGATGTAATTTTCATAACTTCTTTGAATTTTTAGAGAATTTTTGGGGAGCTTTTTGTGCAATGATTTTGTGGTCCTTTGGCATGGCTTTTCTTTCCTTTATATAGAGAATGAAATAGGAGCCAACAAGTATGGAAAGGGACAATGTATTCATGCCCATGAAATCAATATTCCAACACATTTAAAACTTGCCTTCTTTGCATGTTTCTTGTCTCTTGGATTCCTTGCACAAATCTGGACATGCTGTTGGCTTGTATTTGGGCTGACAAATATGACATGGAAACAACTCATGAAGCCATGGTTTAAACAAGAATCAATTTTTGAAAACTTGCCAATTTGAGTTATTTATTTGCTATTTTGAGTCTTTCACATTTTGGAAAGGTTGTAATGAGTTGTCATCAGTTGTCATGAGTTGTCTTGGGCCTTTGGATGGTTGAAACAAAAAGCCAAAGCCTTTATACCATTGTTTCATATTTTATTTGATTTTATTTGCATTTAAATGAATAAAAATTCAAATAAAAGAAATAAAAATCATAAAAATATGTGAATGGGTTTAGAGGTCCTCTAACACCTTATGAACATGTTTGAACATCAAAAGTTAGGCCCACTAGTTCAAAACTTCAATTTCTCTCATTTTTTATTTCATGAATTTCTTCAACATTTCCCAAATTGTGCAACTCATAACTTGCTCAATTTTCATATTCTGAAGATAATTTTGGACTTTTTGGAAAGATCAAGGTGTCCTATACAATCTCTATGTTTATCATTTTTGCTTTTGAAGACTTTATCTTGATTTAAGTTGCCTTGACAAAAAGTGTCTTTTGTTGACTTTTGAAAATAACCTATAATGTTTTAGCTCATATCTTTCAAATGAAGCATTTTTTGGACTTGATCTTAAAAACAAAGTTGTTGGGAATTAAATTTTATTTAAAATGAGATTTTGTTGGGGAAAAGTTGATAAAGTATGTGAAAGTTATGCCTGGTCAAAGTTCAATTTACTTCTCCTAAGGAAACCCTAATTTGACAATTCTTGACTTTTGATGATTTGAGGTCTTTCCTAGGGGAATCATGATCAACCCTTAATAAAATGATGAATATAACTTCAAGATATTGATATTGACAAAAAATATTGAAGTTTGACTGTATGTTGACCATAATTGACTTTTTACCCAATATAGTTGATTTTCAATCATCTGAGCCATTAACTGAGCAAACTTGTGATGCAAGACTTGAAACTTGACATGAACCTTGTTGAGGACCTATGATGAACCATGGAAACCAATTTAGATATTTTTAATCCAAATTTACTTTAGAAACTCAAAACCCTAATTGTATACCTTTGGCTTAGGAGGTGCATCTTGACTAGTCAATCCTTGAGTGTCTTGAATATTTGAGAAGCCATGAAAGAATGTCTTGAGAAGAAAATGGGAGGGAAATTTTGGGGTGCAACACTTTGCTTGTATCTCTTTCACTACAAAAAAACGTTATTTTCCAAGGGCTTAACCCCTCACAAATGGCAAAAACCCCTCACAAATAGGAAATTTGCGAGGGGACTGGTCCACTAGCAAAATAGGGGGTCGCAAATAATTTGCGAGGGGCTTTACACGTGGGTATTTTTCCAGGGGTTAAACCCCTCGCTAAATGCAATTTGTTTTTTACATCCTGCAACGTGCAGGCATAGGCGTAGGCTATGTTAGCTGAGTGCGTCATAAAATTTGCTTGGGGTTAAGTCTGTGACAAAATGTAAATGCTTTATCATTTGCGAGGGGATAAACCCCTGGAAAATTGCAAACGATGATATTTTCCTTGAAGTTTAACCCCTAGAAAATTGTCAAAATATTTATGAAAAAATTGATATTATTTGACTAAAAATCAATACTGATAGTTCTATAAATTATATTATTATAATAAAATTAATATAATAAATATAATAATTAAAATTCAATCAAACATAATAAAAATTAAAATAAAACTTATACAAATTACAATAAAATAAAGTTCTTAAGTTCAAAATAGTTAACATAAATTATTTCATACAAATTAAAATAAACATCAAATTTTCAAATTTAAATATTCTATTCTTGTTCATCTTGTTCTTATCCTTGCTTTTCTTCTTCAACAATTCCTCCATATCAACTTGTTCCTCCAAATCCACCACCATAATTTTGTGAAGCAAAAAATTGATCAAATCTTTGAACCCACTCATTTGCAATCCACATTGCTTCTTGATACTCCTGTGTTTGCCTCCTCATTTCTTCCCGCAACTTCGTTTCTCTTCTCTGCATTTCTTGTTGCATATCTAATTATTTTTTCTTCATCTCTTTAATTTCTGCATTTCTTGCTGCTACATGGATTGTTGCCTCAGTATTAGCCAAGTTTTTCACTGTTTCAAGCATTTCGGCAGTTAATATAGGTGGACTTGATGTTCCTTCTCCATCAGCAAGTCTCATTTTAAAACTCCTATCATGCCGCTTGATAGTTTTGGCATACCCTCCATCACCATACACTCTCTCATTTTTCTTATTTCCACCTGAAACATCATACCATGTTCGAAAACCCACAACAGGATCAATAGGATATCCCGGTGGTGGTTCAAGTTCTAGATGCTCTGATAACTATAGGGCAAGTTGTCTATCAAACTCCTCCTATAAAAAAAATTAATTGTTATAATATTTTGAATAATCTAGGTTCATATAAAAGAATAAATAAAATGTTTTTAATATAAGAAAAACTTACTTGAGTGTTTCTTGCGCGCTCGTCAACAAACTCTCCATTTCTCTTGAGATGAGTCTATAGATGGAACTCATTAAGAAGTGGAGTTCTACCCAACTCTTCACGCTAATTGAATAATTAAAAAAATAATTAGTTATATGTAATCTAAAATCTAAATGGTAAATTAATTAAAAATAATAATTAAATTTACGTACCATCCTTCGTGCAACTTCAGTATTACTAATACTACCCGCTGCGTAGTTGCAGCCACCAGCTTCAGATGCTCTATTTTTCTTTGCCTTTTCAGATATTTCCTCAAATTTTTTAGAATTCCAATGGGCAATAAGATCTTGAAATACTTCTACTCCTATCCAACATGGACGTTGCTTTTTTCCCCTATTTAATTATAACATTCCTCATGGTGTCGGAAAATCAGAAACTACATTTTGAGTGAAAATTTTCTTCAATTTGGACGTTATCTCTAACATCCCAACAACACTTCTCCTACATTGTTGTATGAATTCAAAATTAAACAATAAAGAATCATGAATATCTCAAAAAATATAAAGGAAAGATATTTCAAAAAATATAAAAGGAAAAATATAAAGGAAAAATATAAAGGAAAAAATATACCTTAAATGCATTAAACCAATCTTTTATGTCATCTTCAAGTACAACTCCATAACTCGTCCAAAGTTTTATATACTTCTCTTTAATAATTCTTGTTATGATCAATATTGCCGATGGGGCAAGATCCTAAACACCAAAATCTTGAGTTAGAATTGATTAAATAAAACTCAAATTTAAAATAAAATAAAACATATATAAACACTTACGATCCAGAGACGGGCCAAATGACAAGTCTGCCATGATAATATCTAACTTTTTACGGCTCATTTCTCCTCAAGATGTGCTCCCTACTTGTTTGCTCCTCAGGAGCACTTGTATCTTCTTGAGCATTGGTTTCTCCAGGAGCACTAGAATCTCCGGGAGCACTGGTATCTCCATGATCATCCTCAGAAGGCATGGGTCGAGGCATGCTAGATCCACCTAGCTCCATATGAATGGGTCCACTCAACTACATAGAAGGCATAGGAAAATATATAATAGATCCAGTAGGAAAAAATGGTATGTATCTAGTAGGGCTAATAAAAGTTGTTGGGGATATGGGCGGGAATGGTGTGTGTAATATGGTGGGAGAACTGACTTTACTGGTTTTTTGCGTTTTATCACAATTGTTGCGATTAGCAAGAGTCGCCACCGACTTTTCTTTTATCCAACAAAGAAAAGGGTGAAAAGAATAGGAAAGACCTTTTAAAGATTTTGAGTTCGGGGGTAGGTTATGGAAAGGGAAGTTGTTAGCACCCTTTCCATACGTAGTTATCTACGGGCTCTTAGCTGCTAGCTCACTTTGAAAATGATTTTTAGTGTAAGTGTATTTGAAAATATTTTTGAAAAGACACCTTAGTACAGCGAACTTTGTAATGTATCGTTGACGATGCATACAAAGTGTTTTTGTCTTAGAAAAATATTTAGAAAAGGGAGTGTATGTGTGAGAAATTTGTTTTGTGAGCAAGCAACTACAAGTTGTCTACCTACTCGGATGGTCTTTATTATTTTCCTCTTTTCATTTAGATAGTGATATCCAACCATTATTTAGTAGGTAGCCTTATCATTGAATGTTTTAAGGGACGGACGAGGGTCATCGTACAGTGGCAACTCGTAAGATATTTTAGCAATAACCCTAAGGTATCAAGATCATTTACCGAGGCAGCATCGAAGGGTCATCGAGGGACTATGATCTTGTATCCAAAGGGTCTTTGCTAAAATTTCTCACGTTCGAGAGACGTGACTGTTTATTTTTCGAAGGCAACAAGTGAAGGGACCTTAGAGGTGCGTGTTTGCGAAGTGTGTTGTGTTTCAGTTATTTGTCTTGGATATTTAGGTTTTCTACCGTTTGCTTTTAAATCTTATCATGCATACATCTAACAGTTAAATATATACAGAAAAATAAAGATGCGGGAATTAAACTACGCTATTACATTGCTTCGGGATGGGGGAGTACAAACCAAAATGGGGGGAAAAACTAAAAAATGTAAATGAACCCTAATTATAACTATTACAACTTATTGACAATTACATAAATTATGAAAAATAATGATGCGAAAATGTAAATAACACACAAAGAATGGAAAAGAGGAAATACCTAAAATCCTAAAAATTATAAGTATATAAATTTTTTTTTTAATTTTAATTAGAAAAAAGACTTTGAACCTAATTCTAACCAATTTAAATTAACAAAATAATCTCAAAATGATTTTAATTAATTAATTTTTATTGTAAAAAAAAGTTAATTAAATTAAATCATAAATCTAATTTTTATTTGATATTATGATTTTTATTAAAAAAATATTTATTAAAAAAAAAGAAAAAAATAAAAAAGGGAAATGATAAAAAAAAACAAATGGGCTGTGCTACAAAAAAACATTAGGGGGGTGCAATTTAGAGTTGTTAGGCCCAACAAGAACTGAGCCCAGAAGCTTTGTTCTGGATCTAGTGGGGAAGCGCGCCTTGGAGTGCACCATCGTCACCATCGTTTGGAGCGTTGGATTTGTGATTTGATGATCTGATGGCCCAGATGAGAGCCATACCATGCGCTTGTTAACCCTTATACGCACTAGATCTGAAATGAAATGTTAGAAAAAAGAAAATTGCTTGCAGTCTGGGTCGAACCCAAGACCTGGTAAAGGTACGCCTTAAGAGTATGCATGCTACCACTGGGCCATTTGTTCATTTATTAATCCAGATATAAACACATACATATATAGTGAAACCAGATCATATCTATTTCAAAAATCATGTGCGCGCTGAGATATTTAAATGTGCCACTAACAAGACGACACACATGCCAAAAGTGTCAGCCCACCGGAGTCAACTTTCTGGTTGTCTTCTCCGGTGGGATTGAAATTTAATCCTGCAAAAATAACAAAAATAAAGGATTGAAATCGACCCTACCCCCTTAGAAACCCCCCCTGAGTCTGAATCAAGGCTTATTTTGGGCAAAAACACCCTGAATCATACATTCTGAAGCAAAACGTATGATCGGGGTTTAAAATGCCATCCTGCAATTTAAGCACTAAAGCTCACATGTGTTACGTCCAACATGTTCTAAACATTGCCATAAACATGTATGCATGCGTTAGATTGGTTAACAATATCTATTTTAACATATTGGATTCAAGAAATTATACCAAACTGGTGGTGACTATAGTGGTCGTTCTAGACGTGGAAGGGCTTGGTTATGAGCTTGGTTCAATTCCTGGAAGCCTCAAGAATGTGTTTTGGTCGTTTGTTTGGATTGATAGCGCCTTGTAATATAGTTACGATTTTTTCAACTTTGAGAAATTTTGAGAATTTTGTAGTGTATTCTTGCAGCAGCCATCTCCTGTCCTTTTGGCCTGCTTTACTTCAGTATTTATAGAGGGAGAGATAAGCTGGCATACATGGAAATAAATCAAACCGTGAAGGCTCTTTTCAAAACAATATGATACACCTTAAATTGTTTCCAAACTTTCCCTATCCTTGCCATTTTTGAATTTTCATGAACCTGGACATATTGTGGCTGGGTTGCACGAATTATTGGGCTTCAAAGCTGACCAAACCAAGCCCATATGCATTAGCCATGACTTTTGTGATTTTATTTAATTTACTTTGTTTTTAAATTAAATAAAATCAAAGTAATTATAAATAAAAGTCAAAGCAATGTATAAATGGACTTAGTGGTCCTCTAAGGTGTTATGAATATGTTTGAACATCAAAAAATAGGCCCATTGGTTCAAAATTGCAATTTTGCTCAATTTACATTTCATGAACTTCTTCAAAATCTCCCAACTTGTGCAAATCATAACTTTCTCAATTTTCATTTTTTGAAGATAATCTTTGAATTTTTGGAAATCCTAAGATGTCATATAGAATCTCTATGTTGATCACTTTTTCTTTTGAAGATATTATCTTGATGTAAGTTGCCTTGACAAAAAGTGTCTTTTGTTGACTTTTGAAAATGACCTATAATATATTAGCTCATATCTTTAAAATGAAGCATTTTTTGGACTTGAGAATAATAAAAAAGTTGTAGATAATTTAATTTTCTTCAAAATGGGATTTGGTTGGGGGAAAGTTGATGAAGCATGTGAAAGTTATGCCTAGTCAAAGTTCAGTTGACTTCTCCTATGGAAATCCTAATTTGACAATTCTTGACTTTTGATGATTTGAGAGCTTTCCTTGTGGAATCATAGTCAACCCTTGATCAAATGATAAATATCACTTCAAAATGTTGATGTTTACCAAAAATATTGAAGTTTGACTATATGTTGACCACAATTGACTTTTTGACCAATACAGTTGATTTTCAATCATCTGAGCCATTGACTGAGCAAACTTGTGATAAAGGACTTGAAACTTGACATGAACCTTGTTGAGGACCTAAGGAGAACCATGGAATCCACTCGAGACCTTTTCAAACCAAATTTCCTTGAGAAATTCAAAACCTTAGTTGTAGACCTTTAGCTTAGGAGGAGCATTGACTGGTTAACCCTTGAGTGTCTTAGATATCTGAGAAGCATTGAAAGAATGTCTTGAGAAAAAAAAGGGAGGGAAAATTTTGGGGTACAACAGTTTCCCCTGTTCAATCTTCTTAAACCTGAAGAGTTAGATTAGCATGTCCTCCATTCGTGACTTGAAGGTAAAAGATGATTGAACACTTAAGTGCCCATAAATTTGCACTCGAACGTGCAAGAGGTAACGTTGTTGGTTGATTGTCTTAGGAATGGGCTTATAGATGCCATGGAGAGGTGACAGAGAGTTGTCAGAGATGGGCTTATAGATGCCATCCAAAATAACTGTTAACTTCAATTGGAAGAAGTATCAGAATAAATCTTTGGTTGATTTAAACTGAACCAGCAGATGTCTGTACTTAACTTTAATTGGATAACAAATTAGAATAAATATTTGAGCAATTTAAGCTGAACCAGAGAAAGGTATTGATTGTCTTCAACTGGATAAAAATAAAAATAAATCTTTGAGCGATTTAAGCTGAACCAGAGAAAGGTCTTGATTGTTTTCAACTGGATGAGAATCAGAATAAATCTTTGGTTGATTTAAACTGAACCAGAAAAAGGTCTATTGGAAAAGCATCAGGATAAATCATTGGTCAATTTAAACTGAACCAGCAGATGTCTCTACTTAACTTTAACTGAATAAGAATCAGAATAAATCTTTGAGTGATTTAAACTGGACCATAGAAAGGTCTTGATTGTCTTTAACTGGATAAGAATTAGAATAAATCTTCGGGCGATTTAAACTGAACCAGAAAAATTATCTACTAGAGAAGAATCAGGATAAATGATTGGTTGATTTTAACTGAATCAGCAAATGTCTGTAATTGTCTTTAGCTGGATAAGAATCGGAATAAATCTTTGGGCGATTTAAACTGAACCAGAGAAAGGTACCTACTGGAAAAGAATCAGGATAAATCATTGGTCGATTTAAACTGAACCGGCATAGGTCTATAGTTATCTTTAACTGGATAAGAATCGGAATAAATCTTTGAGCGATTTAAGCTGAACCAGAGAAAGGTCTTGATTGTCTTCAATTGGATAAGAATAAGAATAAATCTTCGGGCGATTTAAACTGAACCATAAAAAGTGTCTACTGGAAAAGAATCAGGATAAATCATTGGTCGATTTAAATTAAACCAGCAGATGTATGTAATTGTCTTTACTTGGATAAGAATCAGAATAAATCTTTGGGCGATTTAAATTGAACCAGAGAAAGGTGCCTATTGGAAAATCATCAGGATAAATCATTGGTCGATTTAAACAGAACCATTAGAGGTCTATAATTATCTTTAATTGGATAAGAATCAGAATAAATCTGTGGGCGATTTAAGCTGAACCAGAGAAAGGTTCCTACTGGAAAAGCATCAGGATAAATCATTGGTCGATTTAAACTGAACCAGAGGATTTTTATGTCCAACTTCGACTAGGAGAAATATCAGAATAAATATTTGGTTAATTTAACCTGAGCTAGAAGAGGTCTCTTTAAGAATGACCTTCTGAGGAAATTGCTGAAATAACCCTTTGTCAGATGTAGCCTTTGAGAAGATTGTTGGGTCATATAAGTAGTTGATGATGTTTGTATGTTGATTGATCTTTCCTGAAGAGGTAAAGACTTAGTTGTATGCAATGTCATGATGTATGAAATGCATTGCATAATGATGTTCTCAAAATAAATGAGACTGTGCTATATGCATTTCGTATGTATATGCTATGATATTGGTAAATGATGCATGAGTGTGAAATGTTATTTAAGTGTATTTGTAAACTCGAGAAGCATCTTTGTCTAGGGAAAATAAATCCCTGACTATCGTTGGGGATGAAGAGTATGTGTATCTTAGATCTTCTGAGGATTTTTTTCCGTTGGGGACTCCTATTTTCTTATTTGAGGAAAATCTGCCGGGGAACATTGATTTTTGCTTTTTGCTTGAGGAAACTTTGCTGGAGAATGTTAATTCCTGCTTGGGAGAAAAGTTCAATAACATTGGTTCTTCATTTTTCTGCTGGGGAGTTTATGCCTTGACTGGGGAGTTCAATAACATCTAAGTAACAGACTCAAGTTGGGGAGACGATAATTTGTTGGGGAAATAAACCCTGTCAACAGAGCAATACTCTACTAAGGAAACACCATTGTTGAGGAAAGGAACTCTGCTGGAGGGTAGACAATTGCAGGGGATTTTGCAATCTCGGAGGAATAAACTTAGTTGGGGAAGAGAACATCCATGAAATGTATTGGTCTAGAATTCTTAGGTTGGTGACATTACCAGGAAGCAGATCATACTCCTTTATCCGCCAGAGCGATCTGTCGGGGAAATTGCGAGGAATGTATGAATTTGTGAAAATTACTCTATGGGGATAATCTTATGGAAGTGGATCTGCGGGGATTTGTGGATGGCTTGAACATTATCCCAACTCTTAGAGTTTCGGTGAATGCTTATTCCTATTTTTATGCATTTCTTAATAGTCAATTGTATTCATATGCATATGTTCATTCAATTTTAGTCATTGGACATTTTGCAAACAAAACAGAAAAAAGTAAAACAAAATTTGGCATTGAAATTGTATTTCATTGATAGTTTTCCTATAAACAGACGATTTTTGTACAAAGAGACGGAAATCCTCGTAAGAGGAATTCGTCGAAGAAAATATTTATAAAGTGAAAACATATAGCTATGTGGGAATAATCTCATCAAGTCCCAACTCTACTATTTCCCCTATGTCTCCAAGCATGTCATCCCTTGTTGTCGGAAGAAAGTGAGTGGATTGATTTGTACCATTTGAACCTTGACTTTGATAATAAAGCATGTTGTAAGTGATCCAATGAGGACATAGTCATACGCTTTAATCCCTAATTTTTTCATGGACCTCCCTTTCGGGTTTTCAGTCCACCGGGATACCCTTTTTTTCTGAAGCCGCCTTTTCAGGTTTTCGAGTTGCCAGGTGTACTGTCTTTTCATATATTTCTCTGATTTTTTCTTAAACTCTTTTGGTTTGTCGGGATGCCCTTATTTTTGCATAGGCCAGTCAACCTAGCGGGTCATTTTTAGGCATAGTACCTTTTGACTATGTCTGCATTCACAACGTGCGGGAAGTCTTCACCGTGCATGGTGGTTAATATCATAACTCTTCTAGAAAATATTTTCTTGATTACAAATGGTCCTTCATAGGTAGGAGTCCATTTTCCCCTGGGATCACCTTGTGCGAGGATAGTGCACTTTATTACCAAGTCACCAGCCTGATATACCCGATGCTTGATCTTCTTATTGAATGCCTTGATCATGCGCCTCTGATACATATGTCTATGGCAGACAGCCGCCAGCCTCTCCTCATCAATTAGATTTAAATGATCCAACCTGGTCTGAACCCACTCGTCTTCACCCAAGTCCACATCTTTCATGATTCTCAGAGAAGGAATATGAACTTCAACAGGTATGATAACTTCCATACCATATACCAAGGAGAAAGAGGTTGCCCCAATTGATGTTCTAGCCGAAGTGCGGTAGCTGTGAAGAGAAAACGGTAACATCTTGTGCCAATATACAACCATATTCTATATGATCTTCTATATGGTCTTCTTTATATTCTTATTGGCGGCTTCCACAACGCCATTCATCTTAGGTCGATATAGAGAAGAGTTGTGATGCTTCATCTTGAACCACGTGCAGAGCTCAGTGATCATTGTGTTGTTGATATTAGTACTGTTGCCTGTGATAATCTCGGGGATGCCATACCGACAGATAAGGTTATGTTTGATGAATAGGGCGACCACATTCTTAGTAACAGAGGCAAATGAGGCTGCTTCAACCCATTTCATAAAGTAGTCAATGGAGACGAGGATGAAGCAGTATCCGTTAGATGTTGTGGGCTTGATTTCTCTGATCATATCAATGTCCCACATTGTGAATGGACAAGAAGCAGTCATGACGTTTAGATGCACTGAAGGTACATGGACTTTATCAATGTAAATTTGGAACTTATGACAAGTTCTTGAGTGGTGGTGACAATCAGTTTCCATAGTCGACCAATAATAACCAGCTCTCAAAATCTTTTTAGCCATAGTATGTCCACTGGAGTGAGTACCTAAGACACCCTCGTGCATGTCTTTCATAATTTATTCTGCTTCCTTCTTATCCATACAACGAAGCATATTTGAATCATGATTACGCTTGTATAAAATTCCATTGCTCAAGAAGAACTTGCCCGAGAATCTTCATAGGAACTTATTGTCATTGATGGATACCCCTTCAGGGTATTCTTGAGTTTCAAGGTACCTTTTTACTTCATGAAACCAACGTTTCTCTTCTACTCCATCAATGTCAAGTTTACAGCAGTGCACATGTTCATCGAATCTTTCGATGGTAATCCTAGGAGCCTCAATGTCCCATCTGACCTTAAACATGGATGACATAGTAGCCAATGCATCCACCACCTGATTCTCTTCTCTTGGTATGTGTTCAAAGGTAATCTCCTCGAAATACGGGATCAAGGTTAACACATGCTCTTTATAAGGAATGAGATTCGAGTGTTTTGTATCCCAATCTCCCTTAACCTGACTAACTACCAAGGCTGAGTCTCCATACATGCTTAAGAACTTGATTCTCAGGTCAATAGTAACCCTAAGACCCATGATGCACGCTTCGTATTCAGCCATATTATTGGTGCAGTCAAAGCATAGTCTGGCGGTGAAGAGCACATGGAAACCTGTGAGAGAGATGATTACATCATCGATTCTGTTTCCAAGTGCATTAGAAGCTCCATCAAAAACCATAGTCCATTAGGATCCTGGCTCAGGTCCTTCATATGGTCCAGGTTCTTCACAATCTGTTACTAGCATAATGTTCTCGTCCAGGAATTCAAAGTTCATAGACTGATAGTCGTCTACCGCTTGATGTGCCAAATGGTCGGCCAATACACTTCCTTTGATTGCCTTTTGAGTTGTGTACTGGATATCATATTCTTTTAAGATCATCTGCCATTGGGAAATCCTTTCGGAGAAAGTTGGTTTCTCGAATATGTGCTTGATATAATCCATTTTAGAGATCAACAAAGTAGTATGAGTCAACACATACTGCCTTAGTCTGTGAGCAGCCCATGCCAAAGTGTAACAAGTTTTCTTGAGCAGTGAATATCTTGTTTCACAGTCGGTAAACTTTTTGCTAAGGTAGTATATTGCATGCTCTTTTCGACCAGAATCATCATGCTGCCCCAATACACACCCCAATTAATTATCTAGCACTCTTAAGTACATGATTAGAGATCTTCCTTCGACTGGTGGCATCATAATGGGAGGTTCTTGTAGGTACTTCTTAATTTTATCAAAGGCTATTTGGAAGTCGTCGTTCCATTTTACTACTTGATCTTTCTCTAGCAGCTTAAAGATTGGCTCACAAGTAGCAGTCAAATGAGAAGTGAAACGAGAAATGTAATTCAGTCGTCCTAAGAAACATTTGACTTCTTTCTTATTACAAGGAGCTGGCATCTCTTGAATGGCTTTAAGTTTTGCAGGATCAACCTTAATACCCTTACCACTGATGATGAAACCCAGGAGTTTACCAGATCTTACCCCAAAGGTGTACTTGTTCGGGTTTAGCCTTAACTTGTAATTCCTTAGTCTTTCAAATAGTTTGTACAAGTGATCAAGATGCTCTGCTTCAATTTGCGACCATGCTATCATGTCATCAACATAGACCTCTATTTCGTGGTGAATCATGTCATGAAATAAGGCTACCATGGCATGCTGATAGGTTGCCCTGATGTTATTCAACCCAAAAGGCATAACTTTGTAACAGAAAGTGCCCCACTGTGTGACGAAGGTAGTTTTCTCCATGTCTTCAGGCACTATCTTGATTTTATTATAACCTGAGAAGCCATCCATGAAGGAGAATACCTTATGCTGGGAGGTGTTGTCTACTAAAACATCAATATATGGTAATGGGAAGTCATCTTTGGGGCTCACCCTGTTCAGATCACTGTAGTCTACACGCATACGCACCTTGCCATCTTTCTTTGGCACTGAAATCACATTAGCCACCCATTGAGGATATGACGTCACTGCTAAGAACCCTGCGTTGAACTGTTTCATAACCTCAGCCTTGATCTTTTCTGACATTTCAGGAGGCATGCGACAAACCTTCTATTTTATTGGAGCACAACCCTCTTTCGTTGGCAGACAGTGAACCACAATATCGGTATCGAGCCCTGGCATGTCTTCGTATGACTAGGCAAAGATTTCAACATATTTATGTAGCATCTGGATTAACCTGCTCTTAACACCGCTCTCTAAGTCAGCACCTATCTTAACCTCTTTCTTGGTTGTCTCTGTACACAAGTTTACAACTTCAATCGGCTCTTCATGTGGTTGGATAGTCTTCTCTTCCTGTATCAAGAGTCTGGTAAGTTCCCTAGGTATTTCACAATCTTCCTCGCCTTCGTCCTCGGCTTGGTAGATTGGATTTTCGAAGTCATATGCGGCAATAGCAAAATCATTATCGACGAGATCGAGAGTGGATGAGGATTTGCAATGTAGTGTGTGGGTGTGTGTAAGAACACATAGCTATTTAAAAATGCAATAAGATAAAGAAAGACAGAGATCACAAAATTTGTATGCAAAAAGTCCAATGTTTTTATTGAATGAACAAATGCTTATGAATTATCAATCCCTTTAACAAATGAACTATTTTGCCCCAGGTAAGACACAAGGTTTTAAAGTCATTATTTATTACATAGCCAAAAACTTTTGAAAACAAAAAGACAGGAATATAGGTATTACTCCTGACTAAAGGAGATAGGAAAAATGTCTTCTTCCTTCCAGTTTTCCAGTCCATCACCCACGATCGGGAATATCCATCTATTGAAGTCACAATCACTGTCTGCATCCTCTACAACATTGACCCCGTTGTTGCTGATGTGAAACAGAGGTCTCCCAGCACCAGCTCGACAAACAGTCCTCTGACCTTCTGCAGTAAAACCCAGACCAAACTTGTTTGATTTGTAAGGGATATCCGGAAGCTGACCCCAAATAGTATTACCACCTTCTTCAATAGTGGCCTTAGCATCTTTCAAGGAGGCCATCTAGTGTGGAGTTTTGATGATCTTCAGAATGGCTAAAACATCTTCAACAACAGCAGGAGAGATTACTTCAAAGGTTTGACAGGGCGTCTCAATAAATTCTCCATCCATCTTGACATATCAGAATGAGTTGAGGTGGCTGACCATATATTCCTCATCTCCACAAACAGTAACAACTTTCCCTTTCACCAGATATTTCAGTTTCTGGTGCAAGGTGGAAGTGGCAGCACTTGCCCCATGGATCCACGGGAGTCCCAATAAACAAGAGTAAGCCGGCCGGATGTCCATGACATAGAAAGTGGACTTAAAAAATATGTGAACCCACCTTGATCGGGAGGTCCACCTCTCCATGCACCATTCTTTTCGATCCGTCAAAGGCTCGAACTATGATATTATTGGGATTTAGCACCACCCCTTCACAATCTAATCAGTCAGAGCACCCTTTGGCAGAACATTCAAAGATGATCCTGTGTCAATCAATACATGGGCCAACATAGTGCCCTTGCATTCAATGGAGACATACAGGGGCCCTATTGTGATTCCTCCCATCCGGAGTCAAGTCAGCATCTGAGAAACCCAGACCATTGTCAGTTGTCAGACTAGCCACGTAGCTTCCAAATTGGTCTGCTGAAACTTATTGCTGCACATGGGAAGTCTTTAGGAATTTCACTAAAGCTTTCACATGGGCCTCGGACATAGCAGTAGTGACAACATAAATATTTTGGATGGGGTCTGCCCCAGCTGTTCAACAATTTTATAATCACTTCGGTGAATGATCTTCAGAACCTCTTCCAAATATTCTCTAGAAGTGTCCTTGATCGGAGCTTCTTTTGGCGCCTGATGTGTCTGCGATTGACCTAATGTGTCTAACGGTATCTTAACTACAAGTGCACAGTCTATCGCGGTAGTAATAAAAGGATGTCGAACCCACAGGGACTTCGTAATCACTCTAGTGTTAAGAACAGGGTTGTTTAGCTAAGGCGGAAATTGTCACGTTTGGTTTTTAGAAGTTTAAAACAAAAGGGAAACTAAATTCGATTAAGGGAATTAATATTAAAGCGGTCAGAGCGTAATGATTTGAACCTATGCGAATTAAGTTGTACCTAAGCATATAAAAATATTTAACTTAATTGTTCTGTAGTACTTATCAGTTTAAAAACCCTCGATTCACACTCTCGTGGTCTTACCTCGGATCATACTCCTAAAGCCAAATGTCTGCTCTCGCTAGTCCATAAGTGTTTAGAAAGCATCTTTTTGAAAACTAAATAAGTTTAATTTGTTTTAAAGCGCTCTCGCTGTATTTAAATCGAATGCCTAACTTTAGCTATCCGGTTAAAACCTCACACTCTCGTGGTCTTGATTTCTCCCTATTTCACTTTCTTTACTCTCGTAATAAAAAGCTTAATTTTTAATTATAAAAAGTCACGGTCAGAAATTAAGTTGATTAAGGTTTTAGCTTAGAAAAAACATTAATTTATTCGATTATTTCATCACACCCCGACTACGGGTATTTAGCTACTCATAATGTTCGGAATTAAAAAGCAGGAAATAAATTCAGAAAACAATAACACATGCATCATAAATAAAGAATAAAAATATAACATAAATAAAATTTGCAATTATGTCAAATACAATAAAAATCAAATACAATAAAAACCTGAAAAGCAATAAAATCCGAGATCCTTCTTCCACAAGCCGGCAAGATTGGAACTTCGGAAATGAAAACTTAAATGGACGAAATTTGGAAATAAAATCGAGAATAAAAATTGGCAGAGCTTCCGCAAGGTTTTTGTGAACTAAACTCCCCCCTTTTTCTTTCTAAGTCTAAGCTATATATAGAGAATAAAAGTACGGTTGGAAAAATATCTGAGTTCCTAAATTCTTGGTTTTACTGAGAAAAAATGAGGAGAAAGTGGCCTTGGAAGTTGGAGAGAATTTAGGCACGTATGCATGCTTTGCTTGACCACTTCATTCAGCTTTACCATGTTCTGTTGCTTGACCACGTTCAAAATTTAATACATATAAGCTTGTTACGGGCGTGGCTGGGGCGTTACGCGCAATTTGCATGAAATAGCACGTTACGGTCGTGGCAGGGGTGTGACGACTGTCACACTCTTCAGAAGCGTCTTACGGTCGTGGCAAGGGCGTGACGACCGTAACATCAGCAAAAATGGATTTCTTGACAGATTTATCTTTTCTCTTTGGTCTTGGCCGCAATCTCGCGCATTTCACATTTCTTCTTAGTTTGAGCTGAGATATGTTGTACCTGCATAAAACCATACAGAACTCGGAATATTCGAGAGTTAATCGGGTAAATACGACATAAAACGGATAAATTTTATGGTAAATATATGATATGATTTCGCGTTATCAAATCCTCCCATACTTAAACCTTTGCTTGTCCTCAAGCAAATAGTCGTAAAAAAAAATCGGACAAGTGTTCGCTAGGCGCACGTGCACGACATACCTTTTGTTTTCAAGATAAAACACAGGAAACCAATCGTCAGTCGGTTGATACTTGAGTAAAACGTCAGTGATATTGCAATGACACAATTGAGTTGCGTATTTCCATCTTAACAAACCGCTTAATCGTTTCGTCATATTTAAACCTTGATCCTCTCATGCTTTTTTGCCCGGTTTCGTTCCGGCGCAATCACATTAAGCCCTTTATCTTTTCACGCGCGTAGTGGAGTAGCCGGTTAGTGACTTTGATCCTATTTCTGTCGCGGGGTCTGGTACACGGATGTGGTTACCCTGGATTTTTCCAAATTGGAGGTTGCGGGGGATCGAGCCGTAGCACGCCCTACCAAGTTCAGAACCAGATACCTATGAACCAACCTTCAATGGACTTCTTCTCTTATACTTATGTCTCGTATGCGATCTTTGTCTTTTGGCATAAGATTTTCTTTGTTTAGCATCGAGATGAGAAGATTAGGCATCAAACACTTATATTCATCGGCTCCCCACGTGGTTTGTGTCTAGACGGTGCTGACTGCTAGTATAAACTACTAGGGGTTACTTCAGAACTTAAAAATCGAGGTGTACATATAACGTCTCGTTTAGACGGGTTGCATAAGTAGGATGTTCACGGTGTCATAGTCGTATTGATTTTGTTTACTCGTTCTCGTCTACCTAACTAGGTTTCCGTTTTAAGGCAGGTATGTCGAGCTATGCGAGCGGAGAAATTTTTGGTATGGCTTAAAATACGGGGAAAACTTGAAAAACTTGAAAATATCATAGAATAACCATAAATTTACTGCAACATGAAGGAAAATACAACGTCTCTCCCACACTATATCAGACATTGTCTCAATGGCATGATATAAGTTAGGAAGGAATACACATAGAAAACTGACGGAAAGGGAAATAAATGAAATACAAAAACAAAAGAAAACTACTGGTGGCCTCTGCCTCTGCTACGTGTGCGGGATCGTCGGGAAGGTGTGGCCTTGAGGTCGGTATCATGCGAGCCAAGAGCGGTGACGTCCATGCGTAAGGCGTTTAGCTCGGAGAAAACCTCGTCTAGCTTCTCGTTGACGTTGCGCTGGCCGCTCAGGATTTGGACGTTTTGCGCATGTAGAGTGTCATACTGCTCCTGATGCTTTCTTTCAAGAGCTACAGCCATCTGATTTTGCTGATGGAGGGCTCTGAGGACGTCCTCCATAGTAAAAGGAGGTGGTGCAGAATAGGACTCAGGAATGTCGGGAGCAGGTGTTTCGCGGTCCAATTCCTCCTGGATCTCGTCAGTTGGAGCAGCTGGCTGGGCATCGTGCACGGGAGCATGGCCGTCAGGGGCATCAAATAGCCAATTGGCTCGGTTATTCGGATCGATACGGTCCCTGCAAGGCAAAACAATGTTAGAATAAACGACGGTACGGATCACTGGATGGAACCGACCATCGTCCCGTTGGTAAATGAGATGAGCCGATTTGCAATGGTCTAAAGTAAGCAAGACCGGTGCTCTGGAGGGCAGATGGGCAAGGGTGTCGCCATGATTCAGGGCCAATGCAATAGAAGTGACAAGCCCTCCGAAATAGAAGGGTTTGCCGCCGCGAGTGCAAATAGAATGAATATGGGCCAAGAGGAATGGTGCAGCATTGATTTTCTGATTAGTAAATGCACATTGCATGAAGAACAGCTCTTTGGAGTTAAGCTTGTGGTTACTATCCCTTGCAAAAATGGTGTTGGATAGGATGCAGTGGAAGTAGAGAATGGCGGGGTTATGGATTTGGGTAGCATTGAGGTGATCGTAGGAGTAAGCCCGATTATTGGTCAAGCTATGCCAAAGGTTGAAGGATTCCTCATGGAAAGTGTTTGGCACACGGAGGTGAGCGCCTTCATCAGTACAGAAGTCGAGTAGGCGACCGAATGCATTTTGAGAGAAGTCGTATTCGGTGCCGAAGATGCGGAACCTTACCACACCGGTAAGTTGATTTCTTGGACCATTCGGAGTGATGTAGCAGAATGAACTGAGGAACTCGAGGGTGAGATTCTCGTACGTTGGTTGGGGCTGGCTACAGAGGGTCCAAAGGTTGACATTCTGTAGGAGATGTTGGACACTTTCAAGTAATCCGAGGTCTCGGAGGCAGTCAATGTTGACAAACCTCGTGGGATGGATGCCTCGGCGTTGGAACTTCAGGAACCGCGTGCGCTGGGTTTCACCTGCTTCACCATCGCGTAGGTAGATGCCTGGGATTTGTTGGTTGATGTTTGCCATTTTAGAATGCTAAAGCGTTAGAGATAGTGGGTTTGGGTTGTGGGATGGAGTTTGTGAGGTGTCGGTTGTGAGATGGAGATTATGATGAGGGAAAAATATTGGGAAGGATGAAACTTAATGGAGAATGAAGGTGACTTAATGGATGAAACTTAATGGGAAGGTTTTGAAATAGTGGAGAAGAGGGAAGGTTGCAGAAGAAGCGCTACTGTCTGCTACAAGGGTCACTGATGTAACCCGTGTTACGGTCGTAACACAGGGATGACGATCGTAACATGCTAAAAGGCGTGTGGCGAGCGTAAGAGGGATGTGACGATCGTAATGACTGCAAAATGTGCAATTTCTTAACAGACTGTGCTGTATCAAGTCTGCAACATTCTATCTCTACACAAAGGCATTTTAATAGCAATATAAATTCAATGGTATACCAAGAAAATGCAAGCATATATGTTCCAAAACATCACACCATCAACAATTAGAGTAAAAACCCGCAATATATGTAAAGCAGTATAATTCGTGCAGAGTAAACTAGCAAACCAGTATTAAACAATTGAAACGATGATTTCGTAAAACTGCATGTTCAAAAACATAAACTCAAAAATTACATAAAGATAAATTTGTTCTACATTTAAACGAAATTGAGAGTGTGCAGAAATTGGAAACTTCCTAGAAACAAAACAAAATGAAATATAAAAACTGCAGCTGCCATTCGTGACTTCATCCAAGCTTTACTTTAATTTCTTCGAGTGAATTATGAATATGATAAAATTTCTCCACTGTTATGTCGGTTAATCCCATTATTTCCAGACGCATGCTTTTTATTTCATCTTTTAATCCATTAATGTTAGTCTGGTAGGTGTTAAGTGTGGTGGCAATTTTGTTAAGGTTATCAGTATAATCCTTCGTTGTTGTTTCAGGGGCTGCATGGGCTTCCGCCATGTTGACATTTTCGTAATAACCAGGAGGAGTCTCCGGGTCACCCATATCGGACATAATATCATCAAAAATTTGGTAATCTTGCGGTGTCTCAGGTGTAGGAGGTTGGTCGGGCGGGTTTAGCTCATAAAGCCAGTTGTCACGGTTATGGACGCTCACTTTGTCATGGTTCGGAAGGGTAAATAAGTTTACAACTTCATCTCTTATCAGATAATCATAAGGTGGGTAAGCATGGTTTGCTATCATTCGGCGGTTAAAGCAAAAAGCAAGATTCATGGGACGGATCGTACCAAAATGCGGGCACCTATTCAACTGGTGTCTTAGGCCGAGGGCATGTGCAATCATTGTGACCAGGCCACCTATGATGATTGGTTCATCAGGGTTATCTATAATGCGGTAAAAGGTTTGCATCAGGAAGGGTACGGCATTAACGGGGTGGCCTTGGTGCATACAATACAGTAAAAATATCTCGTCTTTAGACATGGCAGTCTGGTTCTCCTCTTTCCCAAATACATTATGGGTTAGAATCTTATGGAAATAACGGATAGCATGGTTATGAATTTCATCATTATCCATGTTATCCGGATCAGGGTGATAATTACCAGTCAAGGTGCCCCAAAAGTAGTCTAGCTCAATGTCCATCAGCTCAACCTGGGTAGTGGAAAAGGCAAAAGGGCCGCTAGGAAATCCTAACAAGTCAGCTAGGTCCTTATGATTGTAAACAAAATTAATGCCAAAGAGACGGAAACTTATGAATCCTTTACGGGTTCCTTTCCCGTGTTCTGGTAAATGGACTAGGGAGCTTAGGAATTCAAAGGTCAGCTCACGGTAGGTGGCAAACCTAGTCTTAATAAGGGCTTTTTCCCACCCCAACTGGTTAAACAAGTACATAACACTATCTAATATACCTAGGGCATTCATAGTGGGTTCATCATGATAAAGTGTTATGCCAATGTTTCTTTTAGATAATTCCTCGAATTTTCTTTTCTGGTTTATACCCCTAAAGGTGGTTTCTAAGAAATTATGTTGCTTTGGTTCCATGGATATTGTTAGGGAAACTAGACAGAAGAGAAGATACAAGAGAAACAAAAACTTTTCAGAAATCCTGTGGCAAGTAAAATTATTTTTGAAATTAGCAGCAGTTTTTATGAAAATTATAACATAAGAAAGAAAATGAAAATGAAACTTTAAATAGAAATAAATGCAAAAATGAAAAGAATAATAACTAACAATTAACAAATAGGTGGGTTGCCTCCCACTCAGCGCTGTTTTTAATGTCAAAAGCCTGACATAGTGCCTAGCAGATTTATTCGGGTGAAATATCGGGTAATTTTAAAAGTCTTAGACTATTCGTATAGTCTCTATTTTCAATGTTGTTGTATATTTTTAACCGCTGCCCGTTTACTATAAACGGGTCAGTGTTTCTACTCTTAATTTCTATCGCTCCGCTAGGAGACACTCTCGTAACTTCATATGGACCTGACCATCTCGATTTTAATTTACCAGGGAAAAGCCTAAGTCTTGAGTTAAATAATAGCACGACATCTCCCACACTAAATTCTTTCCTAACTAAACGCTTATCATGCCATTTTTTAGTTCTTTCTTTGTATATTTTAGCATTCTCGTAAGCATCTAGTCTTAACTCTTCTAATTCATTTAAATCCAGGACTCGTTTTTCTCCCGCAGCAGTGTAGTTCATGTTGAGCGTTTTAATTGCCCAATACGCTTTGTGTTCTAATTCTACTGGGAGGTGACAGGATTTTCCGTATACGAGCTTGAAGGGTGTAGTCCCTATAGGGGTCTTGTAGGCCATCCTATAGGCCCATAAAGCTTCGTTGAGCTTTGATGACCAATCCTTCCTGGTTGTGGCTACAGTTTTTTCTAAGATCTGCTTAATTTCTCTGTTCGATACTTCGACTTGTCCACTGGTTTGTGGGTGGTATGGTGTCGTTATACGATGTTTTACTCCATACTTAAAAAGTAATTTGTCGAATATCCTTGAGATGAAATGGGAGCCACCGTCACTGATGACGAGTCTCGGTACGCCGAATCTTGGAAAAATTATGTTTCTAAAGAGTTTGATTACTACTCGGGTGTCATTTGTAGGAGAGGCTATAGCCTCGATCCATTTTGAGACATAATCAACCGCGACGAGTATATATTTGTTTCCAAAAGAAGATGGGAAGGGTCCCATGAAATTGATTCCCCATACGTCGAAGATTTCTACCTCTAGTATTCCCCTTTGAGGCATTTCATCGCGTCTTGAAATATTGCCGGTGCGTTGACACCGATCGCAATTTCTAACAGCGATGTGGACGTCTTTCCACAGATTAGGCCAGAATAGGCCATCTTGTAAGATCTTTTCACAGGTTTTGGAGATGCTTGCGTGTCCCCCGTAAGGAGACGAATGACAATGGGAAATGACATCTTCTATCTCTTCCTCGGGTATGCATCGACGGAAGATTCCGTCTGGTCCTCTTTTAAACAGTAAGGGCTCGTCCCACTAGTAGTGTTTGAGATCGTGGAAGAATTTCTTTTTCTGTTGGTAAGTAAGATCTGGTGGGAGCGCGTTTGCAGCTAGATAGTTAACTATGTCAGCATACCATGGCAGTCCCATGGTTGCATGGATTGCTTTTACGACTTCCTCGGGTTATGGTTCGGTTAGGTTGAAATGAGATAGGTCATTCCTTATTTGGGCTATCAATTTCTCGTATGGAAAATCATCGTTAATCGGCACTTGTTCGGGTTTTATATCTTCCAATCTTGACAAGTGATCCGCTACGACGTTTTCGGTCCCCTTTTTATCCTTAATTTCTAAGTCAAATTCTTGCAAAAGAAGGATCCATCTAAGGAGCCTTGGTTTTGCATCTTTCTTATTTAATAGATATCTTATAGCAGCGTGGTCCGTGTAGATGATGATTTTCGCTCCTACTAGATAGGAACGGAATTTGTCAAGCGCGAAGACGACCGCTAATAGCTCTTTCTCAGTCGTGGCGTAGTTCATTTGGGCTTGGTCTAGCGTTCTGCTAGCGTAGTAAATAGCGTGTAGTTTCTTGTCTTTCCTCTGTCCAAGAACTGCGCCTACGGCGTAATCACTCGCGTCGCACATGATTTCGAAGGGTAAATTCCAATCGGGCGGTTGCATGATTGGTGCGGTGATAAGGGCTGATTTTAGAGTTTCAAACGCTTTATGACAATCATCATCGAATATGAACTCTGCGTCTTTCATTAACAGACCGGTAAGTGGTTTAGTAATTTTTGAGAAATCTTTAATGAATCGCCGGTAAAAACCGGCGTGTCCTAAAAAGCTTCGTATTTCTCTAATGGTCTTAGGTGGTCGGAGTTCTTTTATGACTTCTATTTTGGCTTTGTCAACTTCAATCCCTTTATTGGATATGACATGTCCTAGCACGATTCCTTCTCTGACCATGAAATGGCATTTTTCCCAATTGAGCACGAGGTTTACTTTTACGCACCTTTCTAAGACTTTCTCTAGGTTTGACAGACATCCTTCGAAACTTCCCCCACACACTGAGAAATCATCCATGAATACTTCCATGATGTTTTCTATAAAATCTTCAAAGATTGACATCATACATCGTTGGAAGGTAGCTGGGGCATTACACAATCCGAAGGGCATTCGTCTATATGCGAACGTTCCATACGGGCACGTGAAAGTAGTCTTTTCTTGATCGTCAGGGTGAATGGGGATTTGAAAGAATCCGGAATAACCGTCTAGATAGCAGAAATAGGAATGTTTGGCTAACCGTTCTAGCATTTGATCTATGAAGGGTAGAGGAAAATGGTCTTTACGAGTGGCTTTGTTTAGTTTTCTATAATCTATACACACTCTATGCCCATTGACTACTCTTTGAGTTATTGGTTCGCCTTTCGCGTTCTTAACAACGGTGATACCTCCTTTCTTGGGCACCACGTGTACTGGGCTCACCCACTTACTATCAGAGATCGGGTATATAATTCCAGCTTCCATAAGCTTTGTAATTTCATCTCTGACTACAGTGCTAAGAATCGGGTTAATCCTTCTTTGAGGTTCTCTAGAGGTTTTACAATCCTCTTCTAGCAAAATACGGTGCATACAAATTGAAGGACATATTCCTTTCAAATCAGATATGTTATACCCTAGTGCGGTTGGATACCTTCTTAGGACGCCTAAAATTTTTTCAGTTCCGAGCTTCCCTAAGTTGGAGTTTACTATTACTGGTCGCGTGTGTTCGGTATCAAGGAATTTGTATCTTAGATTCTTAGGTAAAATTTTCAATTCTACACTGGGGTTCTTCGTGCATGGCATATGATCGGGCGTGAGTGCTAAGCTTTCGTTTAGATTGTCATCGTTTTCGAATATTGGAGGGGTTTGGATTTCCATTATCTCGGAATATTTTGTCTGTTTTGCTTCCATTTCCCTTACGCACTCGTCTATGACATCTATAAGATGGCATGTGTCGTTCATGGCTGGTGCTTGTAAAAATTGAGTAAGGATGAATTCCACTTTTTCTTCCCCAACTTCGAACGTTAGTATGCCCTTCTTTACATCAATTATAGCTCCGGCGGTGGCTAGGAAGGGTCTTCCTAGTATGATAGGGGTAACTGAGTCCTCGGTTATGTCCATGATGATGAAATCGGTCGGGATATAGAATTGACCTATTCTAACAGGAATGTTTTCCAGTATACCTACAGGGTATTTAACCGATCGGTCGGCTAATTGGACGGACATTTTCGTGGGTCTGAGTTCTCCCATCTCTAGCTTTTTGCAGATAGATAAGGGCATGACACTAATGCTTGCTCCTAAGTCACATAGAGCTTTGTCTATGACGAATTTTCCAATATTACAAGGTATGGAGAAACTACCTGGGTCTTTTAGCTTAGGAGGCATATTGTTTTGAATGATCGCGCTACACTCGGCAGTGAGTGTAACTGTTTCGTTATCCTCTATCTTTTTCTTGTTGGATAAGATTTCCTTGAGAAATTTAGCGTACGAGGGCATCTGAGTGATGGCTTCTGTAAAAGGTATTGTTATATTGAGTTGTTTCAGAAGTTCAACGAATTTCTTGAATTGGCCCATCGTTTTGGAATTTGTAAGTCTCTGAGGATACGGGATTGGTGGTTTATAAGGTGGTGGAGGTACATAAGGCTTCTCTTGCTCCACTACCTCTTGCGTTTCGCTTTCCTTTTCTTTTTCCCTAGGTTCATTGGCTTGTTCAGGCGGCTCGCTCTATTTTTGGTACATGGCTGGATTTTCTAGTCTCGGGTCAACAGGTCCGTCGAGTTCTTTTCCACTTCTCAGTATCACAGCATTAGCATGTCCTTTTGGGTTGGGCTGTGGTTGACCAGGAAAAATTCCAGCCGGTGCTGCAGTAGGTGGTTGTTGTTGAGCTACCTGTGAAATTTGTGTCTCAAGCATCTTGTTATGGGTGGCTAAAGCATCAACCTTGCTAGTTAATTGTTTTATCTGCTCATTAGTATGTAAATTTTGATTCATAATGTCTTTATTAGTCTGAGCTTGGGAAGCAACGAAGTGCTCTATCATGATTTCTAGGTTAGATTTCCTAGGCGCATTAGGTCCATTACCAGGATGATTTGGGATAGCTTTTGGATAACCGGGTGGTGTGGCAGGAGCTTGTACAGGCGCGTATAACGCGTTGTTACTTTTGTATGAAAAGTTCGGATGATTTTTCCAGCCAGGGTTATAGGTATTGCTATAAGGGTTCCCTTGTACATAGTTTGCTTGTTCAGCTGGAACTCCTGTTAGAAGTGGGCATTCTGGAGAAAGATGTGATTGAAGACCACATAGATCTCAAGTTTGGACAACTGCAGCCACGGTAGCTGCAGGAGCAGTGGTAAGGTTTTCTAGCTTTTGGGTAAGAGCTTCCACTTTAGCATTGACTTGGTCCAGGATATTCACTTCAGACATTCCACCTTTGGTTTGGGATTTCTCCATATTAGCTCTTTCGCTTCCCCATTGATAGTGGTTCTGGGCCATACTTTCGATAAGTTGATTTGCTTCGGCATATGGTTTATCCATCAGTGCGCCGCCAGCAGCGACGTCTATAGTCATTCTTGTGTTATACACCAGTCTGTTATAAAACGTATGAATGATTAGCCATTCTTCTAAACCATGATGAGGACAGAGTCTAATCATATCCTTGTAACGTTCCCATGCTTCGAAAAGTGATTCGTTATCTTTTTGTCTAAAACTGTTGATGTTAGCTCTAAGCATAGCAGTTTTGCTTGGTGGGAAATATCTAGCCAAGAAGACTTTTTTCAATTCATCCCATGTGGTGATTGAATTTGAAGAAAGAGATTGGAGCCAGGCTCGGGCTCTGTCTCTTAAAGAAAAAGGAAATAGGCGCAATCGTATCGCCTCGGAGTTTACACCATTCGCTTTTACAGTGTCTGCGTACTGCACAAACACTGACAAATGTAGGTTAGGGTCGTCAGTAGGGGATCTAGAAAATTGGTTCTGCTGAACGACGGATAGAAGCGAAGGTTTCAGCTCGAAATCGTTTCGAGCGATAGCAGGGGCGGCAATGCTGTTGTGAGGCTCCGCTTGCGAAGGAACTGCGTAGACCTTAAGAGCGCGAGGCGGATTTGGTACGTCAGCCATTGTTGATTCTTCGGTAGATTTCGATAACGGGATATCAGGAATTTTAGTCGGAGGAAGATTATTGAGAGATCGGTATTCTTGAATTCCGCGTCTTAATCTTAAGTAACGCTCAATATCGTTAATTTGTAAATGCAAAGGCTCGTTTTGAGAACGAGTGTTTGGCATACAACAGAGGGAAATATAAAAAGTTGCCTTAGTCTAGACAGCGTTATTTTCAGATTACACTAGTGACTAAACTAAAGTCCCCGGCAACGGCGCCAAAAACTTGATGTGTCTGCGATCGACCTAATGTGTCTAATGGTATCTTAACTGCAAGTGCACAGTCTATCGCGGAAGTAATAAAAGGATGTCGAACCCACAGGGACTTCGTAATCACTCTAGTGTTAAGAACAGGGTTGTTTAGCTAAGGCGAAAATTGTCACGTTTGGTTTTTAGAAGTTTAAAACAAAAGGGAAACTAAATTCGATTAAGGGAATTAATATTAAAGTGGTCGGAGCGTAATGATTTGAACCTATGCGAATTAAGTTGTACCTAAGTGTGATCGGTGGATCTGGAACTGACTGTTTAAAGCTGGTTCGCGAAATGTCGCGGAAGCAAGAGTCGCCACCGTCTTTTATTTTCTCCAAATGGAAAGGACAAAAGCATAGAAAAATTCGTTAAAGAGATTGCTCTCGGTTCGGGAGGTAGGTTATAGAAAGGGAAGGTGTTAGCACCCTTTCTATCCATGGTTATCCATGGGCTCTTAGATACTTGCTCATTTGTGTTTTCAAAAATGGTTTGTTTGCTTTTCAATTGTGGGTTTTAAAAAGTTTCTTTGAAAATTTCAGTTCGACTCTTGTATCGGTCCTCAAGAGTGTTTGAAAAATTGCTTTCGAAAGCTTTTTGAAAATGTGTTGGTGTGAAAAGTATTTTTGAATTTGTTTTTAAATTTAGAGCAAGTATCTACGAGAACCTACCTACCCTAAGGAATTCGTCTGTGTAAATGTCCTTTAAAGTAGTGCCATCCCACCATTGAGAGGTAGGTAGCACCACCGTTGGAGGTATTCGGGTCAATTCGAGTTTATAGGGACATGGTGATCACCAGAGCAATGGGAAGACACCTTAGAAGCTACCCTCATGCCAGGTTCCCGGATCATGAGGACTTACTAAGACATCCTCTACTCGACGATCACCTTTCGAAGGCAAGGCAACAGTGCGGCGTACCCTAGGGGTGGTGTGTGATTTGTGTGTCATGTTCAGTTATTTTGTCTTTTGTCATGTTATTGGTGATCTAGCGTTTGTTTTTATTTAAGGCCATTCATTCTTGCATGCTTTATTTAACAGTTAAAAGTCGCGAGGCAAAGTAAATTCTAAGCTATTACAAATGGCGCGGGTCCACATCGCCAAAATTAACCAGGACCCGATTTGACAGAAAATAAAGGAATTAAAAGAATTGAAAAATGCGAGAAGTAATTACAAGGCTTCGGGAGAGGTACATAATTATTTGAGCAAAAATAAAATAAATATGCGAAATTAAACAATTAAGAATGTGGGCGTTGGACCCTTTTGCAAAAATTAAAATTACATGAATTAATTAATTAATCAAAGTTAAAAGAAAGACTTGTTTTTGGTATTTTTATGTATTTTAAGATTTAATAGAAAAAGAATTAATCAAAGTACGACGCAAACTCTAATTCTAGTTATTTTTAATTTATTAAGAAATATGTTGAATTTTAACCTAATTTAAACCTAAGTTATTTTCATGCCAATTTAATTACAAAAATAAATAAAATAAATAAGTATTATTATAAGAAAGAAAAATTAAAAAGGAATAAAAATATTAATTAAACCTAATTCTATATTTTTTATATTTTATTATGAAAAGAATTAAAATTGCAACCTAATTTAAAACTAAATTTATTTACATGCAAATTAATTTACGAAAAAAAACATATTAACACAAAATATTTATTATATTTTCTTTTCTGATTTTTAGGTATTTTTATATTTTGTAGAAATAACTAATTAATTTAAACAAATAAAGAAAATGAAATAACAATTGAAAATAAAACATGAGGAAAATATAAAGAATTTGCAAACCAGGGGGGGTTCAGACCCCAATATGGAGGTCTTAATCCAAGAATTCTGGCCCAACAACCTGGGTCCGTTTGACCTTTCCAATTAGCATGCTGAAGCGTTGACTAGAGCGTAGCGTGTCCTTTGAATCCATGCCTTTGATCTGATCTCCCAGGACGCGTGGGCGATGATTTTTGAGCGTGTATGATGATCCTCAACGTAAGCGCTGCATAGGAATTGTTATGGAAAAATAATATTGAAACATGTAAGACCTGGGGCTCGAACCCAGGTCATGAGGGTTAACAGCGCTACACTTTGCCAGCTGAGCCACTAAAACGCGTTTTATATATAATAAACAAACAAATATTATAAAGAAAACAATCAATGTTAGTGGACCCACGCGCGAAAATTCAAACCAGCGTATCATGTTTTGCCACGACTTCGTCTTCCTCGCGTGCCTGAAACACAAGAACAAAAGCAACGGTTTTTCATGCGTTGTTTTAGGTGGCTTATGGGAAAATAACGAATAGGCCTTAGAGGGTCAATAAATTAGGCGCGATGGGTGGTTTCTCTTCGTCCAAGCTTGCTGAATCCAATGGTGATGGTCCTAAGTCTCAATTTTTCTTGGTTTCAAAATCCCTAATTTGAAGCTTTGTAAACCCTAGAAAACAGTCATGGCGAAATCTCGTACACAGCATAAAAAGACAATTAATCATAGTGGTTAGCTTCAGAATCAAATGAGGAATAAGAATCCATGAACAAAATGTTATAAAAATGCCTAAAACATGAAACACGATAATGAATTTTCCTCTGTACAGTTCATGTTCGTTTTACCAATTCTTGGCGTAGTGATGGATGATTCTGATTGGAATACGTTCAGTAGACCTTGAGGAAGCTATTGGAATGAAAATTAGGTCTTGAATTCACCTGCAAATCAGTTTTCAGTATTGAGTTCTTAGAGAGAAAATTCAAGTTTGTAATGGAGTATTCTGAGCAGCTGCGCCTCTAGCATGATTAGGTTTTTGTTTCTGCTTATGTAGTGAACAAATTAGGTTAACAAAACTCAATCAAATCCATTGCCTTTATTGATTTTGGAAATTTGATTTCTTAAGATCTTTTTCATATCTTTTCCATGTGTTCTTTGTTCAAATCATATCCAATTGCTCCAATTCTTTCCTTATTTGCATATGCACGAATTATAGAGGCTAAAACATGTATAAAAAGATTGGTTATGTTAAATTAAATATTTTTCATATATTTAAATGATTTAAATGAATTAATATAAATAAAAATTCAAATAAATAAATAAAAAATGAGAAAATACTTCCCTTTGGGCCAAGTGGTCGTGCACATGCTTGGAATGATGAATCATGGAAGAAAAATGGGCCCATTAGCATTTTTAGGTCATTTGAGTCAATGTTGACTTTTCAAAATATCCAAAAATTTCCCAACTTATACAAGGTATAACTTGCTCAATTTTTAATCTTTTCTCATGTTCTTTGACATTTTGGAAAGGTCTTTGAGTCCTCTAACCAATGTCTTTGGTCCCATGTCATTTTGATTTACCAATCTCAAGTTATGGCCTTTGACTTAAAGTCCCTTTTTGTTGACTTTTGAAAATGACCTATAATGTTGAAATTGATAACTTTTTGTGAGAGCATTTCTTGGACTTGAAGTATGCATATGAGTTGTAGGAAATGTCTTTCTCTTCAAAATGAGATTTGGATGGAATTTTTCTGATAATCCATGTGAAAGTTATGCCCTGGTCAATTTCAGTTGACTTTTTCAGCTGTCCAAATAAGGAAACTTTTGCATCTTGATGATTTCTGAGCCAAATTTTGAGAATCATGATCAAGCATTGATCAAATGATGTTTGTGGCTTCAAAATGATATGTTGACCAAAAATTTGAACTTTTGACTGTCAAATGACCATTTTGCCCCTACAGTTGACTGTAGTGCAATTAGGGTTTTTGACTGTGCAATTTTGAGCTGAATGCCTTGAAACTTGATATGAGGATACTTGACCATATTTGTAGGCATGTGAGACTTGATTGGGCCTTTGGAAACTTCATTTTCTTGATCAGAACACAAACCCTAGTTTTGACTGTATGGGAGACCTTTGCACTGTGCAACCCTTGGGGAATTTTGCAGCTTGGCTTGGCAATTTCTTGAAGAATGTGGGAGGGCAAATTTTGGGGTACAACAGTTGCCCCTGTTCAATCTTCTTAGACCTGGGGATGCAGATTGGCTGGCGTGCCTTTCGTAATCCGAGGGTGGAAGATGATTGAACACTAGAGTGCCCAGAAATTTGCGCTCACATAGTAGCAGTGATGATGGAATGGGCTTATAGATGCCATTTGAGGATTGATGAATAGGATAATGGGCTTATAGATGCCATCTGGATGTCAATCGCGTAAGAGATTCCTTAGCGAGAACTTGCGTACATGCAAAACAGAAAATGAGTACCTGACACGTTGCAGGAGTTGATTTTTAGATGCTTGGTATAGATATGTCCTGAATGGTTACAGGAGCTGGGTCTGGAGCTTCCAAAAGATGATGAATGAACCAGGGATGGTTACTACCTCAGCCTGAATGGTAAGAGAACCTTGGGTGATTTTAACTTCAACAACGCTCGTTGAGAAAATCTTGGTGGGAAATACCATCTTCGCAGGATCGGGACGAGAACCATAGGCCATTATAATCTGAAAAGAAATCACCTCACTCGCCGTCGGAGAGGGAATCATAAGAAAAGGAATTGTCACCTCACTCACCGTCGGAGAAGGGACCATGGGAGACTATCACCTCACACTCACCGTCGGAGAGGGGAACATCTGAAAAGGAATTACCACCTCACTCACCGTCGGAGAGGGGACCATAGGAGACTATCACCTCACACTCACCGTCAGAGAGGGAAACATCTGAAAAGGAATTACCACCTCACTCGCCGTTGGAGAGGGGACCATAGGAGACTATCACCTCACACTCACCGTCGGAGAGGGAAACATCTGAAAAGGAATTACCACCTCACTCGCCGTTGGAGAGGGGACCATAGGAGACTATCACCTCACACTCACCGTCGGAGAGGGAAACATCTGAAAAGGAATTACCACCTCACTCGCCGTTGGAGAGGGGACCATAGGAGACTATCACCTCACACTCACCGTCGGAGAGGGAAACATCTGAAAAGGAATTACCACCTCACTCGCCGTTGGAGAGGGGACCATAGGAGACTATCACCTCACACTCACCGTCGGAGAGGGAAACATCTGAAAAGGAATTACCACCTCACTCGCCGTTGGAGAGGGGACCATAGGAGACTATCACCTCACACTCACCGTCGGAGAGGGAAACATCTGAAAAGGAATTACCACCTCACCCGCCGTTGGAGAGGGGACCATAGGAGACTATCACCTCACTCACCGTCGGAGAGGGAAACATCTGAAAAGGACTTACCACCTCACTCGCCGTCGGAGAGGGAACCATAGGAGACTATCACCTCACTCACCGTCGGAGAGGGAAACATCTGAAAAGGACTTACCACCTCACTCACCGTCGGAGAGGGAACCGTGGGAGATAACTTCTACTGAGTCTTCATCAGAAAAATCTGTTGGGAGTCGATTTAGCTGGACTAGAGAAGGCCTTGAAATATGTTTGAGAATTTTAACTGCATCTTTCCTGAAAGGTAAAGGTCAGTCATATGCAATGTATGATATGGATCAAGCAATGATGTTCTCAACATAAATGAGATTTGTATGATGTAATGTGTCTATGCATGCTATAATGATGTATGCGATGTTTTATGAATGTATTTTTCGTCTAGGAAAGTAAATCCTTGACGGGTGCCGGGAAGTCACTCCTGGGCTGATGTTGGAGAATAGATTTTGCTTCCGCTGGGGATGATAACTGCAAGAATACCGGTAGGAGAAGATGACTCCGTTGCGGAATAAACTTGGCAAATGGAAGATTCTGCAGGGAGAAAAGATACTCTAGCGACCATGCTGGGAAGCAATACTCTGTGGGAAGAGGGATGCCTTGCTGAGTGTAGATAATAATTTGCTGGGGATACCCTTGTTGTATAGGAAGTGTTGATGGACTTCGCTGGGGTAAGAAGACTTCGTCGAGGACGCTCTTTCCGTGGCTTTTGGCTGAGGATAACCCAGTTATATCCTGTTAAGGAAATAACTCTTTGAATAAAGCCGGGAGACGCGTTCGTGCTCTGCGAGGGGATAAGCTTCCAGAATTTACTGGGGATAAGCTTACTGCTTGGGGATATGAATTCTAAATTTCCTGGGGAACTAGATTGGATTCTCCTGGGGGAGTTTTGAACTGCGGGGGAAGTGATTCCTTTGAATATTTGATATGCTGCCGGGGAACAATCTTTAGACCAAGACTTCCGGGGATGCTTGTTAAGACTGTATGCTGCTGGGGAAGGTTGAGATATGCGGGAGGATACCCATCTTCCTTAAGGTTGATAACTGTTTAGAGAAGAATGCATTGACTATTGACTTATTCTCTGGGGAATTTAGATGTACTGGTTATGTTCTTTAGCTGAACTCACCTTGATACCTTGGAGGACAGAACAATTAGATTGCTTGGACAACTCTTTATTGCCCCTGTTTCTGAGGTATGAGAGGAAGACCTGTGAGGTGCTGATAGTTGTTGATAGACCAAGCTTCTTCTGGCAGGCAGGTGATGCCAAGACGTAGTCGTACACTTTGATCCCTAACTTTTGCCTGGACCGCCCTTTCGGGTTCTCAGTCCACCGGGATACCTATTTTTGCCCAAGCCGCCTTTTCAGGTTTTCGACTTGCCGGGTGTACAGATTTTTCATTTCATCCCTTCATCTTGCCCGAACCCTTTTGGTTCGCCGGGAAGCCCTTATTTTTGCCTAGGTGTGTCAACCTAGCGGGTCTTTGATTATGCGTAGTATTTTTTTTTTCGACTACGTCCGCTCTCTCAGAATATAGGGAGTTGCCCCTGTTAGAATTTGTGTTGTCATGCCACCAGAAGATGTTTGATCAGGCAAGATTCGTTGTTGAGATGCCCCAAGCGATTCAGGCAGAGATTTGTCCCCAGGCTATTTGGCCTTTGAGAGATTCTCCGAATCTTGATTGGACTGCCCCAGATAATAGACCATGATTATATCATGCCCCTTGATTGGAAGTGTTTATGTTCATTAGGCATTCATCGTGCGAATTTTCCTGCTGTTCAAATAATGGTCATATGCCAACAAAGTTATGTTAAAAATGCAAAGCTTATGTCTGTCTTGAAGATTTTAAAAATGCATTTTGTCGTAAAACAATGTGATGTTAACTCAATATTTTACAGCAAGCCTTCAGGAGTCAGGATACCTTTCGTAACAGTATGCTTTCGAACTAACCCATGCTTCAGCTAGGACTTTTAAGGGTTATAACGTGGCCTGGTTCACGGTTTAAGAAACAAAGGATAAAGGCTCAAATTATTTGTACCCACCCGCTCTTCGTGATGTTCTCCAAACCTAAACTCAGTTGATCATACGTTAGACCTTGTTTGAGTCTTTGCTCTGATTTTCTGGTGATGATTCGGATATTGATAACTTATTTTGAATAGGCAGTCATTCCTTTTGTTGAGGGTTTGTAAGACCTCTTTCTGGTCTGATTTTTGTTATCCCTTAATTTTGCCTGAACTGTTTCTTTTGTGATTACAGTCAGCGGGATGCCCCGTTTTGTAAGTCTCCTTCATGGGTTTTGACTTAATGACTGCCTTTCTTTATTGATTATTCGGAACCATCACTGTCTTTCTTTGTTTTGTAAGGATCTTTTTGGTGCCATTCGTTATGTACTTGGATCAACTGAGAGAACTACCCTGCCCCAGGTTATGATAAAGGGTTTTAAATTTCGAAAATAAAAACTCCTACTTCTTTGGCTCAGATGGGTTGGCGAGGGATTATCTTCCTTATAACTCCAGTGTTTAGGGATTGAAACAATGCCTGTACCTCATCAGTGGGGTCTGTTCAAAAGCATACTGTAGATTATGGTATCGTTTTCGTCATCCTCCCTTAAGAGGCTTTAGAATTTTAGATCAAGAGCTGACATCAGAAAAAATATGAAAACAGTTTGCATATAGTGAATGCGAATATATTGATTCAAAATAGACATAAGCGATGCATTAATGTGATAACAATGTTTAACATGAATAAATGTTTGAACAAAAGAAAATTGCAATCTTGAACATTTGAATGAACAAAAATTTTCTAATCTCGGGGCTTGTCACTTCAATTGGTGCCTCCTGTAGGGATGGTAGAAGCACTCAGCCTGGCCATCTCGGGTGAATTCCACAGCTCCCTCCTCGATCAAATCCTGGATCTTATTTTTCAGAGTCCAACAATCCTCTGTAGCATGCCTCGGGCTGTCAGAATGATAAGCCCAGTGAGCGTTGGGGTTATACCTTGAAGGTGTCCTGTTGGGATTCTTAGGGGGATCCTTTAGAGTTACCAGGTTCAACCTCAGCAGTTGTTGTAAGGCTTGAGGCAGCGACACGTTAAGCTTGGTGAATTGCCTTTTGGGCTTGTCTGGCTGAAGCTGGTGAGGTTGATACTGAATTGGTGATACTGGAGCCATATGAGGAGCTTTCTCCTTGCCTCTTTGTCTCAAAGATGGTCGAACGATGACTGGCTTTTTACCCTTAGATGTTTGCCCCAGTTGGTTACCCTGAAGCAGTTGGTTGACGAGAAACCGGAGCTCATCTTGTCTTTGAGCTAGACCTTGAATGGCATTCCTCTGCCCCAGCATTTGGGATTTCATTGCATCCATCTCAGCTTGTAGGTGTTTCAACCTTTCATCCTCATCACTGTTCCTGACAAAGGTCCCCATGAGAAGTGTCCTTAGCTCTTCCTGCCCCTTGGATAGATTCAGGAGGGTTTTCTCGAACCGGGTCTCTTGAGCAAGAAAGTCCTGGTTGTCTTGTTGGGAAGCCATTGCTGAAATAAACAGCGGGAAAGGTAAGTGACCTGCAACAAGGGTACCTGTCATGCAATGATGTGTATGACATGCGTGTAATGTTTTCAAGGACCTCGCGGGATAAACAAGAAAATTGGTTAGAATTTGGGAACTGGTAACTTGATTGAAGGCACTGCATATTGTTGAGAGTCCTTCTTCAAGGGTCAAAGGCTCACCATATCGAGTGGGTCATAGCCCCTGACAACCTTGGCTAGGGCAATCTTCTTCCAGTGTCAAAGCTCACCATGTCAAGTGGGTCATAGCCCCTGACAGCCTTGGCTAGGGCAACCTTCTTCCAGTGTCAAAGCTCACCATATCAAGTGGGTCATAGCCCCTGACAACCTTGGCTAGAGGAAAATAAATCCTCTTTGCCCCTTGCTAGATGGTTGATTCATCCTGACCTGCATCACAAACCCTTGAGATCCTTGAAATGGGTTAGGATGTATGCAATGGTATGATGTCATGCTATGCATGGGGTAATGTAGGTAACCCTGTTATGAGTCCTGATTAAGAACTGCAAACCAAAATCTGCAAGAAACTCGGTAAAACATGTTATGAGTCCTAGTTAAGGACTAAAGCAAAAACCTGCAAGAAACTTAGTAAGCCTTGTTAAGAGTCCTGGTTAAGGACTAAAACGAAAACCTACAAGAAACTTAGTAAGCCTGGTTAAGAGTCCTAGTTAAGGACTATGGACAAAACCTGCAGGAAATTCAGTAAACCCTGTTATGAGTCCTAGTTAAGGACTATAAACAAAACCTGCAAGAAGCTCAAGTGTCAGACAACAAGCATGCAAATAGTCAAGTACGAAGGCACACAAGTCACACAAGAGAAACCCTTAGAGTTTAGGCCAGCATGGGGTCTGGGTATTACCCTCTTGAAGTTGGTGGGCTCAACCTGTCCTATTAGAAGTAACCGGGTTCTAAGGGTCCCAATATCACGGGATTGCTTTCATTGTTCATCGTTTCGATTTAGCCACTGAACTGGCGACCGAAATATTCCAGGAAAGCAACCCTCAATTGAGTGTAGTATCGAGTATCAACCAACCTCGGACTGCCCCAAAGTCAGTTATCTCACTACCCTAAAGAGGCCAAGATAGTTCAATTAAGGTTCCTAAGGTCTGTTGATGCTTCACGACACCACGCGGAGGCCCCGTACTCTCCTTGACTGAACTCAAGGGTTACCGGTACACACCAAAGTGCCACATCAACGTAGCAGACTGTTTCAACCATGTCGGTATACCCCGCACAGTTCCCTCACAACCTTGTTGCTACTTTCTAAGAAGGTATCCCCCAGATCCGGGTTTAGGATCTATAGAACTCCCAAGCAAGTCCCACAATAATAAAGCAAGCAAAGAAAACAATTGAAAACACAGTTATGAACCATCCCTAAGGTACACCTCACTTTATAAAGAATCCCCAGCAGAGTCGCCAGTTCTGTGATCGGTGGATCTGGAACTGACTGTTTAAAGCTGGTTCGCGAAATGTCGCGGAAGCAAGAGTCGCCACCGTCTTTTATTTTCTCCAAATGGAAAGGACAAAAGCACAGAAAAATTCCTTAAAGAGATTGCTCTCGGTTCGGGAGGTAGGTTATAGAAAGGGAAGGTGTTAGCACCCTTTCTATCCATGGTTATCCATGGGCTCTTAGATACTTGCTCATTTGTGTTTTCAAAAATGGTTTGTTTGCTTTTCAATTGTGGGTTTTAAAAAGTTTCTTTGAAAATTTCAGTTCGACTCTTGTATCGGTCCTCAAGAGTGTTTGAAAAATTGCTTTCGAAAGCTTTTTGAAAATGTGTTGGTGTGAAAAGTATTTTTGAATTTGTTTTTAAATTTAGAGCAAGTATCTACGAGAACCTACCTACCCTAAGGAATTCGTCTGTGTAAATGTCCTTTAAAGTAGTGCCATCCCACCATTGAGAGGTAGGTAGCACCACCGTTGGAGGTATTCGGGTCAATTCGAGTTTATAGGGACATGGTGATCACCAGAGCAATGGGAAGACACCTTAGAAGCTACCCTCATGCCAGGTTCCCGGATCATGAGGACTTACTAAGACATCCTCTACTCGACGATCACCTTTCGAAGGCAAGGCAACAGTGCGGCGTACCCTAGGGGTGGTGTGTGATTTGTGTGTCATGTTCAGTTATTTTGTCTTTTGTCATGTTATTGGTGATCTAGCGTTTGTTTTTATTTAAGGCCATTCATTCTTGCATGCTTTATTTAACAGTTAAAAGTCGCGAGGCAAAGTAAATTCTAAGCTATTACAAATGGCGCGGGTCCACATCGCCAAAATTAACCAGGACCCGATTTGACAGAAAATAAAGGAATTAAAAGAATTGAAAAATGCGAGAAGTAATTACAAGGCTTCGGGAGAGGTACATAATTATTTGAGCAAAAATAAAATAAATATGCGAAATTAAACAATTAAGAATGTGGGCGTTGGACCCTTTTGCAAAAATTAAAATTACATGAATTAATTAATTAATCAAAGTTAAAAGAAAGACTTGTTTTTGGTATTTTTATGTATTTTAAGATTTAATAGAAAAAGAATTAATCAAAGTACGACGCAAACTCTAATTCTAGTTATTTTTAATTTATTAAGAAATATGTTGAATTTTAACCTAATTTAAACCTAAGTTATTTTCATGCCAATTTAATTACAAAAATAAATAAAATAAATAAGTATTATTATAAGAAAGAAAAATTAAAAAGGAATAAAAATATTAATTAAACCTAATTCTATATTTTTTATATTTTATTATGAAAAGAATTAAAATTGCAACCTAATTTAAAACTAAATTTATTTACATGCAAATTAATTTACGAAAAAAAACATATTAACACAAAATATTTATTATATTTTCTTTTCTGATTTTTAGGTATTTTTATATTTTGTAGAAATAACTAATTAATTTAAACAAATAAAGAAAATGAAATAACAATTGAAAATAAAACATGAGGAAAATATAAAGAATTTGCAAACCAGGGGGGGTTCAGACCCCAATATGGAGGTCTTAATCCAAGAATTCTGGCCCAACAACCTGGGTCCGTTTGACCTTTCCAATTAGCATGCTGAAGCGTTGACTAGAGCGTAGCGTGTCCTTTGAATCCATGCCTTTGATCTGATCTCCCAGGACGCGTGGGCGATGATTTTTGAGCGTGTATGATGATCCTCAACGTAAGCGCTGCATAGGAATTGTTATGGAAAAATAATATTGAAACATGTAAGACCTGGGGCTCGAACCCAGGTCATGAGGGTTAACAGCGCTACACTTTGCCAGCTGAGCCACTAAAACGCGTTTTATATATAATAAACAAACAAATATTATAAAGAAAACAATCAATGTTAGTGGACCCACGCGCGAAAATTCAAACCAGCGTATCATGTTTTGCCACGACTTCGTCTTCCTCGCGTGCCTGAAACACAAGAACAAAAGCAACGGTTTTTCATGCGTTGTTTTAGGTGGCTTATGGGAAAATAACGAATAGGCCTTAGAGGGTCAATAAATTAGGCGCGATGGGTGGTTTCTCTTCGTCCAAGCTTGCTGAATCCAATGGTGATGGTCCTAAGTCTCAATTTTTCTTGGTTTCAAAATCCCTAATTTGAAGCTTTGTAAACCCTAGAAAACAGTCATGGCGAAATCTCGTACACAGCATAAAAAGACAATTAATCATAGTGGTTAGCTTCAGAATCAAATGAGGAATAAGAATCCATGAACAAAATGTTATAAAAATGCCTAAAACATGAAACACGATAATGAATTTTCCTCTGTACAGTTCATGTTCGTTTTACCAATTCTTGGCGTAGTGATGGATGATTCTGATTGGAATACGTTCAGTAGACCTTGAGGAAGCTATTGGAATGAAAATTAGGTCTTGAATTCACCTGCAAATCAGTTTTCAGTATTGAGTTCTTAGAGAGAAAATTCAAGTTTGTAATGGAGTATTCTGAGCAGCTGCGCCTCTAGCATGATTAGGTTTTTGTTTCTGCTTATGTAGTGAACAAATTAGGTTAACAAAACTCAATCAAATCCATTGCCTTTATTGATTTTGGAAATTTGATTTCTTAAGATCTTTTTCATATCTTTTCCATGTGTTCTTTGTTCAAATCATATCCAATTGCTCCAATTCTTTCCTTATTTGCATATGCACGAATTATAGAGGCTAAAACATGTATAAAAAGATTGGTTATGTTAAATTAAATATTTTTCATATATTTAAATGATTTAAATGAATTAATATAAATAAAAATTCAAATAAATAAATAAAAAATGAGAAAATACTTCCCTTTGGGCCAAGTGGTCGTGCACATGCTTGGAATGATGAATCATGGAAGAAAAATGGGCCCATTAGCATTTTTAGGTCATTTGAGTCAATGTTGACTTTTCAAAATATCCAAAAATTTCCCAACTTATACAAGGTATAACTTGCTCAATTTTTAATCTTTTCTCATGTTCTTTGACATTTTGGAAAGGTCTTTGAGTCCTCTAACCAATGTCTTTGGTCCCATGTCATTTTGATTTACCAATCTCAAGTTATGGCCTTTGACTTAAAGTCCCTTTTTGTTGACTTTTGAAAATGACCTATAATGTTGAAATTGATAACTTTTTGTGAGAGCATTTCTTGGACTTGAAGTATGAATATGAGTTGTAGGAAATGTCTTTCTCTTCAAAATGAGATTTGGATGGAATTTTTCTGATAATCCATGTGAAAGTTATGCCCTGGTCAATTTCAGTTGACTTTTTCAGCTGTCCAAATAAGGAAACTTTTGCATCTTGATGATTTCTGAGCCAAATTTTGAGAATCATGATCAAGCATTGATCAAATGATGTTTGTGGCTTCAAAATGATATGTTGACCAAAAATTTGAACTTTTGACTGTCAAATGACCATTTTGCCCCTACAGTTGACTGTAGTGCAATTAGGGTTTTTGACTGTGCAATTTTGAGCTGAATGCCTTGAAACTTGATATGAGGATACTTGACCATATTTGTAGGCATGTGAGACTTGATTGGGCCTTTGGAAACTTCATTTTCTTGATCAGAACACAAACCCTAGTTTTGACTGTATGGGAGACCTTTGCACTGTGCAACCCTTGGGGAATTTTGCAGCTTGGCTTGGCAATTTCTTGAAGAATGTGGGAGGGCAAATTTTGGGGTACAACACTAAGCATATAAAAATATTTAACTTAATTGTTCTGTAGTACTTATCAGTTTAAAAACCCTCGATTCACACTCTCGTGGTCTTACCTCGGATCATACTCCTAAAGCCAAATGTCTGCTCTCGCTAGTCCATAAGTGTTTAGAAAGCATCTTTTTGAAAACTAAATAAGTCTAATTCGTTTTAAAGCGCTCTCGCTGTATTTAAATCGAATGCCTAACTTTAGCTATCCGGTTAAAACCTCACACTCTCGTGGTCTTGATTTCTCCCTATTTCACTTTCTTTACTCTCGTAATAAAAAGCTTAATTTTTAATTATAAAAAGTCACGGCCAGAAATTAAGTTGATTAAGGTTTTAGCTTAGAAAAAACATTAATTTATTCGGTTATTTCATCACACCCCGACTACGGGTATTTAGCTACTCATAATGTTCAGAATTAAAAAGCAGGAAATAAATTCAGAAAACAATAACACATGCATCATAAATAAAGAATAAAAATATAACATAAATAAAATTTGCAATTATGTCAAATACAATAAAAATCAAATACAATAAAAACCTGAAAAGCAATAAAATCTGAGATCCTTCTTCCACAAGCCGGCAAGATTGGAACGTCGAAAATGAAAACTTAAATGGACGAAATTTGGAAATAAAATCGAGAATAAAAATTGGCAGAGCTTCCGCAAGGTTTTTGTGAACTAAACTCCCCCCTTTTTCTTTCTAAGTCTAAGCTATATATAGAGAATAAAAGTACGGTTGGAAAAATATCCGAGTTCCTAAATTCTTGGTTTTACTGAGAAAAAATGAGGAGAAAGTGGCCTTGGAAGTTGGAGAGAATTTAGGCACGTACGCATGCTTTGCTTGACCACTTCATTCAGCTTTACCATGTTCTGTTGCTTGACCATGTTCAAAATTTAATACATATAAGCTTGTTACGGGCGTGGCTGGGGCGTTACGCGCAATTTGCATGAAATAGCGCGTTACGGTCGTGGCAGGGGTGTGACGACCGTCACACTCTTCTGAAGAGTCTTACGGTCGTGGCAAGGGCGTGACGACCGTAACATCAGCAAAAATGGATTTCTTGACAGATTTATCTTTTCTCTTTGGTCTTGGTCGCAATCTCGCGCATTTCACGTTTCTTCTTAGTTTGAGCTGAGATATGTTGTACCTGCATAAAACCATACAAAACTCGGAATATTCGAGAGTTAATCGGGTAAATACGATATAAAACAGATAAATTTTATGGTAAATATATGATATGATTTCGCGTTATCAGCGCCTCCATCCGGGCAGGCTCTATCACCAACTCTTTATCCCGAGCCCCAACAGTCGTCTTGGTAGTTGTAACCTGAGCAGGTGGAGAAATTTCCGGGGAGAAAATCCTTCCACTTCTTGTAATCTTACTAGTCCCCACAATATTATCAATATTGGGATTAGCTTCTTCATTCTCTTCATCGGACAATTCTTGCTTGACGCCATGGTAATAGACGTCAGACCCATAATGCCACAGAATTGCCTTCTCCGAGGAATACGAGATAGGCCCAGGCGTTGTAATAACCAGAGGAGCAGCTTTCGGATTGGCGGTAATCCTTATAGGACCTTTGGAAGGGATCCTAAAAGGAGTACCAGAGATAACAAACAAGTCTTGGCATGGATTGTTGGTAGACATAACTTTTTCAATCAGAATAATGTGTTCATTCATCAAGCGTTGAACACCCTTTTTTAGTGACCTGCAGCCATTGGGTTTGACTGTACAACAATAACAACCTTCAACACAACCTGGAAATAAACCAACTTGTAACAAATTCTTCTTTATTGTAGAGAGCGAAATAACCACATCATTCACAGAAGTAACATATAGCACATCTTTAATATCACTTATACCCTTATCATGCTTGGGCATAGGTGTTGTAATCACATTTGGAGTGTCTGGAGGATCGAACTCATTCTCCTTGTTGTAAATCATGTCCTGAATCTTGTTCTTCAGGGCCTAGTAATTGTTGGTGTCATGACCAGGACTGTTTGAATGATAAGCACATCTCGCGTTCAGATTGTACTTAGGAGATGCATTGTTGGGATTTGAAGGAGGATCCCACAGTGAAATGAGTTTGGATTTTAGCAAGTGTTATAATACTTGAGACAAAGGTATATTAATCTTGGTGATTTGCCTTCTTGGATCGCCTGGCCTTCAGAGGATACCCTACTGTTGTTGTTGGGTAGGTGCCGAATTGGAAATTAAAACCGCCCCCATAGTCTCATGGCGGTTAATTTTGCTATAGCTTTTCTGGCCATAGACAACACTAACTTCCTTTTTACCTCCGAATGGATTCTTCCCAGCACTAGAAGATGCAGCCATTGGGATCTTCCCACTCTTGATACTGCTTTTAATCCTTTCCCCATCCAGAATCATCTCTGTAAAACCAGACGAGGAACTCCCGATCAACAGATTAAATAACATGCCTATCAGAGTGTCCATGAACATGACTACCATTTCCCGATTAGTCAGAGGAGGTTGTACCCTTCCAACTAAATCCCTCTATTTCTGTGCGTATTCCTTGAACCCTTCTCTTGAGCCCATGGACATATTCTGCAACTGCACTCAAGTTGGTACCAGATCAGCGTTGTATTGATACTACTTATAGAAAGCAGCAACCAAATCTTCCCAGGTGTGGATATTGGTTCCCTCCAGCTGATAGAACCATTCCAGTTGTGTGCTAGCCAAACTTTCTTAAAAGAAATGGACCTATAACTTCCGGTCAGCAATGTGAGGCTGGATCTTTCTGACGTACAACCTCAAGTGGATTTTAGGACAAGAGACCCCATCGTACTTAGCAAAGACACGGACCTTGAACTTAGGTGGTATGACCACCCCTGGAACCAGACCTAATTCACCAAAATCCAGTCCCGACACCTGCTAGATTTCTATTTCCTTGAGCCTGTACTCTAACTACTTATATCTGTCATCCGCAAGAGGATACTGTTCGTCAGAAAAGTCTTCGTCTTCAGGAGTATTCTCATAACCTTGATTGTTATTACCATCTTCATTATGGTTGTCATCTTCTTCAGAGGAGTCATCTTCTAAATGGACTGGTTGAGCAAGACCCTTGAAGCTTCTCCTCATATTGAGGACGACAGCTGGCTTCTTGGTCTTCTTTTTCTTGGCGACGAGCGCCAACAACTCCTTTTTCCCTTGGACCAGATTCATGAGGGTTTCCTGGAACTGGGCGTGTTGAGCCTAGAGATCCTTTATGGTTTGTTCTAGGGCCATTTTTCTGTTGAAATAAACAGCGAGAAAATGAGAAACCTGTATGAAAAACCTGTTATGAAATGATGCATGATATGTAAATGCAGTGATTTTAAGGACCTTAGGAAATTTAAATTTTCTAACCAGGAGGAAATAAAAAATTTATTAGAAAATTTCAAATTACAACAGCCTTTTAGGCTTACTGTTGTACCCCAAAATTTGCCCTCGCATTTTTCCTCAAGAAATCACAACTTCAGGCTTTTCCTGATTTTTCAGATTGGCTCAAGAATCGGTCAAACAGACTTTTCTCGTCAGTCAGACAAAATTAGGGTTTTCATTGATTTTCATGGCTCTGGAACAATTCAAATAGTTTGTTTAGGGTTTGGTTGATTTTGGCTCAACTTTGATCAGGCGAACGCTTCTTTGGCATTTGATCAGGAATTAGGGTTTTTGTGCGTGCATTCTCAGAAAGATTTAAATTCTATAGTGCTTTTCAAGTTATCCTGAGATAGGGACTGAGGCATTTGGACTGAGTTTGCAATGTTTGACTAAATCAGTGAGAAGAAAAGACATTTGGGCATGTATGATTTGACGATGCATTGCTTTGATTATTCAAGACGCCGGACGTTTATGGATTATTTATTATTCTGAGTTAAATGGTTGGAATTTATTTTCAATTATTATAATTTAAAGAATTATAAATAATAAATAAACAATTGAAAGGAAGAAAAGGAATTAACTGATAAAAAATGGATTTTTATTCATCTTTTAATTATTCGTTACAATTATTGTTTGAATACGCTATTTATTTACAATGTATTCATAATAATAAATGTTTACAAGTGATTAAATTTGGAATAAAACTATCCTAATTTTTCTAAGTTTCCTAATCTTCATTCTTCTATCCAATGCTCCCTCTGCTTCATTTGATTCTATCTGCAAAAAAATAAATAATAAGAAAGAAGAAAAGTCAGAAGCAGATAAATGATTAAAAGCAGACAATTAATTTGGGCTCATCATTAAAGGTGACTGACTGGAATCAGTTAGCCCTTTCTGCAAATCACAGAATTTCTCCCGGTTCACAAAAAGGGATGAATAATGCTTGCTAAGCATGAAATGCACAAAGTTAAAAAATGCACAAATTCAAAGTTTGTCAAAAGCTGCATAGTCCAAAAGTTTCAAACTGAATGGTATAAACAAAGTCCAAATCCAAATTGAACCACAAAGTCCAACTAAGTTCCAAATTCAAACTTGCCACAAGCTGCCAAAAAAAAGCTGTCAAAGATATCAAAGTATCACAAAAGTGCAGCACAAAATCTGGAAGAAAAGAGATAAAGTATGCAGAGCTAAACTACATATGCAAGCAAGCTTTTCAAATCATCACTTTCCAGCAATTGCCATTTCAGAAAAGTACTGCTAAGCAATTTTAAAATGCTTTAATTTGTACTGGAGAGATAAGAAGAGGGAAAAGAACATGCTTACTGGCTTTTAGGCTTGAGAAAGAGAAATATAAAACAAACTGCTAACACAGTAGAAAGGAGGGGCATAGAAATATCAAAAAAAGGAGAACCACAAAACTGTAAGACAAACAAATATACAGAACTGCCCAGCCAAAAGCCAAAACATTCAAACCTCTACAGGCCCTGTCAAACAAAGCCTAAGCCTGCCCTTTCAAGCTCATTACCATTAACCCCTGTCAAAAAGCACAAACCTGCTTGAAGCTTTCAAACAAGTTCAAAAACCAAAACCTGTCAAACCTTGAACCAACCTGCATAACTACAAACAAACATACAAACGGCAGGTTAAGCCTCAAAGCCCAAGCCTTACCAAAGCACAAAAGGCCTGAAACCAGCATAAACAAAAGCCATACACCAGTGGCCTACAACCTGCAAAAGCCTAACCTGTAAAAGGCCAAGCCCCCAACCTGTAAACAGAAGCCATGAACCTGCCTCAAGCCTTAGCCAAGCTCATTACAAATTGAAACCAGCATAGGCCTTTCAGACCTCAAAGCTTAAATCATTTTCAAGTTTCAACTGATAACAAAAACTTGATTCAAAGTACTCAAAATCCAAATCAACAAAATCCAACCAAAACACCACGCCCTCAGAATTGTTTCATCACTGGGCTAACAACAACATTAACATTTCTCAGAGTCAGGGGCAAGAAGAGGAAAAGGCGAGCAAGCAAGCATATCAGTAATCAAACATCTCAGACAAATCAACATTAGAGGCAACAGAGACATCGAGGCAACAAAGAGAAAGAAGATAAAGAAGCATAGAAGCAGGCACACGAGGCGAACAGAGAAGAAGAGAAAAATATATCATCAAGAGGTTTTCAGTATCATCATCAAACCAACTCTCAAAAGGGCCAAAAAATACACAAACCAGGAATCCAAGCAAGCCCAGCGTCACGCGTCTCACCCCCCTGCCGGCAAGCCTCCGGAGCGCCTCCACGTTCTCCTCCTCCTCCGACAAGGTAGTATTTCTCCCTTCTTTTTCCTTCCATCACCTCAACAATAGCAATATAAAACAAAAGCACTTAATCAAAAAAACAGTAAACCAGAACATGCAAGAAAGGGGAGTGAAACCCTAAACGCGTTTAAAGAGACAACAAAAGGCAATTACCTTTTAATTTGCTTCACTGAACCAAGGAAGAAAGAAGGCGAAGGAGGCAGCTGGTGGCTCTAGGCGGAGGGTTGCGTCTCAGTGACCTTTACATTGAAGAAGATGAGGAGGAAGACGAAGTGAAGCAACGGCGCTGTAAACCCTAAAGCGTTCTCCAAATGAACAATAATTATCAAACCTTAAACGAAATGAACGAGTTGGCCATGGGCCTTGCCCTTTTCCAATAAGCAAAAGCCCATAAAATCAGGCAAACACCCCCCTTTTTGCTTCTGTTTCCCCTCGTTTCAGCTTGGGCCTAAAACTCATAAAGCCCATCCTTTGTTTTGGTTTTAAGACTAAAATATATTTTTTCTTTTATCACCCTAATATCCTTTTTTTTATAACTTACATTAATACACTAATTTTGTTTTACACTAATTTTTTTTATATAGAATGTTAACTAAACATGAACATGATAATTTTAGAAAACATACAAACATTAATTCTTTCTTAAATTTGAAACATTTTTGTTTTCCTTTTTGTACATAAAAAAAATACTAACATAAAATGCATAAAAATTAGAATTATTTAAAACACTTTTTCTTTTATCTTATTAAAACTTGTTTTGATTTGTATATAAGACAATAATACATAATTTCCTTAAACTTGAAATATTATTCTTTTTTTATAAAATATTTCTTTGTACATAATCACATCAATACATGATTTCTCTTTAAAATAAATGCTTTTCTTTTCTTAAAATATTGTCTTTATACATATTAAACAAAAATATAAAAATACAAATTCAAATCAAATGTGGATAATAATACTTATTAAATCAAACATACTTAATTTATTAAATTCACAACTTGTAAATAATATACATGTACACTTACACCTACACAATACACTTTACATTTGATACACATACAATTACTATTCTTATACATTGCTATACGTTACATTTACACTTTGGTCGCAATTCGATTTGGTTGTAATTTATTGGACACTACATTCCTAAAGTCTCATCCCCATTTGTAAATTTGTACCCCCACTCCCGGATACTATTTGTAATAGCGTAGACTTTAAATTCTTGCAATTTACCGCTTTCGAATTATACCATGGTTAGACCTAGGGTTTGCATGTACATAAAATCAAACGCTAGATAACCTAATACAAGACAAATACACGAAATCAATACACAATCACACTTGCACCCCCTAGGGTAATCCCACATGTTGCCTTCCAAAATGGGCCATGCTTGCACGTCGAGTTTCTTTGGCAAAACGAATTCAAATGATTATAAGTCCCTCAATGACGCTTTCGAAAGTCGCCTATTAAAATGATCAAGTCCCTTCAAGTAAAATTGCCAAAGACACTTGGCACCATTTCATTCATGGTCCATACGATGACCCGCGCCCGTCCCGTTAAACTTCCTAAACGCAAGATTGTCCACCAAATTCAATGGTGGAACAAAATTATTAAAAGAGGTTGAAAACATAGAGAAAACCTTTGAGTACAATAGGGGTAGACAAAACTCTTAGTCACTTGAGATCAACTTGCAAAAACACTTGCCTCCTTTTCAAAAAAAACCACACTTCATACACACTTTCAAAACAAAAACATTTTGAAACATCTTTTCGAAAAGATACACACCGTTGTATATACTCAAACACGAGTCATTACAATGGTCGCCGAAATGAAGGCGTCTATTTCAAAAACATTTTCAAAACACACACACACCACAATTTCAAGCAATCAAAAATCAAGGCAAGTGATCTAAAAACCAAGTAACTAAGAGCCCATGGATAACCATGGATGAAAAGGGTGCTAATACCTTCCCTTTTCATAATCTACCCCCCCGAACCCACGAAACATCTCAAAAAGGTTTTTCCTGCGCTTTTAACCTTTCCCTTAGGATAAAATAAAAATTCGGTGGCGACTCTTGCTAAACCGAACAAGTGCGAATACAAACGCAAAACTCAAGTCAGTTCTCCCACCGTATCACAGAACTGGCGACTCTGCTGGGGAGAAACTTAAAAGTGGGGTTACCTTAGGGTTTGGATCACCTTTACATTCTTGCTTTGATTGCCTTGATTGCCTTACTTTTTGGGTCCTTGTTTGGGTTTGTTGTAAATCCTACACCCGGATTTGGGGCACCTTTTTAGGTAAATAGCAATAAAACTGTGAGGGAACTGTGCGGGGTATACCGACACGGTTGAAGCAGTAAGCTATGTTAGTGTGACATATTTGTGAGTACCGGTAACCCTTGAGTTCAATCAAGGAGAGTACGGGGCCGCTGAGTGATGTCGTGAAGCACTAACGAACTCTTAGAACCTTAATTGACCATCTTAGCCTTTTTAGGGGTAGTGAGATGACCGACTTCGGTGCAGTCCGAAGTTGGTAGATACTCGATACTACACTCATTTGAGGATTGTTTTCTTGGAATATTTTGGTCGCCGGTTAAGTGGCTAAACCGAAACGATGAACACAGAAATCAATCCAATGATATTGAGCTCCTTAGAACCCGGTTTCTATTTTAGGACAGGATGAGCCAACTAACTTCAAGAGGGTACTCACCTACAGCCCCATGCAAGCCTGAACCTAAGGACTTGTTTGCTCTGTGTGAATATGATTACCTGTATATACACTTACTTGATTTCGCATACATGTACATAACATCATAACATCATACCATGGCATTTTCAATGACCTTTTCAAGGATCTCGAGGGTTCTTTTGATGCAGGGTTACGTTGAACCAGACGTATACCAAGGGGTAAGAGGTTTCTCCTCTAACCAATGCCAATCAAAGATCAAGTACAACAACTTTAATCAGTGGCTATGACCCACTTGACATGGTGAGCTTGATTCTTGTGGAAAGACATCCACAGGTGCACAGTTCTCCAATCAAAGATCAAGTACAACAACTTGAATCAGGGGCTATGACCCACTCGACATGGTGAGCTTGATTCTCGTGGAAAGACATCCACCAATGCACAGTTCTCCAATCAAAGATCAAGTACAACGACTTGAATCAGAGGCTATGACCCACTCGACATGGTGAGCTTGATTCTCGTGGAAAGACATCCACTGGTGCAAAGTTCTCTAATCCAAGAGCAAAGTTCAACCTCTAACATTTTCTGGTGTTTACCCCAAGAGATCCTTGAAAGCATGCATCCACATATCATGCATTGCATTTTGACAGTTTTTCCTTTTTCAGGTTTCCTTACTCTCCTGCTGTTTATTTCAGTAAGAGATGGCTCTAGAAAGGTCTGTCAAAGACATCCAAGACCAGACTGCTCGGCTGCAGAAAATGTTCCTGAACTTGTCTCTGGGGCAAGAAGAAATGAAAGCTCTCCTCACAAAAGGCTTGGAGAATTCAAACAATGCCAGGAGTGATCAGCTGGCGGAGCTGCAGTTTGATCTGGCAACATTGAGGATCCAAGTGATGGGGCAGTTAGTGGGCCAGATGGCTCTCATCCAAGACCTGTCTCAAAGACAAGAGGAACTCAGAGTTCTCGTCCGCCAACTGCTTCAAAACAACCCCTTGGGGCAAACATCTGAGGTTGAAGAGCAAATCACCACTCAACCCCCATCTACTCAAGAAGACAAAGGGAAGGCTCCTTTGCTTGCTTCAGGGTCACAAGCCCATCAACAACCTCGCCAGCGTCAACGGGGTAATCGGCATAAGCAAGAAACGTCGGGAAGACAGTTCACGGAGACTGAGATACCATCATTCTTCATACTAAAGCGCCTTTTGGAGGTCAACCTGCTTACTTTAAGGGATCCTCCTCGGAATCTCAATACCTCCGCTCCTAACTATCGTCCCGATGCATTTTGTGTTTACCACTCCTACAGCCCGGGACACGACACTGACGACTGTTGGGCCTTAAAGAACAAGATTCAAGATCTGATCGACATTGGAGTGCTGGAATTCATGCCAGACGGCGAAATGAAAATCTTCCGTTAAGGGGTTCTCCACCTGAAGTGACGAAGCTCGAGCTGAAAGACTTTTGCTTCTTTTTGAATGTTCAAAGTTGTAATTTCTTTTCCAAACAATTAACTTCTAATGTCAAACTCTGTTTCATTAATGCATTGCATATGTTTGTCTTGAATCCATCCATTTGTTTTCACTACTCTTATGCTTTCTTTATGATATTTAACTCTTGATAAAAAGCTGCAAGCCTTTAGAGGGAGGGTGACGAAACAATACCATAATCTCATACAGTATGCTTTTGAACAGACCTTGCTGATGATGTACAGGCATTTCTTTCAAATCCCAAACACTGGAGTTATAAGGAAGATAATCCCTAGTCAACCCCTTCGAGCCAAAGAAGTAGGAGTTTTCTGTTTCCAAACAATCAAAACCTTTGATATAAACCTGGGGCAGGGTAGTATCTCAGTTAATTCAAGAGAAAACGCGCATTGAAGTCGCAAACTCTCAGTTCGTAATACAACGAACGACGTCAAAAAAAAAGCATTCCTTTGGAATCAAAAGACAAGGGTGGTTCCCTATCACATAGGCAGTCAATCTCTCAAAAGAGAAAAACCCACCAAGCTAAAACCTGTAAAGGAGGCTTAAGAAAGCCGGGGCATCCCGCTGATTGCAATCTCAAAAAACGGGAACAGTCAGGCAAAAGTTAGGGATAACAAATCAAAATCAAAATAGTGAGGTCATTACAAATCCTCAACAACATGAAAAATGTTGAAAAAGAAAAAGGAGATGATGACTGTCTCCCCAAATTCAACTGGTGAACCATCGCCCAAAGGTTATTCCAAACTCAAAACAGAGTGCGACACACAATTAACTGAACCTAGGATTGGAGAACATTGCGAAGAGCGGGTGGGTAAAAATATACTTTGAACCTTTATCCTTTGTTTCTTAAACCATGAACCAGGCCACGTTACAACCCTTCAAAAGTCCTAATTGAAGCTTGGGTTAGTTCGAAAGCATACTGTTACAAAAGGTATCCTGACTCCTGTAAGGCTTTGCTCTAAATCTTGTGTTGACTTGTCTTATAAAAAGTTTTCTGCTAAAAAACGCATTTTGCAAAACTTCGAGACAAACATAAACTTTGCATTGCTTGAATATCACTGTCTGCATTTGGCTTTTTGTTTGACAGCAAAGAAATTCATACAGCGAATGTTCGGAGGAACGAAAACTCTCTCAGTGAGCAAAATCACTTCAAAAACAAAAGGATGACACTTCCATTGCGAATCTCCTATCAACAAGGGGCATGACATGTCACCATCCAATTAACCTGGGGTAGTCCAGTCAAGGTCCAACAGATCTTCCAAAGTTCAGTTAACCTGGGGCAGTCCAGTCAAGATTTCAAGAAATCTCTCAATCTGCAGAGTAATCTGATTCAAGACTCCTTCAATCATCACTTGGGGCATTCGAATGTCAAAGGTGTTCAACAATTCCCTCATCACCTCAGAAGATTGGTATACTCCCAATTTCTGACCCACAACAAAATCAAGATCCAGATATAGTTCAAGATGTGACCCAAGATTTGGCGACATTCTATAACTCATTCAGACCTTGCGTCCAGATATAGTTCAAGATGTGACCAAGATTTGGCGACATTCTATAACTCATTCAGACCTTGCATCCAGGTATAGTTCAAGATGTGACCCAGATTTGGCGACATTCTATAACTCATTCAGACTTGCATCCAGATATAGTTCAAGATGTGACCCACGATTTGGCGACATTCTATAACTCATTCAGATTTCCTTCCAGAAATAGTTCAGATGTGACCACAATTCGGCGACATTCCGTAACTTATTCAAGATTTCCTTCTAGATCTAGTTCAGATATGACCCTGATTCGGCGACATTCCGCAACTTATTCAGATTTTCATTCATGATATAGTTCCAGATGTGACCCAGAAATGGTGACATTCCGCAACTTATTCAGATTTTCATTCATGATATAGTTCAGATGTGACCCTGATTCGGCGATATTCCGTAACTTATTCAATATTTTCATTCATGATATAGTTCAGATGTGACCCTGATTCGGCGACATTCCGCAACTTATTCAGATTTTCATTCATGATATAGTTCAAGATGTGACCCAAGATTTTGGCGACATTCTGTAACTTATTCAAGCCTGCTTCCAGAAATAGTTCAGATGTGACCCAGATTTGGCGACATTCTATAACTTATTCAGATTTGTTTCTAGAGATAGTTCAAGATGTGACCTAGAGATGGCGACGTTCAGTAACTTATTCCAGACCAACACCTGCAGCAATCAGAGGAATCTCGCAATCCCCAGCCAGAGAACCTTCCAGAAACTAATTCCCCTCAGAGTCAAGTTTCAATATCTCCAGCGGAGCTAAAACTTCCAACTATCAATCCCCAAGCAGATTGAAGACTCTCATTCTCAGTTCCCCACAGAATATTCGAATATTCTCCAGTGAAGATCTCCTCAAGACAAGAATTCCCCAGTAGATTGGCATACAACCCAAGCTTCTGATTTCCCCAACAGTGGTCCCAAGACTTCTCATTTTTAACAATCAAAGATTCTTGCCCTCCGCAGCAGCAACCAAGGATTTACTTTCCCCGACAACAGTCAAGATTCCTTTATCTTCAACCATCCAGGATTCATCTATCCTCAGCAAGACAGCTCATTAGCTTACATGCGCATTCATCACATTCATGTCATAAACATTAATGTCGCATACATTGCATCACGCATCATGACATTGCATACAACTAACTCTTTACCTTTTCAGGAAAGATCAGTCAACAAACTAAGACCATCATCTTCCGAGATTCTTTTCTAGAAATAGTTCAGATGTGACCCAGACATGGCGACATTCTGATACTTATTCCAGATTCACTCAGAGACAGTTCAGATGTGACCCAGACATGGCGACATTTTGATACTTATTCCAGATTCACTCAGAGACAGTTCAGATGTGACCCAGACACGGCGACATTCTGATACTTGTTCCAGATTCATCCGGATGCAGTTTTACACAGACTCATCATCAGGAAACCCTACACCGGTTCCTCCTTCAGACTTCTGAAAATAGTTCACGGATTCTTCCCAACACCGGATGTTAATCTATCACTTGTTCAAATGTAACTTCTTCACGGACGCTTCCCAACAACGGATGCTGCTTCAACCCCTGAAAACAGTTCACGGATTCTCCAGACACGGATGTCAATCTATTGTTGGCTCAGACCCCCAGTTCAGAGATGTTCCAAAACATGGATACCTTTCTGATACTCGTCCACTCACCATTGACATACAGTTCAACATTTCTAGATGGCATCTATAAGCCCATCCTCCTAACAAACATTTTTAAATGGCATCTTTAAGCCCATTTCCAGATGGCATCTATAAGCCCATCCTCCTATCAGCAGTCATCAGATGGCATCTTTAAGCCCATCACCAAATGGCATCTTTAAGCCCATTCCCTCTACCATCACATTACCGAGTGCAAATTTTCTGGGCACTCTAGTGTCCAATCTCCTTTTACCCTGGAGTCGCGAAAGGCAAACTTGCCAATCTAACTCTTCAGGTCCAAGAAGATTGAACAGGGGCAACTGTTGTACCCCAAAATTTGCCCTCGCATTTTTCCTCAAGAAATCACAACTTCAGGCTTTTCCTGATTTTTCAGATTGGCTCAAGAATCGGTCAAATAGACTTTTCTCGTCAGTCAGACAAAATTATGGTTTTCATTGATTTTCATGGCTCTGGAACAATTCAAACAGTTTGTTTAGGGTTTGGTTGATTTTGGCTCAACTTTGATCAAGCGAACGCTTCTTTGGCATTTGATCAGGAATTAGGGTTTTTGTGCGCGCATTCTCAGAAAGATTTAAATTCTATAGTGCTTTTCAAGTTATCCTGAGATAGGGACTGAGGCATTTGGACTGAGTTTGCAATGTTTGACTAAATCAGTGAGAAGAAAAGACATTTGGGCATGTATGATTTGACGATGCATTGCTTTGATTATTCAAGACGCCGGACGTTTATGGATTATTTATTATTCTGAGTTAAATGGTTGGAATTTATTTTCAATTATTATAATTTAAAGAATTATAAATAATAAATAAACAATTGAAAGGAAGAAAAGGAATTAACTGATAAAAAATGGATTTTTATTCATCTTTTAATTATTCGTTACAATTATTGTTTGAATACGGTATTTATTTACAATGTATTCATAATAATAAATGTTTACAAGTGATTAAATTTGGAATAAAACTATCCTAATTTTTCTAAGTTTCCTAATCTTCATTCTTCTATCCAATGCTCCCTCTGCTTCATTTGATTCTATCTGCAAAAAAAATAATAATAAGAAAGAAGAAAAGTCAGAAGCAGATAAATGATTAAAAGCAGACAATTAATTTGGGCTCATCATTAAAGGCGACTGACTGGAATCAGTTAGCCCTTTCTGCAAATCACGGGATTTCTCCCGGTTCACAAAAAGGGATGAATAATGCTTGCTAAGCATGAAATGCACAAAGTTAAAAAATGCACAAATTCAAAGTTTGTCAAAAGCTGCATAGTCCAAAAGTTTCAAACTGAATGGTATAAACAAGTCCAAATCCAAATTGAACCACAAAGTCCAACTAAGTTCCAAATTCAAACTTGCCACAAGCTGCCAAAAAAAAGCTGTCAAAGATATCAAAGTATCACAAAAGTGCAGCACAAAATCTGGAAGAAAAGAGATAAAGTATGCAGAGCTAAACTACATATGCAAGCAAGCTTTTCAAATCATCACTTTCCAGCAATTGCCTTTTTAGAAAAGTACTGCTAAGCAATTTTAAAATGCTTTAATTTGTACTGGAGAGAGAAGAAGAGGGAAAAGAACAGGCTTACTGGCTTTTAGGCTTGAGAAAGAGAAATATAAAACAAACTGCTAACACAGTAGAAAGGAGGGGCAGAGAAATATCAAAAAAAGGAGAACCACAAAACTGTAAGACAAACAAATATACAGAACTGCCCAGCCAAAAGCCAAAACATTCAAACCTCTACAGGCCCTGTCAAACAAAGCCTAAGCCTGCCCTTTCAAGCTCATTACCATTAACCCCTGTCAAAAAGCACAAACCTGCTTGAAGCTTTCAAACAAGTTCAAAAACCAAAACCTGTCAAACCTTGAACCAACCTGCATAACTACAAACAAACATACAAACGGCAGGTTAAGCCTCAAAGCCCAAGCCTTACCAAAGCACAACAGGCCTGAAACCAGCATAAACAAAAGCCATACACTAGTGGCCTACAACCTGCAAAAGCCTAACCTGTAAAAGGCCAAGCCCCCAACCTGTAAACAGAAGCCATGAACCTGCCTCAAGCCTTAGCCAAGCTCATTACAAATTGAAACCAGCATAGGCCTTTCAGACCTCAAAGCTTAAATCATTTTCAAGTTTCAACTGATAACAAAAACTTGATTCAAAGTACTCAAAATCCAAATCAACAAAATCCAACCAAAACACCACGCCCTCAGAATTGTTTCATCACTGGGCTAACAACAACATTAACATTTCTCAGAGTCAGGGGAAAGAAGAGGAAAAGGCGAGCAAGCAAGCATATCAGTAATCAAACATCTCAGACAAATCAACATTAGAGGCAACAGAGACATCGAGGCAACAAAGAGAAAGAAGATAAATAAGCATAGAAGCAGGCACACGAGGCGAACAGAGAAGAAGAGAAAAATATATCATCAAGAGGTTTTCAGTATCATCATCAAACCAACTCTCAAAAGGGCCAAAAAATACACAAACCAGGAATCCAAGCAAGCCCAGCGTCACGCGTCTCACCCCCCCGCCGGCAAGCCTCCGGAGCGCCTCCACGTTCGCCTCCTCCTCCGACAAGGTAGTATTTCTCCCTTCTTTTTCCTTCCATCACCTCAACAATAGCAATATAAAACAAAAGCACTTAATCAAAAAAACAGTAAACCAGAACATGCAAGAAAGGGGAGTGAAACCCTAAACGCGTTTAAAGAGACAACAAAAGGCAATTACCTTTTAATTTTCTTCACTGAACCAAGGAAGAAAGAAGGCGAAGGAGGCAGCTGGTGGCTCTAGGCGGAGGGTTACGTCTCAGTGACCTTTACATTGAAGAAGATGAGGAGGAAGACGAAGTGAAGCAACGGCGCTGTAAACCCTAAAGTGTTCTCCAAATGAACAATAATTATCAAACCCTAAACGAAATGAACGAGTTGGCCATGGGCCTTGCCCTTTTCCAATAAGCAAAAGCCCATAAAATCAGGCAGACACCCCCCTCTTTGCTTTTGTTTCCCCTCGTTTCAGCTTGGGCCTAAAACTCATAAAGCCCATCCTTTGTTTTGGTTTTAAGACTAAAATATATTTTTTCTTTTATCACCCTAATATCCTTTTTTTTTATAACTTACATTAATACACTAATTTTGTTTTACACTAATTTTTTTTATATAGAATATTAACTAAACATGAACATGATAATTTTAGAAAACATACAAACATTAATTCTTTCTTAAATTTGAAACATTTTTGTTTTCCTTTTTGTACATAAAAAAAATACTAACATAAAATGCATAAAAATTAGAATTATTTAAAACACTTTTTCTTTTATCTTATTAAAACTTGTTTTGATTTGTATATAAGACAATAATACATAATTTCCTTAAACTTGAAATATTATTTTTTTTTTATAAAATCTTTCTTTGTACATAATCACATCAATACATGATTTCTCTTTAAAATAAATGTTTTTCTTTTCTTAAAATATTGTCTTTATACATATTAAACAAAAATATAAAAATACAAATTCAAATCAAATATGGATAATAATACTTATTAAATCAAACATACTTAATTTATTAAATTCACAACTTGTAAATAATATACATGTACACTTACACCTACACAATACACTTTACATTTGATACACATACAATTACTATTCTTATACATTGCTATACGTTACATTTACACTTTGGTCGCAATTCGATTTGGTTGTAATTTATTGGACACTACATTCCTAAAGTCTCATCCCCATTTGTAAATTTGTACCCCCACTCCCGGATACTATTTGTAATAGCATAGACTTTAAATTCTTGCAATTTACCGCTTTCGAATTATACCATGGTTAGACCTAGGGTTTGCATGTACATAAAATCAAACACTAGATAACCTAATACAAGACAAATACACGAAATCAATACACAATCACATTTGCACCCCCTAGGGTAATCCCACATGTTGCCTTCCAAAATGGGCCATGCTTGCACGTCGAGTTTCTTTGGCAAAACGAATTCAAATGATCATAAGTCCCTCAATGACGCTTTCGAAAGTCGCCTATCAAAATGATCAAGTCCCTTCAAGTAAAATTGCCAAAGACACTTGGCACCATTGCATTCATGGTCCATACGATGACCCGCGCCCGTCCCGTTAAACTTCCTAAACGCAAGATTGTCCACCAAATTCAATGGTGGAACAAAATTGTTAAAAGAGGTTGAAAACATAGAGAAAACCTTTGAGTACAATAGGGGTAGACAAAACTCTTAGTCACTTGAGATCAACTTGCAAAAACACTTGCCTCCTTTTCAAAAAAAACCACACTTCATACACACTTTCAAAACAAAAACATTTTGAAACATCTTTTCAAAAAGATACACACCGTTGTATATACTCAAACACGAGTCATTACAATGGTCGCCGAAACGAAGGCGTCTATTTCAAAAACATTTTCAAAACACACACACACCACAATTTCAAGCAATCAAAAATCAAGGCAAGTGATCTAAAAACCAAGTAACTAAGAGCCCATGGATAACCATGGATGAAAATGGTGCTAATACCTTCCCTTTTCATAATCTACCCCCCCCCCCCCCCCCGAACCCACGAAACATCTCAAAAAGGTTTTTCCTGTGCTTTTAACCTTTCCCTTAGGATAAAATAAAAAGTCGGTGGCGACTCTTGCTAAACCGAACAAGTGCGAATACAAACGCAAAACTCAAGTCAGTTCTCCCACCGTATCACACTTACAATGATAATAAAAGCTCTCAAAGATAAAATGAAAATCCTAAAATCTAAGAATCAAATCTCCCATGGATGCTTCCTTTTTATACTGATGTATGCATTAAGACCCTGCTCCTCTTGAAGTTGCCTTGTGAGCTCCAACACCCTCTTTTCACTTGCATAGAACTGAGTCTCAAAGATGTCTCGTTCCTCCTTCAGTAGGCATATTAGGATGGAGAATGGTATAAGGATCATTCCCCTCAGCAACAGGCTCCACAACTATCGGTAGGATGGCTGGACACGACATCATGAGATTTTAAGCGCGGGCTCACACCCATTTGAGGTAAGGCTCCATAGGAATAGAGTTCTTATGCCCCAAAGTCTTGCTATCATCCTTGTTTACCATGCCCCAAGCTCGTGCAAATTGTAACGCCCGTTAATTTAATTAATTATTTAATTAAATTATTATTGGATTATTTGTTGAAGTTGTGATATGTTGAGAATTGTTGGTATAAGTTGTTAGATTATTATTAATTAATTTAATTAGTTGATTAATGATAATATTAATGTTGGAATTAATTGTATTAGTTGTTGGGTTGGTGTTGGTGATAGACGTAGTATTAAGAGGGTGTGAGAATTAGGTCCAATAGAAATAATAATATTACAGTGTTTAGTTATAATAATAGAAAAATAGGTTTTTGTCAAGAAGAAGAGGAATAAGGGTTGGAAGAGAGAAAGAGAACATACAAGTTGCAAAGAAGAAGGAAAAGAGGCAAAGCGGGATTCGATCGGAAAAATTGTAGATCAACCTTCAATCCAAGTTAAGGATGGGGTTATGACTCTATAATTGGGTATATTATATATGTTACGTGGGAATTGGGTTGTGTGAAATTGTTGCTGTGTGTGATTGTTGTATGGATAAATTGTTGTTTGACATTTATGATAATTATGCTAACATTACAGTAATTCAATTGATGAATTGAGTGTTGGGAATTTGCATATATTGATGCGGGTATAGTTGTTGTGTTGGTATGAGATCATGGGAAGGAAAAGAATTACTGATCGCAGAAAAATTTGGACGTAGTTGCAGAACTGCAACTGGAATTATGGACATGTGCCGAGTGGCACATGTATGTTGATGAAGGGTGCCGACTGGCACCATGTTCTGTGGTGAGGGGCACGATTTGCATGCTGAGGGGCATGAACCCAACACCCAGAGTTTCTTTAATTGTTCCTGTGTTTCCTGTGCGTTTCTATTACTTGGTAATGTTAGCAAAAAATTAGTAATTAACAGACATTGTAATGAAAATTGTTGGTAGCAGTGATATATGAAAGTAATAGTAGTAGATATTTTGCAAGGATAATTAATAAATTGCAGAATTAATAATCGATATAGTTTTAGTTGCAGAACTAGAAGTAAATAACAGTAGTATTAGTACCCAAAATATATTAGCAGTAGAGATAACTTAAGTAGCAGGAAAATAATAGTTTCACTAATTTAGAAGAAAACTAATAATGAGGCTTATCAGTAGAATAATTTAGTAGAAGTACTTTAGTAGGAACATGTTAATAGCATTATTGGCATGTATAAATTGTTGTGTTGTTATTATTAATTATTAAAGTTACATGTGATGAATTTTGTTGTGTTGCCTCTATTAATTGACAATTATTAAGTTGTAGGCTTATGTCAATGTTGTTATGTTGTTGTTGATGTTGCATTTAATCATTTTGTCGCATATATTGCATATCAAGTTGCAACATAGATATTATTGGTAGATAGAACATGGAATTCACTGCAACTTGTTTTTTCTTTCGATCAACTCCTTTACAGTGAACTAAATACCTCGGACTATTGTAAAACTTACATCCCTCAAATTCCCCATCATTTGTACCAAACTCATTGTCATAAAACAACATGCAACCTCCAATGCAACAACCAATCTTTTTACTTCTAGTCCCAACTTCGACACCATCCTCTTTGTATCATAATAACTTGTAGGCATGTTTTCTTTCAAGGGAGTCGTGTCCAACAATATTCTCGCCAAGAATTCTAAACATTGATCAGGAACATTCCAATTTTACTTCGCAACCAAAAGCCTAACACACATTGATATCCTAGAGTTAAAAGACCCCTTAAACAATGGTATATTTATTTCTTTCAACAACTGATACAACTTTTGTGCTTTCTCATTTGGGAGCTCTTCTGCGTCAAAGTCTTGAGGTTCATCATATGCCACATTCACTCTAATGCGTCACTGACCATATCCTCGACTATATTAAATTGTTCCTGGCATTGCATATATGATGAACTCCATGGATCATCTGTATTTATATCTGGTCCAACACGTGTTTGACTGCTAGAAGCCTTTATATTCATCTATGGCATTTTTCCCATTAGAAGTTCAAACCCAATAATTTGGCCTAAAACCCACTTTCTCCAAGTGACGTTTCACTTCACTAGGGTCACTAATAATATTTCTGCAACCTCACTTTAAACACAGACATCTTACCCCTCCTTCGCTTCGACAACATTCTTGACCAAACGCATACGAGAGAAACCCGACAACTCCTTCCTTAAAATAAGCTTTAAGCCCACGTCTTCCAGAAAACGATCTATCATACATCCAACTATAATTGAATTGATAATATTCTATACGACATATGTTCATGTTTAATTTTATTAAATAAAATGAGGATTGATCTATCGACAAATTTTTTAATTTTTGTCGATAATATCATATATCTAGTTATATATAAAATTGAACATATATTTACTCTAGTTAAACAATTTACTCTAAAAATAAATTATATATTACTATTTAATTATTCTAAATAAATCATATTCTGAATATTACTATTCAATTTATTTTAAACATATAACTCTACAAATATATATAAACATATATACTTTTAAAATATATTTACTTCATCGTTTTCTAAAAATACTATGATGTTTTTATATAGACATATATTTCTTAGTCCTAAACATATATTTTATAGTCCTAAATATATATAAACAGTATATTTATTTTCAAAATATATTTAATTATTTTTGCATAAACAAACTACATATTTATTATTAAAATATATTTACTTGTTCTTTCTCTTGAACATATAAATTATATATTTATTTAATAATAAACTTTCAATAATTTTTTAATCCTAAATATAAATTATCTTCTTTTGATTAGAAATATATAAAGTATTTATTTAAGTAATAAATATACTATATATATAAAAATATATAATTTTTAGAAACTATATTTTTAGAAAATTATACATATTTCAAAAAAATTATGTTTACAGTTTTAGGTATAAGTATTTACATATTTCAAAAATATATACTATTTATATAAAAATATATATTTTTAGAATTTATGTATACATAATTAAAAATTATTTTATTTTGAATATATACTATATATAAAATTATTTTGAAAAAATTATTTATGTATACATATATATATATATATACTATTTTTTCAGTTATTTATAAAAAACAATATATAAATCAAATATCACATATATAAAAAAATAATATATTTTTTCAATTATTCTATATATAAATAATTTTGAAAATAATTAAAAAAATGTATTTTCAGTTATAAACCAAATATCACAAAACAAATATATTAACAAATATATCACAAAACAAAAATTTTATAATAAGAACCTGAAATTGATGAACAATTTTTTTTTAAGTTTCTTGAAGTTTTCTCCAAAATTTAGCTCCCTTTGAATATATCAATTAGTATCTGAAAAACAAAAAATATATTACACACTGACATTGAAAGTAAATTAAACACATAACAAAAATAATTTAACATATTTACCTGAAAGTTATTTGTGTGAAGGTTGTGATTGAAACTTTAGGTTTTATTTGGGGGAAAGAATACAATGATGAGAAGCGGAAATTGAAACTGTAATATTGCTTGAGGGATGAGAAGAACTGTTATGAAACGCTTAAAATTGAAACAAGAAATATAACTGAAGCGCTGTAATGGTGTTGAGTTTAGCGAGGGATAGCCCAGCGGAAAAGAAACGGTCAAAGCACGCGTGGGGTAACCTGTCGCTAATTTATGCATTGGAAAAAGTCTCCTGCACACGCAGTCTGCACACTGCCATGACTAGACTAAACCTGTCTAGCTGGCGTGGGGTAGCTCCTCGCTATTGTCATGTTGTGAGGGGCTTTACCCCAAGCAACTTTATTTTTTTCTCAGGGGTTTAACCCATGGCTAAATCTCCTGGAAAATTTCATACTTTCTTGTAGTGTTTTTGCTCTCACACTTACTTGATCGTCAGAGTGCCTTACAGGTATAACTCTCATTTTTCCTCCTCAACTTTCTAACGAGTCTGAAGATCATCATTCGACCACCTTACATATTCTGATTAACATGTAAGATCAGTTCCTTTGCATAAATAATTTCTAAAATGATTTTGTTATTTTTATACTATAAACAAATACATGTAAACCCCATTGAGTTTGAAAAACACCTAGGTGTACAAATTTAGAATTTGAACTTCAATTATATAAAGCGTCATTAAATATGTTAAAGAGCGTCATAAAATAATGATTATGATTCTGAATTTGTCAACAAATTTGATATCTGAAGATTGAATGGCAGAGAAGGGATTTAAAAAATAGAATCATTGAACCAAATTATAACTTAATTTTTTAAATTATTATTTTTTAAATCAATTTAAAATTTTATCTCTTTAGTTACGGGTTGGTTTACTCTATGTTCTTAAATTTATGATTCAGAATGAGGTAAATTAGGTGGATTTTGCAAAATTAAAATCTCATCATATAGATTTCTCTTCTGTTAACGGTCTCAACTGAAACGAAAAATGAGAGATTTTCTCTTAAGTTAAATCATCCAATTGAGAAAAAAAATATCATGTACGTTTTTTATCTTTCACCATAACCAATAATCTGAAAGAAAAAGTGACACACTTTCATAATAACATCTTACACTAAGTCGACCACCCAATTGAGATAAATTTTTCCAGTGTAAAGAGATTTTCATAATAGTATTTATAAGATGCAACTAACTTAAATAAGAATTCAAAGGTGAACAAGTTGGCCTTTATTTCGTCTAAATGTTAATTTAAAATTTAAAAAGTTTTATAATTAAAAGGCATTATACCCGCATACAAGGTCGTCTAATATATTATATAGTGCATTATTTATCATTGCCAAAAGAGGAATATTATCCATTAGGTGTCTATAAATATTTAACTATATAAAGCAAATTAACCTCCACGTGCAATAACAAACAAAGGGAACAGAGAACAACAAGTTATTTGTATATTTATCATTATTTTGTAACGTCCATTGGCACAACTCAAAAATACATGATGTTTCATCGAAGTGGCCTTAAAAGGAATCTTAATTTAAAAAATGAATAACACCACGCGGTTCAAATGTCAGTTTTTGAATAAACAATTCAATCCATTAGAATAGTTTCTGTGTATAAATAAATAAAGTATACCATAATGTTCTCAACACTCACTGTTAGATCTAAAACACCATTACACTCATTCAAAGCATGGCTTCTACCACCAAAGACTCAGATTTGGCATATTTGGAACACATTCAACAATACCTTCTTTTCGATGATTCCAACCTTCTAACATCTTATCAACCTTTTTCAAGTCCTAAATGTGATAGCGATTCAGGCACATCTGTTGGGACGGATAAGGTAAGCGCACCTCCGGTGTCATGGAAGCGGTACAAGGGAGTGAGACGTAGGCCATGGGGGAAGTTCGCCGCAGAGATCAGAGATCCTAAAAAGAATGGTGCTAGGGTTTGGCTTGGAACTTATGTCACAGAGGAAGAAGCAGCTTTGGCTTACGACAAAGCTGCTTTCAAGATGCGTGGCCAAAAGGCTAAGGTTAATTTTCCCCACCTCATTGGCAATGACGTGTCTACGTCGATGCCAGAGAGGGAGGTGGTTTTAAAACGAGACTCGCCCGAACCTTCTTCGTCGGAGGGGAGTTGTGAGTCATCGTCACCCGGGTCGAAGAAGAGGAAGGGCATGGCTGATCTACTTAACAAATTGGCTAAGAGTAGATGTCAAGCCATGGTGGTTGAGAATGAAAAGACCTTACAACCAAATGATTATGAGCAATGGGTGAATGAGTTGAATGATTGCACTCTAATCTTGAGCTCCTAGTGTAGTTCTGTTCATTTTATGTTTTCTTTTAATTTGTGCAGTTTCTAATATTTTTGCATTACTCTATTGTTTTTCAAGGGGTAATGTTTAATGTTGTTATTTTTCCGAAAGAGTTCTTTTGGATTTGATGTTAACTTGAAAAGTTTTTTTTTTAAAGATGTACAGTTTCATTTTATCTTTTAGTAAGGCAATATATATGTGTGTCCCAAACTATCATTAATTTCACTGGCAAATGAGTGCAAAAGTTAGCTGAAAGATAAAGAAAGAAACCAATTTTTCATTGCATCCTTTGTATTTTACTAAAAGGACTATTAATTGTAGTGGGGATGAATACTCGATGATATCTAGGGAGGATCGTAAACATTTTTCTCCTCTAGAAAAAGAATCTATGTTTAATTTCTGGAAACGTTCGAGAGTTATTTCATAGCAGGTCCAACGGATCTAAAATTCAACAATATCTTTTCAAGTCTGAGTTCATCAATAAATAATTTATTTGGGTTTTGTTTCCTCAAAGAGAAGTTTTTATCCGCATTCACTTGCCACATACATTCACTTTTCCTCACATTTAATATATCAAGACATATATAATAACTTACTAATTTCATGGTCATACATCCCTCTTATACATATATAATAATAAATATTACAAAGTATACTTAAAAATAGGTCAAGTTGAATAAAAGACTGGCTACCGAACATCATACTCACAAGTTTTTTCTACATAAACAAGACTGATACACTTTTTAAAATGCTTAGCTAAAAAGTTGATGTTTTATGCTAAAAAAGAGTCTTTGGTGCATACTAGTACGGTCCACTTTTAATGATGTAACTAATATTTTTTTTTAGCTCTTACCTTTTTATTTTCATTTTGAATTTCAAGAAATAACATTGATATGCATGTTTTTTTTAGAAGATATTTAGAGAGTCAAAGTAGGATTTAAATTATAAGAGGTTAAAGTCTTGGAAATAAGTTTTAGAAATATATGATTTTCGTCTAAGCAAAAGTAAGGCGATATACATGAAATATAAATTCAATAAAAAGAGACGCGCGTTTAATTTAATGGTGAAAGTTGGAGAAACATATAATCTCACAAGTCACGTGATTTAAATTTTTGGGAATCTAATACAAATATGGAGAAATAGAAGGGGGGTGTAAACCATGTAATTCAAGGTGGGTGATTGAAATGAAGTAGGACTTACGGAATTTTATGTGACACAAACATACCACTCAAACTAAAGAGAAAATACTATTGGATTGCAGTAAGACCTGCAATGTTGGATGAGAGAAAATGTTAAGCAGTTAAGAATTAACACGAGAATAAGTGTAGTATATACAATACAAAAAAAAAAACTTAGTTTTGCCAAGAGAATTACTCCTCACAAAGAAAAAAAATCTCCTCGTAACACTTAACTTTACGAGGATTAGAAATACCTCACAAAAATGTTTGTCGTAACTTTTTTTTTCAGGTGAAAAACTCGTCACAACGTTGCCAGGTAAAGAAAATCCTTGCAACATTATGTAGGATGCAGAGAATTAATGTGACAACTACATGCCATATAAGGTGTAGAGATTTAACATGTTTTTAATATTTTAATATTTATAAATATTTATAACTAGAAAAAGTATGTTTTGAAGCTGGTAAAACAAGAGAACCCCATTGTCGTAAAATTTGATTTTAGAGCTTCACCTGTGTTTTCCATAAGATCCTTTTGAAGTGAAATTCTGACTTTAACTTTTTTGTCTTTTTCAAAAACACATTTAAATGATTTATCATCACCTCTTTGATGGTTTTTAAGAGCATGAACTAATCTGTATTTAGCTATTATTTTCTCGAATGATCGGTTCGATACCAAAATCGCAACACCTCACATTCTAAACAAAGCATGGTTTTTTCATTTCATAGGTTATAGAAAGAGGGAGAGGGAGAGAGTAGTGGAAAAATGAGAGACGAGAAATAAATATGAGAATGATAAAGAGTGCGGGGAAGAAGAAAGATTTTGGGAATATATAATGTTTGATACGGTGATTAACTCCTTGCAAATTTATTTGACTGTTGACGTTTGTAAAGTAAAAAACTCCTCTCAACACATGTGTCAATGTGGAAGAGACTACGAGACATCGTGAGGTATTTTACTCATTGCAAAGTCATCTGACTCCACACACAAGAGGAGTAATTCTCCAGCAAAATTACTTTTTTTGTAAGGTGTTTTTTGTTGAACATCTAACTCCACTCACAATAGGGGTGAAATATGGGATTTTGAAAAATATTGATTTAAAACAAAATAATGATTTAAGTCACAGTTTAAAAGTATTTTCTAAAAAACATTTGGATATGCAGCAGAAAATTAAGGTAAAAAAAATAAACGAAAAGTAAAAGAGTTAAGAAAGGAGAGATAAAATTCGAGACTTATAGAGGTTCAGTCTTAAAGAAGTGACTCACTCCTCTCCACAAGAATTGATCTTGAGAGTATCCAATAATGCTTGAGAGATTTTAGAAGGTTAAGCCCACGAATCCCCTTAAAAAAGAGAAAACAAAGTTTCAGATTTACTTTCAACCAAACAATGAACAATTGAATGAAGCAGTTAGTATTCACTTCAAACTGTCGTGGTGCAAAAAATACCAGAGTATATTGCACGCTCGAAATATAACAGAGTCGCCACTGAACTTTATTTATTCCAAAAGGAAAGGAAAAATATCGATAAAACTCTCAAACAACAAAATATGGTTGTCGCAACCAAAAGCGGGTTCGGGAGTCGATTATGCAAGGGAAATGTATTAGCACCACTCATATCTGTTGTATTCAACGAGACCCATTTAGTTAGTTTTGAAAAGGAATGTTAGCATGAGGAATGTTAGCATGATGTTACTTGCGATCTTCTACTTATTGCGAGTATTTGCAAGAGGAAACAAAGGGGAAATTTTGGTTTTTTATTGTGCCTGATGAGACTTTGAATCTCACTCCTACGTATCTCCAGGTGCAATGGAAAACCCAAGGCTATGTAGTTCTGGGTATCAAATGTTTGTGAGTTGGTTGATTTTAGCGAGAGGTACTCAATCACATTCAAATGAAGACATTGCTTACTATCCAAAATATGGAAGAGTGGACATTTGCATCACCTAAAGAATGGACAACATTATCTGGATTCTCACAGATGTATGTTCTCGTCACATTCGAGCGAAAAAGATTACTCATTACTCCCATGTGGTAGGAACGAAGCGTTATTTGCATCATATAAGAATAAATAAAACATATCTCATTTATGAAAAATATTTGACATCTCACAAAGGCGGAAAAGATAGTTTGATGAATTGAGATTGGTTTTAGGCGGGAGATGAGTATTCGAAAGGAAAATTAAATAGTAGGTATCTAAATACTCAGGAAAAGAGTGGCATACGCCTAACTAGTCATTTTTATCCCTTTTATTGTGAAATGTGTTTGATAAGAATCAAATTAAAGTCCACAGATGTAGGTGAGCGTTCCAACGACAAGCTATACAACATGCATTCTAGGACTTAGAACAAAAGGGCATACGTATAATCATCCCTTTTTCACCACTTAGGGCTCATGGCATTTGATTGTGTTTATTAATAAAATATTTTGAAAAGAACTTTGTGTTCACCAAGTGTTTATTTGCGGGAAAAAAGACTTGGTGTTGACCAAGTGTTTGATTCAAATACGTTTGAAAGTGATTGGAAAAGGTTTTTGAATTAACGGTTGATTTTATTTACAGTGAATGTTTTTTATTTTGAAAATTGTTTGATGTTGATCACGCGTTTTATTCTAGAAAAAGGTTAATTTTAGTTGTTGCATTATTAAAGCAAACACAACGAGGATCAACTTAATGGAAAGGTAACATAACGAGACGATAATGAATTGCAAAATGTTGCGTGCATGTACAAGAAACCAGCAAGTTATTAACGCCAAAATACGCGCGTCGCAACCGAATCGAAATATATACAACATGTAACATGCTTATGTCAAGTTAACATGCGGAATAACATCACGCATGAATTGTTATGCAAGGACGCGTCACGTAACGCTAAGTTATCGACAACACAAATACAAATTAAACAACTAAACAACACACATATCTACAAATATGTTATGCATGTATGTGAAGTATCAAACAAATCGACATCAAACACACGTAACACATTCAAATTCGGTTTCAACATAAAATAACATAACTAAACAACACGCACACATCTAGTAATATATTAAATCCAATGCATTAAATATTATAGCAACACATCATCAATTATAAATCTAACACATCATCAAATATAATTCTAAATTTGCCACATCATCCTATAATCTTATGTGGCACATCCCAAAACTCATTTTCATCCTATACTTCTACAAATTAGAGATCACGGATTCGAACCCTCGCAAAGACGGAATAAAATATTATTTTGAACAAATTTATCTAACAAACCAATCATTAGTCCAACTATGTATATTTCCTTAAATTAAAAATATTCTCTCATATTTCAAATATAAAAGAAATGTGAAAATTCAATTACAATAAAATATATTTTATTTTCCTGAAATTATAACAATAAAAGTAACACTTGAAATAAATACTTTTAATCTTAAAGTAATTCTTACATAATTTTCAAGTATAAGTCACTTTAAACTTATTTAAAATATAATATATAATGTGACAAATTTTTACGGTGTCTATATACTTTATTACTATTTTTTTTATATAATATCAAATATAAACTAATGACAAATAACAAAATAATACACATAAGAGATAAGAGAATTCAAACACAATAAAATGGTTTTATCTTATTTTGGATAAAATGGTCTAACAAGTCAATCATTACTCCAACTATGTATATTCCCTTATATTAAGAATATTTCTCTCAAATTTCAAAAATAAAAGAGAAGTCAAAATCCAAACACAAAACAAATATTTTTTATTTTCCTGAAATTATAGCAATAAAAATAACACTTGAAATAAATGTTTTTAATCTTAAAGTAGTTCTTACACAATTTTTAAATATAAGTCACTTTATGTTGATCTTAAAAAGTAATATAGTATGCAACAATCTTATAAAATTCGACAAAATAGACATAAATTTTATAAAGTTATTGAAAGTTTTATTTGATAATAATTGTAAGTAAATATTTAATTTTATTTAACACTAAAATTAAATACATATATTTAACAAAATAAAGTAAAATATAAGTACAAAAAATATGAGAATCAAAACAACAAAAAAAACACTTTATACATATGTAAGTTTGCAAACCTAAGTTACGGACATCACTCTCAATTTACGTGTATTTTCTTTTCAAATGTTGTCTATGTGATTAATTTATATTATTGTCTCTATTGTAATTCACAAAAAAAAAGCTTCTAATATAAATTTAGTAATTATATTTTGTCAAAATCAACTCTTAATATATTTAAAATTCAATAACAAATGAACAAGCTAATTTACAATTGTGCATCGCGCGAGTGTTAATCTAGTTTACAATATTACTTCACCAACAAAAATCCAGCATAGTCCACATATATATGATTTATATCATTACAAAATCAAAAATCCAACAGCATGTGCAATTTGCAAGATAACACATACAAATGAACATGACAACGCAAAGCAAAAGTGGTCGGAACATAAAACAATACAACAGCCAGATACAAAAGTAACACAATCGATATTTTGGAGAAAATAATAAATAATCTCAAAGGAAAACTCAACCTGAAATGTTACCAAAAGTTGAGTTGCCATGTTATTATCAGTGTAAGCTCAACAGGTCTGCATTGTTGTTGTTGTGCCTGAAGAAAAAATAGTGGTGAGTTAAAGTTGTTTTCGAGCTTTAGAGATGCAAAGGATTTTCAAAATATGTGTGAAGAAACACGACTCATGGTGTTGGTCATGAAGGGTTTGTTCTAATGAAGAAGAAGATTATATGCAGGTAGTGCAAGGTTGAAGATGGAAAGGGAGGCCAATTATTAGTGTGAAAAGAAGAAAGATGAGTTAGTAGTGTTGTGACGGGAGGAAACATGGTAGATGTTTGTATCAGAGCTGTCGAGGGAGTATGTTTGAAGGTCGTAAGTGGATTTGAATAAGGATTTAGACGGGGGAACAAAATAGTGGGAAAAGTTAAGGGTTAGTTGTATGTGTAATAACCAGTTTTAAAATGAGAGTCACCACCATTAATTTTAATCCTATGGAAGGGAATATAACAAATAACCCTAATTTGGTTAGAGATTCTAAGTTGTTGACTCGTTTTTAGATGAAGGGAAAGTGTTAAGAACCTCTCATCTACCTTGTTCACAAGGATACTAGGGTTTAGATTTATAATTCAGGAAATAGGTTTTAATTTTTATTAGGGGAAATCGCCACAATTTTAGTTGTATATATACGTATTCTCTTATGAGGAATCATAGTCCCAATTCGTAGTTTGAAGTTGTTGGTTGGTGTTTTTTATGGATTATGGAAATATCTCGCATTCTCATTGAACCAAGCCTGGGTTTGTAAATCGCAGAGTTGTTAGACGAAGTTCGCAGTTAATGATAAATATCTCCATAATTTCTTTTGAAAATATATTTTGGATTTATTAAATTAGTGGAAGACTGTTAGTAGTTTGATTAATTAGATATATTCGGATATAATATTTAATGAGAAAATATATTTTTAATACATGAGAAAAATAATTTTAATGCAATTAAAATATTTAAATGATTTAGTATTTAAAAGAGAATTAATAATAAATAAATTTTGAATTTATTATAAAAATAAATTTTAATTATGATAATATAAATAAATAATTTCATAAATAAAATAAAAATGTAAAAAATATAAAATTTTAATTAATTTATGCATCAGGGGTGTATTTTCAATTTGTTAGTAAAAGGCTGGGGGTGTAGATAACAGGGTCCTAAATCTAGATATTGGATTTAGGCCCAGGTGCATGGGGGTGCAAACTTGAACGCAATAGCAAAACTGGTTGGTCTGGTAAGTAAGAGCCCTAAGTCCAGATGTTGGACTTGACCCAATAATGCAGGAGGTGAGAATTACAGTTGATGAAGTAATACAGGGGGTGTGATTGGAACAGGCTTGGCCCAAAAAATATGTTGATTTGTTGGACAAAGTGTGGGCGACTGCTGAGGGTTATGGTGGATGCACGCTTTAGGAACGCCTGATGATTATCAAAGGGTTTGGGAGCGAGGGTGCAAGATATGAGTAGCGCATGGGAATGAAGGGCATTATATATTCAATTGTATCCCAATTTTCACATTTTTTTCGCTTCTCCGTCTCTCTCTTTCTCTCTCTATAACCATCCCTTCTCACTAAAACAAATTCTAGAGAGAGGGGCTCTGACCTCTCTCAAGAACTCAGGCGATCGGAAATTGTCCCGCCGGCCAGAAATCACTTCCGCAGGCAGCTCCACCCTTAGTCATTGTAGGAACCTTGTACACCGCATATCTACGGTTGAAGTTCAACCGAGATCTTCATATGTTTGTCTGCGCCGCCACGAGAAAATCCAGAATCGTTGAAGATATTTAACCAAACCTTATATCCCTAAGAACCCTAAGGGTTCGTGAAGAACCCTAACCTAAAGAAAAATCCCAAAAACCAACAATCGTTAGAACCCTAACATAACCCTGATGAAGCCTAACCCTAAACATGAACCCTAACCCTTAGAAATCCAGAAATTCAAAACCAAACAAAAATCGTAGATTCAAACAAGTACAACCCTAATCTAAGTGAATTGGTTTACCTGCCCCGCAGTGATTCTTCTTGTATTCGTTCCTTTCTGGTTCTTTGATTCTCCCTTCTAATCTTTTTCTCCTTATTTTCTGTTTGACAGGTATGTGAGATGTGGTGTGTGATGGTGGCGATGGCTTGAAGCACAGATCTAGGTTTCAGAAATTGAAACCCAGATCTCAAGAAGATGGTTAACTCGCAGATTCTGCCTCTTCTTTGTTATAATTTCTTATCCTAAAATTTGTTGTCCTTTTTCAATTTTAGTATTAGGATTTATATAGGTTTAGAATTTAGACAGATTAGGAATTTTTATTTGATTGTTGTTACTTTTTGTTGATTGTCGTTAGAAATTAGAAAATAGGAAAGATTCTGCTTGTAATATCTAATTCGTTTGATTGTAAAAAAACTTGCAATTTTTTATTTGATTACGCGAAGATTTGATTCTGTAATGTATTTGGACATATTTGTATGGACGAATTCAATTAATAAAGCAATCTGCAATATCTGATTTTTATTCAATTTGATTCAAAACAAATTTCAGGATTTGGGTTGTTCGGGTTAATTGGTGAAGGAAATGGAACCTTGGGCGCCATTGCAGATTAGGATTTCAAGCCCTTTGATTGACTCGATCAACAATAATCAAAACAAAAATAATAATATTAATGATAATAAATGTTTATTAATATTATAAAAATAATATTTAAAAAGAGTCGGTTGACTCAGTCAACCTTGACAAACCAATGGGATTTCAAACCCCTTAACGGGCTAGCAATTCTTCGAAAAACATACAAAAAGCAAGTGGGCCTTCTTGAATTCTACTAAACATACCGCCTTCTTGTTTTTTTTATCTCAATAACAAATATACCCCCATTCCAAATGTAAGGAACGCTTAATGGGCCATCAGATTTTGATAGTCCATTCTTGAAACAATACACCCCCTCTATAAACTTAAATTCCATACTTGTATATAGGAATTTTGAAAATAATATTCTAAACTTTATATTATAAAGAAAAGATAACACTAGAAATTAATAACAATAAGGAATAAATTGGTTAGAAATCAATAGGGAAAATTTGGGGTATGACAGTTGCCCCTATTTGATTACCTTTTGATTGAGCGGTGTGAGAATACGTAGGTCTCGTACATTCGAATCAGAGGGTTATTAAATAATGGAAGGCCCCAAAATTTGACCACAAGATTATAAGGATACGTTGTACAACATTCTTATGAGCGTAGAGAAAGTAGGCACAGATGATGACGTATCATCTTACCAGGGTTTGAACAAAAGGTTTTGATTTGACTTAGATACGACGACGCGGATAACTTGTCAGTACCTAAGCACGACAGTAGATTTTTATGTATTTACCGTAACCTAGGAGGTACATAATAGAAGTTTTGACTTACTAATGCTTCGAGACTAACATAGTACATAGATTTTGTCTATTCATCATAGCCTAGGGGATGAATAAAATAGAACTCGATAATACATTACCGCATGGAGACTGACACAATGAATTATATCGCCGATTTCTTTATGGTTAATACAACCTAGAGAGCCAACAATACAAGGATGAACCTGTGAATTTATCACAACCTAGAGGATAAATGAAACGAGGGTAAGCTTACGTATTCATCACGAACTAGAGGATGAATAATATAACCTTTAAAATTCGCATACCTATCATAACCTAGGGGGTAGATAATTGAAAAAGTTTGTGTGTTTATCACGACCTAGAGGATAAACGACACGAAGATAGACTTATGTATTCATTACGACCTAGAGAATGAATAACATAAAATCTGATAATTCGCACACCTACCACAACCTATAGGATATATGATTAAATAAGTTTGCATGTTTACCACGACCTAGAGGATAAATGACACGAAGGTAGTCTTACATATTTATCACGACCTAGAGGATAAATAACGTAATCCTGAAAATTCGCATACCTATCACAACCTAGAGGGTATATACTTGAAGAGTCTTTTGGTAATTGAATCTTAGATAACTAGACCAAAGATAAGATTATAGTTTACTGGTTGTGTCTATTCTCAACCAAGATATTCATTTGTTTTGTGGACCAACTAATCCAACGATGATCCCCAAGAAAGTTCATAGTTTTAATAAGAAATGCATTTGGGCAATGCCATGCATGATGCCCTTGATATGGAACCCTAATATATATGTATATGCACTGAGTATTTTGTATGTGCCCCAAAGGTTTTTATATATGCACCAAATGTTTGTTGTAAATGCTTTAATATCCTCTCCTTTTAAACCATAGGTTTTGTGTCACTAGTTCCCCTAACGTTGTATGTTGCGTTGTCGTGGTGTATTTGAGTTGATTTGAACAAGATGAATGGTGTTGTACCCCAAAATTTTCCCTCTCATTTATCAAGAATTATTTCACAAGATCTCATTTGGCTCAAGACTGCACTAGGGTTGATAAGCTCAAGACACCTCCTTAAGCACTAATGACCAAAATTAGGGTTTGAGATTGCACAAGGATATTTGAACTTCCAATTCCACATATGACTTTCATAGATCATTATGGACCCACAAGATTACGCATGTCAAGTTTCAAGCTTTGGATCAAACTTTTGCTCAGTCAATTGAGCAGTTGACCTAAAAATCAGCTGTATTGGGGAAAAAGTCAACTATGGCCAATTTACAGTCAAACTTCATAATTTTTGATCCACATCAACATTTTAAACTCATATGTATCATTTGAGCAAGTTTGGACCATAATTCCTCAAGAAATTTGATCAAATCTTCAAAAGGGCAAAATGGTCAAAATTAGGGTTTTGATTGAGAAATGGCAATTTCTGATTTTTGACCTAGCAAATGATCAATTGATTTAAGGCATGATCTCAAGAGTCCAATTGCATTATTTTGGCCTAATGACATGGCTCAAAACATTGCTCAAGTCCAATGGATTGACAGATGAATTTTTAGTCAACTGATCAAAAGTCAACTATATACTGAAAAGTCAAACTTTGACTTTTTGGTCAAAATCAAATGTCAAAGATCAAAATTCATCAAAGCATGTCAGAATATGAAACTTATTCATCAAGAAATCAAAAATTCAAGATTTCATTTTGAAAAGTTAAAATTTCTAAACTTAGAAATTTTTCTAAGTGTTGGAAATTTCTTATTTTTTCACAACTTTGAGCAAAATTTTCACCATGATGCAAGCTGATTCAGAAGAAACTTTCAACATGAAAGTTGTAGATCTACATGAAATATACAACATTTCTTTACACAACTCCTTCCAAAAATGCTTGTATCTCAAGTTATAATTTTAAGAACACATGGTCATGAAACAAAACACTTAGTGAAATTTTGCCCTAATTTGGTCAGGATTTTGACCTAACTTCATGGCACTTTTTCATATAGTTCCAAATGGAATTTTAAAAATTGATTCAAATAGGGGTTTTGGATTACACTACAATCTTTCCAAAATGTCCAAGAACTCCTTAAGATCATTTTTGAGTATGGAGAATCGAAGAGATGAAGTTAGGGTTTTCACACTTGAATTACAAGTCATTTTATGATGAACAAGATTCAAAATTCAAACTTATGATGCATAACCTATACTTTGAAGGCCTCAAACTTGTTAGGCACTCCATAATTAATTGCTTGCACAGATGTTAGAGGTCTCAATTCAAGCATTCAATGCAAGGTCATGCTTTATATCCATTTTGGGAAGAAAGTGCACAATGTCATTTTGATAAAGTAGCTTTTTGCATAAAACTTGTTCTTGAGCCTTGCACTTGTTCTTTTCTGATCATACATGTCTTATAACTCAAGAGAAGTTGATCTCAACACTTACAGTCACCCAGCCCATGCTTGTACTACACATTGAAACTTGTTTTCCCACTTTTCTTCAAAATCAAGTAACCTAGCAATTAGCTTGTAACTTGTACTTCTGACTCTCCAAAGCACTCAAGCTTTTTGCATATACATACACAAGTTATTTGCCACAAATCCCACGCATGTTTAAGCCCTGAAAACACCAAGAACACATAATCACCAAAAACACCTCAAAACTTGCCATTTTTTAGTTTTGAATCCAATCTCCAAATTTACTCGTGCGTTTCTTGGCCTTTTACTTTCAAAAGCTTCTAAATAACATATACAAACAATTCCAACACCTACAACACCACTATAACACCTCCATCATCATCCACCATTTTTAAAAAACAACACCTTGCACCTTGACTTCTCCAGAACTCCTTAGACACTTTCAGTTCAAGCTAAGCATCACATTAGCTTCCTGGAACTCACTAAAAGCTACTCAAACTACAAACACGATACCCTCTTGCAAGGTAAGTTTTCTGACTTTGGAACTTTTCATACAGGCATCATTAATGGTTTATTTGTGAATGAAAAATGTAGATATCATTGCCCTAAAGCTAACCATGTCCATAGTTTTCATTTATATTGCTTGAGCTTAGAGAATTTTAAGATTGAAGTTTCTGAAATTTTTAGGGTTCAGATTAGGGCCATTAAAATTCATGCTTGTCTTTGATCTATAATTTTATTGCTTTGCATTTCTGAAATCGTGAGGAAATTTGCTACAAGTTTCCTGTTTACATTTTTCATTTTTGTTGAGAATTGAATGAGATACAGAGGTTCAGGCTGGGCGTGAGGTTGAAGATGAAATTGGCCTCAGGAACGTGTTTACCATATATATTTATTGTTTGATTTATATAAACAAATGTATAGTCACCCCAGTGGTAGAAGCGCGCGCCTGTGACTATAGGGACCTGGGTTCGAGCCTCAGTGGTACCCTTTTGGTTTTTTTCTTCATATTTTTCACACATTTTGACTTTTTTGGCAGCGCTGGGCCTCATCCTCGGGCCTTATGTTTTTTCCACATCTGACCCCCTTGCTGGCTATTCACACCCTGGCCCATTTTTATTTTCTTTTTCTTATTTTTATTTATTTGTTTTCTTAAATATTTTATCTAATACTAAAAAAATAAAAATAAAAACATTAGATTTATATTTTGATATAATTTATTTATTTTTTACACAAAAAATTATTTTATTTAATCATACTTTATTTATTTTCCTAATTTGTTTGTAAATTTATTTAAAAACTGGGGTTTTAGTTTATTTCTTTCACAATTAAAAAATACTCTCTTAAAACCAAAAAAGACCAAAAATATTTTACAATACTATAAATTATTTTTAAGACAAATATACCAAAAATATTCTTCTTATAAACTTAATTTCTTTTTTAATCAATTAATAGATTAAGGCTTTATTTAAATTCTTTTCCTAGTAAATTTAGGTTTTACTTTTTATTAATTTATTTAATTTTTTTTCTTTTAGTTAATTAGGTTAAAACAAAACCCCTTTTCCCTAAAAATCCAAATAAAAGTCCATTTTCTTTACATTTACATTCTTGTATATCTATTCATTTTGTACATTATTTATCCAAATTCAATATGGTTGTAATAGGTAATTAGGCTTTATTTTCTTGCAATCCCCATTTGTAATTTGTACACCCCCTCCCACAAGTATTCTAATAGCATAGTAATTTTAAATTCCTCAATTTATCGCTTTATATACAAATGCTAGTAATTAGGGTTTTTATGGTAAGACTAAAACCAATCAATTAGAAAACCCTAATCAAAGACAAAACCAAGCATGAAAATAATACACTTGCACATAAGCACCCCCATGGTAAATCCACTTGGTTGCCTTACAATTGGACATGTTACGCATGTGAGGTATCTTATCAAGAACAAGCAAAATACAAGATCATAGTCCCTTGATGACGCTATCTATGTTGTCTTTCAAATGATCTTAGTCCCTAAAAGAGAATGTTTAGATACCTTGCAACATTTCTAATCATTGTTATACGATGACCCACGCTCGTCCCGTTTACATCGAAAGATAGGGTTACTTACCAAATCAATGGTAAGATAACAATGTCAAAGGAAAGAGAAAATAAACATGAAAGACTTTTGAGTAGGTAGAATGCTCCTAATTAATTTCTCCATTTCAAAACAAAACATCCTTGCTATTTTCAAAACAAACACCTACACTTTCAAAATGTCTTACAAACTTGAAAACATTTTGAAAAGATCAACATCTTTATATACATTCTTACGAACGCGAATCATTACAAAGTTTGCCTAAACAATGGCCTCTTTACAAAATACTTTCAAAAACCACACAAAGCACAATTTCAAACAAAAGCAAGTGATCTAGCAAATAACTAAGAGCCCATGGAAAACCATGGATGAAAAGGGTGCTAATACCTTCCCTTTTCATAATCTACCCCCCGAACTCAAGAAATAATCTCAAAGGTCTTTCCTGTGCTTTTTCACCTTTCCTTTTGGATAAAAGAAAAGTCGGTGGTGACTCTTGCTAACCGCAACATTTGCGATCAAACGCAAAACACCCAAGTCAGTTCTCCCACCGTATCACAGAACTGGCGACTCTGCTGGGGACACTTCTAAAAGTGGGGTTAACTTAGGGCTAGGTCACATTTACTTTCTTTCATTGTTTGACTTGTATGCTTTAAATTATGGATCTTTGTTTGGGTTTGAATCCTCTACCCGGATTTGGGATACCTTATAGGTAAGTAGCAATACATTGTGGAAACTGTGTGGGGTATACTGACATGGTCTAAGCAATAGCTACGTTAGTGCGACATATTTATGGGTACCAGTATCCCTTGAGTTAATCAAGGAGAATACGGGGCCGCTGACTGATGTCATGAAGCACTAATGAACTTTTAGAACCTTTACTTAACCATCTTGGCCTTTAGGACATAGTGAGATGACCGGCGTTGGTGCAGTCAGAAGTTGGTAGATACTCGATACTACACTCATTGAGGTTTGGTTTTTTGGGATATTTCGGTCGCCATTAAAGAGGATTATGCTGAAACAATGACCAAGGAAACAAACCAATGATATTGAGCTCCTTAGAACCCAATTACTATTACTAGGACAGGTTTGAGCCAACTAAACTTCAAGAGGGTACTTACCTATAAGACCCCATGCAGCCCTAAACCTAAGGATTTTTTTGCTTTGTTTATACATACTTGTACATAACATCATGAACATCATAACATCATACTCATATTTACTAACCATTTCAAGGATCTTGGGACTTATCTTTGTTCTGTTTTGTAGGACATGGATTCTATTCACAGGAAAACCATTCAAGTCAATCTCGTAAGGATTCCTCCTCAACTTAAAGAGCTAGATTCAAGGATTCCTGAAAACTATCCATTTACCGAGAGACATGGTCGCCTACTAAACTTGGTTATCTCCGACACTGATGAAGACATGATGAAGGTGCTCTTTCAGTTCTTTGATCCTTTACACAATTGCTTCACATTTCCCGATTATCAACTTGTGCCAACTTTGGAAGAATTCTCCCAAATCTTGAGGATTCCCATTCTCAATCAACTACCTTTCAATGGCACGGAAAGAGATCCAAAGCCAAAAGAGATTTCTCAAGCTCTACACTTGCAACCATCTGATGTCACAACCAATTGGGAAACAAGGAGTGGTGTCAAAGGTTTCCTAGAAAAGTTCTTGTTTGAGAAAGCCCAAAACTGTTGGAACTCTTTAGACTTGCAAGATTTTAAGGAAATTATTGCTCTCCTCATCTATGGGATGGTTTTGTTTCCAAATCCTGGCCAACTCATAGACGTAAACGCCGTCAAAATCTTCATGTCTCCTAACCCAGTGCCTACTTTTCTAGGAGACATCCTACATTATTTTCACACTCGCACTATAAGGAAAAGAGGTATCCTTATGTGTTGTACTCCTCTCTTAGCAAGATGGTTTATTTCGCATGTTCCCCAATCTGTATTGAAGAACGAGAAAGGTTCAAGGTGGTCGCAAAGGTTGATGACGCTCAAACATTCAGACATTCCTTGGTGTTCCCGATCCTTAGAGAATGTTACTATTGTCGACCTTTGTGGAGAATTCCCTAATGTCCCTTTATTTGGTATTAGGGGAGGTATCACCTACAACCCCTGCTTAGCCTTAAGACAATTTGGTTACGCCCGAAAGGATAGCCCACATGAGATGCTCATTCAAGGTTTGGTATTTGACTACGAGAACCACGATCAAGGTCATCTCCAGAGATTTATCTGAGCTTGGAGGATGTTGAACAAGGTAGATAGTAAGACATTGAGGCATAAGAATTCCATCCATCTTGAGCCTTACCTCAAATGGGTACGAACTCCTACTCAAAGTCTTATGATGCCTTATCCCTCCATTCTCCCGGTAATCATTGAGCCTGTTAGGGAAGGAGATTTTCCATACACTATCCTGCATGCTGACATGCCCACCTCTCTTGAAGACTTACAAAGAGATTGGATACAACTCAAGGGGGAGCGAGACACTTTCGAAGCCCAATTCTACGCTAGAGAGAAGAAGGTTTTGGAACTCACTAAGCAACTTCATGAGGAGAGGAGCCTGAATGCCTACATCGCACCAAAGAGGATGCCTACAACCTTTTTATATTAGAGTTTTTTGTATTGTTTTTCCCAAAGAGGCATTGATGTACTCAAACTTTAATTTATTAATATAATGTGTGTTTCCTTTTTGTCTAAAACAAATTTGAATCTTTAAAATCCTTAAAATCATTGCATATTTATCTACCATTCATCATAACATAAGCAGGTTTCTTGCAACAAGTCTCCTCATCTTTCTACTGTTTATTTTAGTAAGATGGATCTCGCGGTGAAAGACCTCCAAGCACAAAATGCTCAATTTCAACAGATGTTCTTAACTCTAGCCAAAGGACAAGAAGAGTTGAAGACCTTGCTGGTTGAAGAGAAAAAGAAGAAAACAAAGAAAATAACCGGAGTTCTAAACATGGGAAGAAGATTCCAAGGACAAGCAAGAAGGACCCTAGACTTTGCAACGTCATCTGGTGAGAAAGACAATCAAGATGGGAAAGGCAAGGAAGCAGTTGTCTAGCCAGATTCAGAAGAGGAAGAGGAAGAATAAGATTATTCTGAAGAATAATACCCTCCGGCCGACGACAAGTATAAGCATCTGGAAGAAAGGTTAAGTGCAATGGAAATTCAAAAAGTGCCTGGAATTGACTTTGAGGAGTTGGGGTTAGTATCTGGGATTGTCATTCCTCCAAAATTCAAGGCACCGGTGTTCGCCAAGTACGATGGAGTTTCATGTCCAAAAATGCATCTCCGGTCCTATGTGAGGAAAATACAGCCTCACACTACTGACAAGGATTTATGGGTACACTTCTTTCAAGACAGCCTGTTCGAAACTCAACTTGATTGGTTTTATCAGCTAGAAAGAGCCAATATTCATAATTGGTAAGATCTTGCCGCTTCCTTTTACAAACAATACCAATACAATGCAGACCTTGCTCCCACCTGTACTCAACTCCAGAGTATGGACATGGTTTCAAGTGAAGGCTTTAAAGACTACGCGCAAAAATTGAGGGACTTAGCAGAAAGAGTCCATCCTCCTCTATCTGAAAGAGAGTTAGTAGACATGTTTTTGGGCACCTTGTCTGGTCCTTTATTTAATCACTTAATTGGGAGTTCCTCGGCAGGTTTTATCGAATTGATATTGACTGGAGAAAGTCTGGAAGTCGGGATAAAGAATGGGAAGATTAAAAAAGACGCATCCTCTGCTGTTGTAAGAAAACCATTCATTGGAAAAAAATAAGTTGTTGCTGTATATCCTTAGAGAAATCAAGATAGGGCTGAACGCCGTCTAATGGTGAGGGCTGTCATGATTCCTAAACCCGCACCTACTCAGCAAAGAAGCAACCAACCAAGAATGGAAAGACCAGTCATACAGTTCACCCGAATTAATATGACACTATCTCAAGTATTGTCGCATTTGTTAAGATCCAATCTAGTGACTTTGAAATAAGCTCCAAAGAATCCTAACACAACCTCTCCTCGTTATCATCCTAATGCTTGTTGTGCATGCCATTCTGAGAGTCTCGGACATGACACTAACAACTGTTGGACTCTGAAAAACAAGGTACAAGACCTTCTTGAAGCCAAAGAGATTGAATTCAACGCGCCCAAAATTCCCAATGTCATCACTTCCCCTATGCCCAAGCACGGACGTGATGTCAATGCCATTGAGGAAGATATGTTTGTTACTTTGGTTGATGAACTTGTGACCCCACTCTTGACTATCAAAAAGAACTTGTTGAATGCCGGTGTATTCCCAGGCTGTGATGAAAGCTGTCATTTCTGTTTATCCTCACCAACCAACTGTCTTTTGTTAAAAGCAGGCGTTCAATGCCTAATAGATGACAAGGAGATTTTGTTTGAGAAGACTTCTATTCCAACTGTTTCTTATAATGATATTTCCATAGTGACCATTTCCGCCAAATCTTCTAGGGTCTCCACCAAAAGACCCGTTAGAATTACATCAGTTCCTAAAGTAGCTTCATTGATAATTATAATTCCTGGACCAATCCCGTATTCGTCAGACAAAACCGTCCCATGGAATTATGGAGGTGATCTCTACTATCACGGTATCAAGCAAGATTGGCCAACTGCTGAAAATTCAAGCTTTGAGAAAGTTGACTCCGATGTCATTAATATCGCAGGGACTTGTAAGATAACTCGTAGTGGAAGGGTATTCTCTCCAGAAATTGCTCCTCCAAAAGTTATTTTTGGACCTGTAATCATTCTTGTTGTTGTTACTCCTCCAAAGGCTATTCTCAGTCCTGTAATCATCTCTGCTAATACTCCTGTTGACAAAACTGTTGCAGTCCTTGTTATCACCCCTACTGACGTTCCTACTGCCGAGTCAACCGAGACTCGAGGTAAAGGTATTCTGGTTGAGCCTGTCCGGACGAAGGCACAATCAGTAACTATCCCTGAGACCTCCCAAAAAGAGATGGAGGAAATTCTAAAGATTATAAAAAGAAACGACTACAATGTAGTTGAGTAACTGGGGCAAACCCCCATCAAATATTTCCATGATGGCTTTATTGTTATGTTCTGAGGCTCATGCAAAGGCCTTGGTAAAGTTCCTTAAAACTGCCCATGTACCCCAAGAAACATCTACCGATCAGTTCAAAGACTGCGTAGCCAGCTTGACCGCAGGTAATGGTTTGGGTTTTTCGGATGCTGATTTAACACCAAGAGGGAGGAAGCATAACGAGGCATTGCATGTCTCAGTCGAATGCAGGGGCACGACTTTGGCTCATGTCTTGGTTGATACTGGTTCGTCTCTAAATGTGTTGCCTAAAAAGGCTCTTGATAGGCTTGCTTGTGAAGGATTGACCTTGAAACCTAGCAACATAGTAGTGAGGGCCTTCGACGGCTCAAAAAGGATGGTGCACAGGGAAGTGGACATCCCCATAAAAGTTGAAACCCAAACATTTGATTCAACTTTTTATGTAATGGATATTCTCCCTTCATATTCCTGCTTATTAGACCGACTGTGGATTCACAATGCTGGTGTCGTTACCTCTACGTTGCATCAAATGCTGAAATATCCAATTTAGGGGAAAATCATCAATGTTCATGGAGAAGAAGAGTATATGGTCAGTCATCTAAATTCCTTCAGATATGTGGAATTAGATGGTGAATTTATTGAAACTCCATTCCAGCACTTTGAAGAAGTCCCACAAACTGTGGCAGTAACCAAGGCTGTTTCTCAAGTCCCAAAGATTACAAGGCCTCCGCTCAAGATGTCGTCTTTAAAAGACGCCAAGGCAGTGATCAAAGAAGGTGGGTGCACTATTTGGGGCCAACTCCCAGATATCCCATAAAAATATGACAAATTTGGTTTGGGTTTCACTTCAGGATCCCAGAAAGTTGTACACCGTGCTCGTGCTGGAGGACCACCCTTGAAGATCAGCAACCACAAAGTCAACGCAGTGGAGGATGATGAAGACAACTATAACCTAGAGGATTGGATTTTCCCAACTATCAATAGAGGGCTCAGCAACTGGGAAGCTAGAGATTTTGTTCCGACCACTTTTATCCAATAGTAATTTGTCTTTAAATTTTTTCGTACCTGTAATATTAAACAATTCAGACTCTTAAAACCTTATGTCTTACCCGAGGCACAATGGTCCATTTGTAAGGGTTATTATCTCATTTCCATATGACATCAATGAATCGTGGACGTTTTTGCATACAAACTTTGTGCTCATTGTTTTTCTTTTTGCATTTTCATTTCTTTCAAAGTAAGTTATACTCTTACACATACTCACATTCAAAATGCAGATCTACATCCATTCGGGATCCCATGGGTAATGGTTTTGCTATGGCCTTCTGTGATTCTGAAAATCTAATCTACCAAGCTAAAGACGAAGGTGAGGAATATTGCGAAGTACCAGGGTAACTCGCCAGGTTACTACAATAAGAAGAGAGGACCATACAGCCCCATGAAGAACCAGTGGACACAATTTACCTAGGTACCGAAGAAGACAAGAGAGAAGTCAAGGTGGGTGCCAATATGGAACCCAATGTCAAAAAGCGTCTGATTCAGTTGCTACATGATTATGTTGAGGTCTTTGCCTGGTCGCACAAAGACATGCTAGGACTTGATGCAGATATCATAGTACATCGTCTACCTACAAAAAGAGGATTGTCCTTCGGTAAAACAAAAGGTCCGTCGTATGCGACCAAATATGTCAGAGAAGATTAAAACTGAAGTCATGAAAAATTTCAACGTCGGATTCTTGGCCGTCACCTCCTATCCGCAATGGGTTGCCAATGTTGTTCCCGTGCCTAAAAAGGACGGCAAAGCACGAATGTGCGTGGACTACAGAGATTTGAATAGGGCAAGCCCTAAGGATGATTTCCCACTTCCCCATATTGATATTCTAGTTGACAATATGGCACAACACAAAGTGTTTTTCTTCATGGACGGTTTCTCAGGCTACAACCAAATCAAAATGGCACCTGAGGACATGGAGAAAACAACCTTTGTCACACAATGGGGCACATTCTGCTATAAGGTTATGCCATTCGGGTTGAAGAACGTTGGGGCAACCTATCAGCGTGCCATGGTAGCTCTATTTCATGACACGATACATCACGAAATAGAGGTATATGTGGACGACGTGATAGCCAGATCTCAAATAGAAGAAGAGTATCTTGATCATTTACAAAAACTATTTGAGAGGTTAAAGAAATACAAGCTGAGGTTGAACCCAAATAAATGCACATTTGGGATGAGGTCTGGTAAACTCCTAGGCTTTTTCGTCAACAATAAAGGTATCAAAGTGGATCCTTCCAAGGTGAAAGCAATACAAGAAATGCCTGCTCCTCATACTGAGAAGGAAGTCAGAGGATTCTTGGGACAATTAAACTATATTGCCAGATTCATTTCTCACCTGACAGCTACTTGTGAACAAATCTTCAAATTACTGAAGAAAGATCAAGTAGTCAAATGGAATGATGAGTGTCAAACTGCCTTCGACAAGATCAAAGAATACCTGCAAGAGCCTCCGGTTTTGATGCCACCAGTCGAGGGAAGACCCTTGATCATGTATCTAACTGTTTTGAAAAATCCAATGGGGTGTGTTCTGGGGCAGCATGACGAGTTTGGCCGAAAAGAGCATGCTATTTATTACCTGAGAAAAAAGTTTACCGACTGTGAAACTAGATATTCGCTGCTCGAGAAAAAATGTTGCGTTCTGGAATGGGCTACTCGCTAGCTAAGACAGTATATGCTGACCCATACTACCTTATTGACATCTAAAATGGATCCAATAAAATACATCTTCGAGAAACCTGCCCTCTCTAGGAGAATAGCAAGATGGCAGATGATCCTGACAGAATATGACATACAATATACTACCCAAAAAGCAATAAAGGATAGTGTACTAGCTGATCACCTTGCTCATCAAGCTGTGGATGACTACCAGTCCATGAAGTTCGAATTCCCAGATGAAGACATCATGATGGTAAACAACTGTGAAGAATTCAGACCATATGACGGACCTGAACAAGGATCCCGATGGACCCTGCTTTTTGATGGGGCGTCCAACGCACTCGACAATGGTATAGGTGTTATGCTCATATCTCCTGAAGGATGTCATACTCCTTTTATGGAAAGACGTTGCTTGAATTGTACAAATAACATGGCAGAATACGAAGCGTGCATTTTTGGTCTCAAAGCTGCTATAGATTTGGGGATCAAATCCTTAAATGTATTCGGAGATTCAGTTTTGATCATCATCCAGATCAAAGGGGAATGGGACACCAAACACCATAACCTTATCCCCTAAAAAGAACATATGTTGACATTGATCCCACATTTTGAGAAGATTACCTTAGAGCATTTCCCGCGAGAAGAAAATCATCTAGCAGACGCGTTAGCCACAATGTCATCCATGTTTAAACTTAAATGGGATAACGAGGCTCCCCAGATCACCATTGAACGAATGGATGAACCAGCTCACTGTCACGAGATTAATACTGAATAAGTAGCGGACCAACTTTGGTTTCACGAAGTCAAGAGGTATCTCGAGGCTCAAGAATATCCAGAAGGAGCTTCAATCAATGAAGGATGCAACACCCTACTCTCTAGTATACGGCATGGAGGTTGTCTTTCCTATTGAGGTCCAGATCCCCTCTCTTAGAATTATGAAGGATGCAGGGCTGAATGAAGAAGATTGGATCCAAACTCGACTTGATATATTGAACTTGATTGATGAGAAAAGGCTTATTGATGTCTGTCATGGTCAAATGTATCAAAAACGGATGATCAAGGCTTTCAACAAAAAGGTCAGACGCCAAGTGTATTAAGTCGGGGATCTGGTGATCAAACATATCATACTACCGCAAGGTGATCCCAGGGGAAAATGGACTCCTACATACGAAGGACTATTTATAATCAAAAGCATATTCTCTGGTGGAGCAATGATCTTAACCACTATAGATGGCGACGACCTGCCGCACCCCGTGAACACGGACATAGTCAAAAGATACTACGCATAAGAGTCCCGCTAGGTTGACACACCTAGGAAAAACAAGGGCATCCCGGCGAACCAAAAATGTCCGGGAAAAAATTAAGGATAAAACAAAAAAATCTATACACCCGGCAAGCTGAAAACCCGAAAGGGCAGCTTGGGAAAAAAAGGGTATCCCGGTGGACTGAAAACCCGAAAGGGATGTCTAGGAAAAAGTTAAGGAATTACAATGTATGACTATGTCCCGTTGGATCACCTTACGGACAACCTGCAAACTCGACGGTTCTGATCAATTCAATCAGCTTTGGACAAGGTAACAAATAGATAAGATGCTCAGAGACACGAAGGCTATATCAGAATGGGAACCCCATGGAATTATTTCACATAGATATCTTTTCTTTGTATCAAATTTTCATTTTTTACGACGGCATTCTCTTACTAGAATGTTTGGCTCATCGTACAAAAAAATACTTACTCAAAGTCAATACAAAGATATCCCTTTGAAAGTACAAAACTATCTATTTTTCTTTACTCTTATGTTTTGTTTACAAAAACGTCCAATGATTTATTTTTGAACATATGCATTTGAACGTAACTACCATTTACAAATGAAAAAAATAGAAAGAAAATCACTAATGGCTTTAAGAGATAGGGAAATATCTCTAAGTTATTTCCATAAAATCCCCCACAGTATGCAGTTTAATCCCCAGCGGAATAAAACTCCCAGTTATCACTCCCCGGTAGAAGTCACCAAATTTCTCAGGATTTCCCAACAAGATTTTACAAGCAGTACACGGCGTTTCCCTTACAACAAAGTTTATTTCTCTAAGTGGAAATTCATCGACACTTCAAAACATGAAGAGTTGCACTCCGTATCCTCAACAGCAGTCGGGGATTTATTTTCCCAATCCAACAAGCAGATAAGGTTAATCAATAGCTACCGTTAACATTGTTCAAAGGCTTCTCAGATATAGTTCAGATACGCTCCAGACACGGATGCCATCCTGATACTCATTCAGATTCAACTTTCAGATACAATTTAGATACACTCCAGACACGGATGCCATCCTGATACTCATTCAGATTCAACTTTCAGATACAGTTCAGATACGCTCCAGACACGGATGCTATCCTGATACTCATTCAGATTCAACTTTCAGATATAGTTCAGATACGCTCCAAACACGGATGCCATCCTGATAGTCATTCAGATTCAACTTTCAGATACAATTCAGATACGCTCCAGACATGGATGCCATCCTGATACTCATTCAGATTCAACTTTCATGTATGCTCTAGACACGGACGCCATTTTGATACTCATTCAGATTCAGTTTTCAGATACAGTTCAGATACGCTCCAGATACGGATGCCATCCTATACTCATTCAAGATTCAACTATCAGATATAGTTTAGATATGCTCCATACACGTATTCCATCCTGATACTCATTCAGATTCAACTTTCAAATATAGTTCAGATACGCTCCAGACACGGACGCCATTCCGATTTCGTCCAGTTTTCGCTTACAGATACGATTCAGCAATCATTTCTGGATGGCATCTACAAGCCCATCTCCAACAACTTTCCATCATCCCTCAAAATGGAATATTTAAGCCTATTCCCTATACCATCAACCTTCACATCACCGAGTGCAAATTTCTGGGCACTCTAATGTTCAATCATCTTCCACCTTCGAGTCACGAATGGCAAAACTCGCCAATCTAAATCTTCAGGCTTAAGAAGATTGAATAGGAGCAATTGTTGTACCCCAAAATTTTCCCTCTCATTTATCAATAATTTTCTGACAACATCTCATTTGGCTCAAGACTGCACTAGGGTTGATCAACTCAAGACACCTCCTTAAGCACTAATGACCAAAATTAGGGTTTGAGATTGCACAAGGATATTTGAACTTCCAATTCCCCATATGACTTTCATAAATCATTATGGACCCCCAATATTACTCATGTCAAGTTTCAAGCTTTGGATCACACTTTTGCTCAGTCAATTGAGTAGTTGACCTAAAAATCAGCTGTATTGGGGGAAAAGTCAACTATGGCCAATTTACAGTCAAACTTCATAATTTTTTATCCACATCAACATTTTAAACTCATATGTATCATTTGGTCAAGTTTTGACCATAATTCCTTAAGAAATTTGATCAAATCTTCAAAAGGGCAAAATGGTCAAAATTAGGGTTTTGACTGAGAAAGGGCAATTTCTGATTTTTGACCTAGCAAATGATCAATTGGTTTAAGGAATGATCTCAAGAGTCCAATTGCATCATTTTTACCTAATGACATGGCTCAAAAAATTGCTCAAGTCTAATGGATTGACAGATGAATTTTCAGTCAACTGATCAAAAGTCAATTGTATACTGAAAAGTCAAACTTAAACTTTTTGGTCAAAATCAAATGTCAAAGATCACAATTCATCAAAGCATGTCAAAATATGAAACTTATTCATCAAGAAATAAAAAATTCAAGATTTCATTTTGAAAAGTTAAAATTTCTAAACTTAGAAATTTTTCTAAGTGTTGGAAATTTCTTATTTTTTCACAACTTTGAGCAAAATTTTCACCATGACGCAAGCTGATTTAGAAGAAAATTTTAACATGAAAGTTGTAGATCTCGATGAAATCTACAAAATTGCTTTACACAACTCCTTCCAAAAATTCTTGGATCTCAAGTTATAATTTTAAGAACACATGGTCATGAAACAAAACACTTAGTGAAATTTTACCCTAATTTGGTCAGGATTTTGACCTAACTTCATGGCACTTTTTCATATAGTTCCAAGGGGAATTTTCAAATTGATTCATATAGGGGTTGTAGAGCACATTACAAGCTTTCCAAAATGTCTAAGAACTCCTTGAGATAATTTTTGAGTAGGGATAGTCGAAGAGATGAAGTTGGGGTTTTCACACTTGAATTACAAGTCATTTTGTGATGAACAAGATTCAAAATTCAAACTTATGCTGCATAACCTCTACTTTTCAGGCCTCAAACTTGTTAGGCAATCCATAATTAATTTCTTGCACAGCTGTTAGAGGTCTCAATTCAAGAATTCAATGCAAGGCCTTGCTTTATATCCATTTTGGGAAGAAAGTGCACAATGCCATTTTGATAAAGTAGCTTTTTGCATAAAACTTGTTCTTGAGCCTTGCACTTGTTCTTTTCTGATCATACATGTCTTATAACTCAAGAGAAGTTTATCTCAACACTTACAATCACCCATACCATGCTTGTACTACACATTGAAACTTGTTTTCCCACTTTTCTTCAAAATCAAGTAACCTAGCAATTAGCTTGTAACTTGTACTTCTAACTCTCCAAAGCACTCAAGCTTTTTGCATATACATACAAAAGTTATTTGCCATAAATCTCATGCATGTTTAATCCCTGAAAACACCAAGAACAATGAATCACCAAAAACACCTCAAAACTTGCCATTTTTTAGTTTTGAATCCAATCTCCAAATTTACTCGTGCGTTTCTTGGCCTTTTACTTTCAAAAGCTTCTAAATAACATATACAAACAATTCCAACACCTGCAACATCACTGTAACACCTCCATCATCATCCACCATTTTCAAAAAACAGTACCTTACACCTTGACTTCTCCAGAACTCCCCAGACACTTTCAGTTCAAGCTAAGCATCACATTAGCTTCCTGGGAACTTGAGGAAGCTAATCCAATCATTGGAACTCACTAAAAGCTACTCAAACTCCAAACACGATACCCTCTTGCAAGGTAAGTTTTCTGACTTTGGAACTTTTCATACATGCATCATTAATGGTTTATTTGTGAATGAAAAAATGTAGATATCATTGCCCTAAAGCTAACCATGTCCATAGTTTTCATTTATGTTGCTTGAGCTTAGAGAATTTTAAGATTGAAGTTTCTGAAATTTTTAGGGTTCATATTAGGGCCATTAAAATTCATGCTTGTCTTTGATCTATAATTTTATTGCTTTGCATTTCTGAAATCGTAAGGAAATTTGCTACAAGTTTCTTGTTTACATTTTTCATTTTTGTTGATAATTGAATGAGATACAGAGGTTCAGGCTGGGCGTGAGGTTGAAGATGAAGTTGGCCTCAGGAACATGTTTACCATATATATTTATGGTCTGATTTATATAAACGGATGTATAGCCACCCCAGTGGTAGAAGCGCGCGCCTGTGACTATAGGGACCTGGGTTCGAGCCCCAGTGGTACCCTTTTGGTTTTTTTTTTTCCATATTTTTCACACATTCTGACTTTTTTGGTAGCGCTGGACCTCATCCTTGGACCTTATGTTTTTTTCACTTCTGACCCCCTTGCTGGCTATTCATACCCTGGCCCATTTGTATTTTCTTTTTCTTTTATTTATTTATTTATTTTCTTAAATATTTTATCTAATACTAAAAAAATATAAAAAAAACATTAGATTTATATTTTGATATAATTTATTTACTTTTTACACAAAAAAATTATTTTATTTAACCATACTTTATTTATTTTCCTAATTGGTTTGTAAATTTATTTAAAAACTAGGGTTTTAGTTTATTTCTTTCACAATTAAAAAATACTCTCTTAAAACCAAAAAAGACCAAAAATATTTTATAATACTATAAATTATTTTTAAGACAAAAATACCAAAAATGTTCTTCTTATAAACTTAATTTCTTTTTTAATCAATTAATAGATTAGGGCTTTATTTAAATTCTTTTCCTAGTAAATTTAGGTTTTACTTTTTATTAATTTATTTAAAAAAATTTCTTTTAGTTAATTAGGTTAAAACAAAACCCCTTTTCCCTAAAAATCCAAATAAAAATCCATTTTCTTTACATTTACATTCTTGTATATTTATTCATTTTGTACATTATTTATCCAAATTCAATATGGTTGTAATAGGTAATTAGACTTTATTTTCTTGCAATCCCCATTTGTAATTTGTACACCCCCTCCCACAAGTATTATAATAGCATAGTAATTTTAAATTCCGCAATTTATCGCTTTATATACAAATGCTAGTAATTAGGGTTTGTATGGTAAGACTAAAACCAATCAATTAGAAAACCCTAATCAAAGACAAAACCAAGCATGAAAACAATACACTTTCACACAAGAACCCCTAGGGTAAATCCACTTGGTTTCCTTCGATGATGCTATCTATGTTTCCTTTCAAATGATCTTAGTCCCTAAAAGAGAATGCTAATATACCTTGCAACATTGCTAATCATGGTTATGCGATGACCCACGCCCGTCCCGTTTACATCCAAAGATGGGGCTACTTACCAAATCAATGGTAAGATAACAATGTCAAAGGAAAGAGGAAATAAACATGAAAGACTTTTGAGTAGGTAGAATGCTCCTAATTACTTGCTCCATTTCAAAACAAAACATCCTTGCTATTTTCAAAACATCTTACAAACTTGAAAATGTTTTCAAAAGATCAACATCTTTGTATACATTCTTACGAACGAGAATCATTACAAAGTTTGCCTAAACAATGACCTCTTTACAAAATACTTTCAAAAACCACACAAAACACAATTTCAAACAAAAGAAAATGATCTAGAAAGTAACTAAGAGCCCATGGAAAACCATGGATGAAAAGGGTGATAATTACCTTCCCTCTTCATAATCTACCCCCCGAACTCAAGAAATAATCTCAAAGGTCTTTCCTGTGCTTTTTCACCTTTCCTTTTGGATAAAAGAAAAGTCAGTGGCGACTCTTGCTAACCGCAACATTTGCGATCAAACAAAAAATACCCAAGTCAGTTCTCCCACTGTATCACAAATGGTATCAGCAGGATTTTGATATTTGTATCACAGACGCAAGCATAGGCGTGGACGTAGTTGTGGACATAAGCGTGGATATGGCTATGATGGATGCATGCGTAGACGTAGGCGTGGATTTTCTTTCCACGTTTTTCTAACCAAAATGCTTTTGATGTTTTATCCAATGCTTCTATTTGTTTTTAAAATCCCCAAAATGGTTTCAATGCAGTATTCGCAAGAAATAATCATAGTATTTGAAAACAAGTTCTAAAAGGAAAAACACAACTGAAAGATTTGAAAAGTAAGTGTTTTATTGATAAATATGCCTCTGAATAGGCGAGAGTACAAGATGAAATTCCTTAAAAGAGGTAATTACATAAAGTTTTAAAACTAAAAATGGAAATGAAACTGATAATTGCTACTGTTGTTTCTCCAATGTCCTTTTGATAGCTCTAATCTCCTTTGCTTCTGAGTCAAATGATTTGGATCAATCTCTCTCCTTTGTGGTCGTAGTCGCGGTTCTTAGATTGCAGTCTTTTTGTTCTTTATTTCTGAGTAGGATCCTTAACTTTTACCTGGATCGCCCTTTCGAATTTTCAATCCACCGAGATAATAATTTTTGTTTATGTCCTTAATTTTTTTCCTGGATCGCCCTTTAGGGTTTTTAATCCACCGGGACGCTCCTTTTTGCCTAAGTCACCCATTTAGTGTTTGAACATAGCGAGCTTTTTATACATAGTATTTTTTGACTGCATCTAAATTTACCGGATGTGGCAATTCTTCCCCATCCATTGTTGTGAGGATAATACCGCCACCAGAGAATGTTGTTTTTACCACGTACAGACCTTCATAGTTGGGTGTCCATTTACCATGTGAATCAAGGAGAGGTAGTAGAATCTTCTTGAGCACCAAATCTCCTTCTTTAAACACTCGAGGATGAACCTTCTTATCAAATATTTTTATTCAATGAGGTTAAGCTAATCAAGTCGCGTCTGAACCCATTCTGACTCTTCAAGCTTTGTTTCCATTATAACTCTTAGCGATGGAATTTCTACTTCAACAGGGAGTATCGCCTCAATTCCATATACTAGAGAGAAAGGAGTTTCCCTTGTTGACGTATGTTAAGAAGTACAATAACCATGTAGAGCAAAGGGAATCATTTCGTGTCAATCCTTAGACGTCTTTACCATTTTCTAAATGATCTTCTTGATGTTCTTATTGGCTACTTCAACGGCCCCGTTCATCTTAGGTCGATATGGTAAGGAATTATGGTGCTCAATTTTGATGTCATCGCATAACTCCTTCATTATTTTGTTATTCAAATTGGACCCATTGTCTGTAATGATTCTTCTACGAACCCCATATCTGCATATAAGATTTTGCTTGATGAACCGAGTAATAACTTGTCTTGTAACATTTGCGTAGGACACAACTTCTACCAATTTGGTGAAGTAATCGATGGCAACTAGTATGAACCAGTGTCCGTTAGAGGCTTTCGGTTCGATCATTCCTATCATATCAATTCCCCACATTGAAAATTCCCAAGGAGAACTTAGGACATTCAAATGAGTCGGTGGCACATGCATTTTATCGGTATAGATTTGGCATTTGTGACATGTATTTGTATAATGGTAGTAATCAGCTTCTATTGTCAACCAATAATAACATGCTCGTAATATTTTTCTAGCCATGGCATGTCCATTTGTATGAGTTCCAAAGGTGCCTTCATAAATTTCTCAAACATAAGTGTATCTGCTTCATGTTTCTCCACGCACCTAAGCAACACCATATTGTAGTTTATTTTGTATAACACATCACCATTCAGAAATAACTTTAAAGATAGCTTCCGTATAGTTCATTTGTCAATCACAGAGGAATTTTCTGGATATTCTTGTTTCTCGATATAAATTTTGATGTCATAGAACCATGGCTTATGATCCAGTTCTTCTTTAATGGCAAGGCAATGTGCAGGTTCTTCAAAATGTCTAATTCTAATATGTGGTTCGTGATTTGGCCAGGTCACCTTGAACATGGCTGATAATGTTGCCAAGGCGTCTGCCATCTGATTTTCTTCTCACGGAATATGACTGAATATAATCTCGGTAAATTCTGTAGCTAACTTCGAAACATGAACTCGATATGGAATCAGTTTGGGATGTTTAGTGTCCCATTCATCGCTGACTTGGTATATTGCTAATGTTGAGTCTCCACATACTTCGAGATGTTTAATTCTTAGATCTGTGGCAGCTTCTAGACCCAAGATACAAGCTTCGCATTCAGTGATATTGTTGGTGCAATAAAAATATAACCTTGCAGTATAATGTTTATGAAAATTCTTCAGGGAAGTCAACGCTGCTCCAATACCACTCCCTAGTGCGTTTGAAGCACCGTTAAACATGAGTATCCAACGTGCCCCTGTTTTAGGTTCTTCGTTGGGTACTACTTTGTAGTCACTTATAACCATGACATCTTCGTCTGGAAAGTCGAACTTCATTGGTTGATATTATGGAAATGGCTGATGAGCCAGGTGATCAGCTAATACACTATCCTTGATGGCCTTTTGAGTATCATATTGGATGTTGTACTCGGATAGTAACATCTGCCATATAGAAATTCTTCTTGTAAGAGCTGTTTTTTTCGAAAACATGGTTTAAAGGAACCATTCTTGCTATTAACCATGTGGTGTGAATTAACATATATTGCCTTAATCGTTTAGTAGCCCAAGCTAATTCACAATAAGTTTTCTCAAGTAGTGAGTACCTGGTTTCGCAGTCGGTGAATTTCTTGCTGATGTAGTAGATTGCACGCTCTTTTTTTACCTATTTCATCATGTTGTCCTAATACACACCCCATTGACCCTTCAAGCACTGTTAAATACATGAAGAGTGGTTTTCTAGGAACTGTTGACATTAAGATTGGTAGATCTTTTAAATATTGCTATATCATTTTGAAGGTTGTCTGACAATCATTATTCCACACCACAATCTGATATTTTCGAAGTAATTTGAATATAGGTTCGCACATAGCAGTTAGGTGCGACATGAACCTCAAAATGTAATTCAATCGTCCTAAGAAACCACAAACCTCTTTCTATGTCCTTGGAGCTGGAATTTCTTGTATGTCTTTCACCATGTCGGGACTTACCTCAATACCATGCTGACTTATAATGAAACCCAATAACTTTCTTGACCTAACACCAAATGTACACTTAATCGGATTCAACCTCAGTTTGAACTTTCGCAGATGTTCAAATATTTTTTGTAAATGTATGATGTGATCCTCCTCTGTATGAGATTTGGCAATCATATCATCTACGTATACCTCAACTTCTTTGTGGTTCATATCATGAAATAGTGTGACTATAGCTCGTTGATAAGTTGCCCCTGCATTCTTTAAACCGAAAGAGATTACCTTGTAATAGAAAGTGCCCCAAGGAGTTATGAAGATAGTATTTTCCATATCTTTGGGTGCCATTTTGATGTGATTATAGCCTGAGAAACCATCCATGAATGAGAATACTGAATCTTGAGTTGTATTATCTACCAAAACATCTATGTAAGGTAAAGGGAAGTCGTCTTTAGGACTTATTTGTTCAGATCCCGTTAATCTACACACATGCGTACTTTTCCATCCTTCTTGGATACTGGAACAATGTTATCTATCCAAGGTGGATAATCTACCACCACTAAGAACCCTACATCAAATTGTTTGAGAACTTCTTCTCGAATTTTGTTAGACATATTTAGACGAGTTCTTTTGAGCTTCTGCCTAACCGAGGAACAACCTTCCTTGAGAGGTATTCGATGTACCATAATATTCACATCCAATCCTAGCACATGTCTGTAAGACCAGACAAATGTATCCACATATTCATGTAATAACTTGATCAACCTTTCTTTGACCCTTTCCTCCAATGTTGCCCCTAGCTTGATCTCTTTCGAATCTTCCTTTGTGCCAAGGTTAATAGTCTCAATAGATGCTTGACATGGTTGTTTACTGTCAGCTATTTGCTCTAATTCCCTTGCTAATGCATTGGAGAGTTCAAGATCTTCATCATGTTCCTCTTCCGCTTGTTTGATGGGTGCATCAAAATTATATCGGATAGAAGCAGTAACATTATCGATAATTTTAGGCATGAATATGCACATTTATCATGTTTTGGTGCAATTTTAGTATGTGAATTTGGAAAATGCATATGAAGAAAAGTATTGCCATTTTAAAATAAAAGAGATAAATGTAATAGAAAGACATGGATCTTAATTGAATGCTAAATATAACTTTTATTAATTGTGAATATTGTCTGAAGCACATTGGGGGACCCTTATAAGCTACCCTTATGCATCGGTCTTGACACAGGTTCTTTCAAAAACAAGAAAAATTACTTTGGAAAGAAAAAGATCTCTAGAATCTCCATAGTTGTCCAATTCTTGAGCTCTTCGCTTGGAGCGTATTAACGGATGAAGTCAGATGCTCTTTTGGTGCTGCTCTTGTTAGAAATCATTGCCACTTGTCCGCCATGCTTTGTTCCTTTGTTGATGAAGGTCTCCTGGATTGGAGGAAATTGTGCCTTGCCTTTCAGAGTAGCCTTTGCTGATTCATAGCCCAAACCAAAACGGTTCTTCTTTTCAGGTATCTCCACAAGTTTACCCCAACCTTTTGAGGTACCATTTTCCACAACTATTTGTAAGTCTCTCCACGAAGTTACAATAGGTTTCTTAATTTTCTCCACTGGAAGGTTTACCATTGAAGCAACCTCTAAGACTTAAAATGGCATTTCTATACAGTCTTCATCAACATTGATATATCTATAGGACTCTATGTGACTTACAAAGATGTCCTCTTCACTGTCGATCATAACCAATCTTCCTTCAATGAATAATTTCAATTTATGATGTAAAGTTGAAGTAACAGCCCCCGCTGCATGGATCCATGGTCTTCCGAGTAAACATGTATACGTTGGTTCTATATCCATTACTTGAAAGGTGATATAAAACATGTGCGGACCAATCTTGATTGGAAGATCCACTTCTCCAAATACTGTACTTTGGGAACCATTGAAAGCTTTGACTATCGTAGAACTGGTCCTTATAACGACACCATCTAGTATTAACTTCATCAGACTGGATTTTGGAAACACATTGAGGGCAGAACCAGTATCGTTGAGTACCCTAGATAGGCTTGTAGTACTTATCTGGATAGAAATATGCAGCGTCTTGTTATAAGCTATGCCTTGTGGAGGAAACTCATTGTCATTAAATCCTAGATACGATCCGGATGTCAAATTTGCTACAACATTGTCAAACTGGTCCACTGTAATCTCTTATGTGACATGAGCAGAACTTAGAAACTTCATTAGAGAGACTCGATGCACTTTTGAGTTGAGGAGCAACAAGAGTATTAAATTTTTTGTCGGGGTTTGGTGTAGCTGATCCACCACCCTATAATCACTCCTCTTGATTATTTTCAAGAATTCTTCCGCCTCTTGGCCAGTAAAGTTTTTTCTTGGAGGTTCTTGTCCTTGACTTGCCTCCACCATGACTTCCCCCTTAGCCTTATAGAATAATTTTTCTTTAGTGGTTCAGGACTATAGATTCGACCCTTGCGAGTCATGCCCTCTGTTCCAGCTATATTTGTGATCAAAGGTCCTTGACTGGTTGACGGTTCACATTCTTGCCTTAAACCATTGATGTATACAGTAGTATCATAACTCCACGATACCTCTTTGTTGCTTTCGTAAGGGGTGGGAGATGGCCCCCTAATTGCCATTCTAGTCTTTGGAACTATTGGAATTCCTAGAGTCTGGCGTGGTATCATCACTCGTGCTTCTGTTGACTCTCCCCATGGAACCACAAGAGTATTCTTATTAAGGTTTAACCCTTGACAAGGAATTACCAATGGCTTCTTTGCACTTCCTTCAATCAGAGCTATGTATTCTTCTTTAGGGTATTGCCCGAATTGGACTATCCCCTGATCCACCAATTTTTGTAATGTCTTTTCAAAAGCTTCATTGTGTTCCAAGAGAAACCCACACTCCAACAGATATTCTTTCAAAAGGGTTATCAGTGCTTTTACTTGTCTAGCTTCCCCAAAGTCAGTGACTACTTCAATTGCATTCATAGTTGGTCCACCATGCAGAGGCATGGGGTTTGTTTTAATGTTTGGATTATCAAAAGTGATATCTTGAGAATCCAACAAATCTTTAACCTTGTGTCTAAAGGCCCAACATTTTTCTATAGTATGCCCTAGAGAATTGGAATGATATTTGCACCTAGAATTTGCATCATACTTCGGCGAGAGTGCCCTAATTAGAGGAGCTAGAGGCTTTAGCTCTACTAAAGATGCCTTGATTAAATGTTGCAATAATTGACTATACGACATGGGGAGAGGATAAAATCTTCTTGGAGGCCTTTCAAACCTGTTCTGTTGTTGTTCTCGTGGAACTAACAATGGTTGTTGTGCCCTTGGATGCGATGCTACAACATTGATTTCTCCTTCCTTCTTTTTTGAAAAGTTAGGAACGTATCTTTTTGGATTATAAGGGGTACTAGATGATGCCCCTTGTATCTTCCCACTCTTTATATCTGCTTCAAAGTCACTAGTAGTCACCAAATCAGAAAATCTAGAGGAGACGCTCCTTACCATTTTATCATAGTACAACCCTTGTAAAGTTCCCATGAACATGTCGACTACCCAAGAGTGGTGGCTGCACATAGGATGCCATTTCCCTCCATCTTTGAGCATACTCCTAGAAATACTCCTTCTTCTTGTTAGACAAGTTTTGGAGTTGCATGCGGTTAGGCGCCATGTCCAAGTTGTACTTTTACTATCTCAAGAAAGCATTGGCAAGATCTACCCATGTCTGGATATGAATTCATTCCAATTGCATGTACCAATCTAAGGATTCCCCACTCAAACTGTCTTGGAAGCAATGGATCATCAACTTTTTATCTTGAGCATATGCATGCATCTTTCTTCAATACATGCGTATATGGTTCCTTGGACATGTGAGCCCCTTATATTTTCCAAAGTCAGGTACTTTGAATTTTGGAGAGACTGCCACATCCGTTACCATACCCATTTCGTGAGAGTCGACATCGAAAGCATCATAACCCTCCACAGCCTTCAACCTTTCTTCAATAGCTTTGTAAGTGCCAAGGGATTTTCAGTGACATGGGTGTGGGTTGTCCATTGAGGTGTTTGATTGACATCTTTTAAGTCACGACCTCCATATTGCAGGTCTATGTAGTTGTCCGCATGGTTGACCGGAACTTGCAAGGTATGAGATGCCCTTAACTTTGGTGGAGGTGGGACAAACCCTTCAGTATCAACTTCTATGACCTCTTGTTGAGCCATAGTTGACTTTTGAGGTCCTGAATCTGGTTCTCTTATTGGTTGGTGACAACTCGATACACCAATAGTCTGGGCTACTTCTTCAAAGGCTACCCTATGGACTTGTTCTTGCCTCTCGATGATATTCTTCAAGGCTATAAGAACTTGACACATATATCCTTTCATCGAGTCGATGTCGCCTTTTACCTGCTTTAAATCTTCCCTGAATGCGGGTTGGTTCTTTTCAATATGTTCCATCACTTTCTTTTGATAGGCCCTTGTTTTATATGGCAGTCGGAGAAGTGGCGCTTTTCTACCAATGGTTTAACTGGAGATGATTTTGAAAATTAATGAGTTTTTGTTTTATTATGAAATGTGAAATGATGCGATGTTTGCATGGATGCACATGAATATGCTAAGAGTTTTTATTCATTTTTTAATGTCTTATTCACTTGGATATTCATATATATTTTTCTTTTTATATTTTTTCCAGGTTTTACTTTTTATTGGTGAGCATCTAAAAATAAATACACAATCAAGATGCAAAAACAAAATACTTTTATTGAAATAACTATTGTCTTTTAAAAAGGAGAATACAATTCAGATATTAAAAAAATATTCAAACCAAAACATCAAAACTTGCCGAAAGAAATAATAAAGGGAAACAAAATCTTCTAAGCGCGCCTGCGGATTTCTGCTCTAAAGCCATCAACCATAGTCCTGCAAAGTTTGAGGAAGTCTTCAACGTCTTTTGGGAGCGGGACCATCACAGTTTCTGCGTCTCTCAAACTTTTAGGAATGTCCTCAATGAGATTGTTAGCTAAGAAGGCGAGTCTTGCATGCTTGTCTTTGTAGAATCGATACTCTTGGTAGAGGTCTTGAATTATTTTATGATTGTCCTTTCTTGCTTTGGGGATCTTTGCATACTTCTCTTCCCAATATAATTTTCAGCCCTCATTTTCGTATAGAGTTTTCGTTGTATAAGGAAATTCTTTCAGAGGTCTTCTAACTCAAGACACACTTGCTCGTATTCATCGGTCTTTTGAGCGAGAAGTCTGTCTGCCCTCATCCTTTTGAGGCGTTCCCCTACATCCGATTCTGCAAATGATGTTTCTCAAGCAAGCAAATTGCAAGGGGATCCTCCAGGAAATATGTTTTTTTTGCGAGGGGTTACCCATCGCCATGTGTCTACATTTATTTTAAAGCCACTGAACCCACCATTTCGGTATTATTATAAGTTACACAATTTATATTTCTCACACACTCTTCCCTTTCCTTTCCCTTTCCATTCACACACTCTTCAGTGTAAAATCATTTCATCTTCGTCAGTTCAAACTTCAAGCTTCAAATCAGTTTTTCCACTCCAAAATAAAAAAAGTGAGGTAATATTTATATATATGATTCACTTGTATATTTATTTTATTTTTAGATTATTATTATAATGTAAATTTTGTTCTATTTTGTGTTTTATTATATTAATTATTATTTTTACAGGGGCAATATTTTAAAGGAAAGCTCCAGAGATCTCCACGGATCAACCCCACCCGACCATAACCCGAATCTCCCGTATGGCTATGCCCCCTGTCGGGCAACGACAACCATTTTCCCTTCTGAACCGGCACTAGACCATGATGTTCGATGAGCACCCTCTCTGCCTTCCCGACACCAACGTCGTGCAGGCCACCAGGAACCAGCCAGAGTGATGCCTGTAACTAGTCCCCTCATTGGAACCAACGTCGTGCCATCCCTCTGTTTTTTAGAGTTTTCCACCTCCAACGTTAATCTAGGGGTGGGAAACATAGTTGGGTTTCCTTGAAGCAGTCGAAGAGACTGTTTAGGATGTACATGGATTATGTCTGCGACTTCAAGGATATATGGTACGTTGTGCAACCATCATCCCAGGCGGCCGTGGATGCCGTGTTCGACGATGTTCAAGTAGTGGATGAAGACGGGGAAGCATGTCTTGACGAGGAGGGAAATCTATAGATTGGGTGACTTTTAAAGTTCCCTATTCACTGGTGCTCGGGTCACTACAACCACAGTCCCGACCATTATCACACCCCTCTTGGAAGTATGAGTGATGAGGATGAAGAGTCATATGGTATCCTGACTCGGTTCGTTGATGTGTTCTTTCCATCAAGGTGGGTTACGAGGGAAGGGAATGAAATTCTCGAGGAAGATGGTGAAACGATGTTCGAGACGCGTCCGATCAATACCAAAGGTCTCGTGGATTGTCGGACATCCGGGCAGGCCGTGAACCTCCTAGGTTTTTGCTCGCGTGATTCATTGCCTTTTTACTTCTTGAGTTTATTTGTTTAAGTCCTTCTAACGAAACTAACCCGGGGATATCGTTTTTATGTTCATAGGTAACATGGAGGAGCATTGCGAACGACTGCTGAAGCTCACTGAAGAGAAGAAAAGCCATAAGAGGTTGGTGAAACCACACCAGCCCACACGCCTTGGCCCGGGCTCAGAGCCGGTCAGGGATGGCTCGAGTGTGTCATCAAGTGCTCGTGACAATATACAACCTGCGGTTGTTCTGAGTAAGAAGAGAAGGTCAGAAGGTTAACATGCAAGTGCAGTCAAGGAGGGAGTGACCGCTCGGGCTTTCAACATTCCACCTTGTTTTGTAGAGAAGGATTTCTTTGAGGGTTTCCCTCTGACTGTGTCTGACAATGAGTCTGACATCATCAGGCGACCCGATGAAGAGGGTCGAAGGAAGCATCTACCTTCCGGTATGGTCGGGCTGATGAATATGGCGGAGATGGTCGTGCTCCTTACGGGTGAAAGGGACAGCTCTTCTGGTCGGGTCAAGGAATTAGAGTCGGAGAAAGTGACTCTTTAGGTGAAGACACAGAAATTAAGGACCGCCCTCAAACGAAGCGAGGAGATGTTTCAGGAGCAGGCCGATGCGCTGACAGTGGAGAAAGAAAGAGCTAAAAAATCCCTCGAGGAAAAGGATTTCCTCCCGCTCGACAAAGAACTGTGGAAGAGCGAAAGGAAGCGGCTGGAGAAGGAATTTGTTGACCCGAAGACTGCCATGATGCCCGTGGAGGGTGAACCCGAGGGGGTAACTGATTTGCGCACTCGCGCATATTTCGTTGCTCGGGTTCAAATCCTCGATTCGGAATGCATCGATGCTTTGGCCGACGACTTCGAGGCTGTCGTGAACCAGCTGTCTGTGTTGTACCCGGGGCTCAACACTGAAGGAACCGGGGTTCTTTCCCAGGTGATTGATGACTGGGTGGTTACTCCTCCTGACTCTCCTGAGGTCGAAGGGGGAACTTTGAGGAGTGATAAGTATTTTTTAGATATCAGCGTTTTTTACTTGGGCTTACGTGCCCGTAATTTTTTGTAACATTCAGACATCATCGACTCTAGCGGTCGACATTTATAAATTCTTTACTTTTCTTTAATGTCTTTATGTTTTTGGTGATGTTTTCTTATTTTTTGCTCATCATTGTTTTTTACTTACTTATTCCATTAATATTTGTATATTCCATGTGTGGAGATGTATGTTCGACCTTTGTTGTGGTCGGTACAAGTTTTCCATGAAAGTTCGTGTTTTCTATGTGTGGAGATGTATGCTCGACCCTCATATTGTTCGACACATGTTGGGATGTGTTGAGGAGGCAGAGTAGGGATCTGTGAAACGAGTGTAAGATCGTGGTCGGGATCTTAAACCCGTGGCGTGAATTTCCCATCGCGAGCTGGGTGTTATGCCATGTTGGGTACTTCGATAGCAGAGCTCGATTGAGGTGTCCCTGTCGGGCTAAGATCTTGCTCGTGAAATGAACAAAGTTCTTGCCTTTTGCTAATGTTTGGAGGCCATATCCGTACCTAGACACGCCTACATGGTCGAACTCGTCCCCTCGTTGGTTGGAGAGGATCGGTCGATTGCTAACACTCGTAGCAGGTAAAGGACTTAACTATAGTATTATTTTAGATTTGTGGCATTCCATGGTCGAGGTAGTGGTTCTCCATTTAATTGTTCGAGGCAATATGCTCCGGCGCCCATAGCTCCTTGGACGTACTACGACCCCTCCCAGTTTGCGGCCAGCTTCCCTTCGTGGGAATCCTTCTGGTTTCTTTTCAAGACTAGGCTGTCGATCTAAAATACATGCTTTATGAATTTATTGTCATGGCGTAGGCATACCTGTTGTTTTAGCGTGGACTTACAAAGAGCTGCTCCTGATCAGATTTCTTCGACTAGGTCGAGCTCATCTCTAAGGGCCTCGTCGTTCATCTCCTTATCGAGGGGTATTTTAGTTTGCCTGGAAGGCTCCATGATTTCTACAGGGATGACGGCCTCGATGTCGTAGGTTAGTCGGAATGGTGTCTCTCCAGTCGTCAAATAGGGCATTGTTCGATAAGCCCATAGGACACTGTGTAGTTCTTCGACTCAACCCCTCTTGGCTTCGTCCAGCCTGCGTTTGAGTCCTCACAAGATGACTCTATTCACAACCTTGGCCTACCCGTTAGTTTGGGGGTGTTTGACCGAGGTGAAATTCTGCTTGGTGTCGAGTCTAGCGACAAAGTTTTGGAAACTTTGATCGGTGAACCGTGTCCCGTGGTCGGTGACGAGCGCTTGCGGTATTCCGAAACGGGAAAGTACGTTTTGCTTGTAGAAACAGAGGATGTCGTGTGAAGTGATTTTAGCCAGAGCTTCAGCTTCTATCCATTTCGTGAAGTAGTCGATGGCTACGATAAGGAACTTGTTTTGATATGTTTCTTGCACGAAAGGTCAGAGGATATCCATTCCCCACCATGCGAATGGCCACGGGGAGGATAGTTTTGTGAGCTCGTGTGGAGGTGCATGTTCGCGTGTTTTTGGCACTTGTCACATTTCTTGACATGTTTCTTCGCGTCTTGCTGCATTGTCGGCCAGTAATATCCCGCTCGCAGCACCTTCCTTTCCAGGGACCTCTCGCCCATGTGTTGGGCGTTGATCCCCTCGTGGATTTCATGCATTATCTTCGGGATCATGGTCTCCTTAATGCACTTCAAGAGAGGGATGGAGAATCTCCATCGATAAAGTTTGTGTTCGAGTACCACGTATAAAAATGCTCGTCGTTTGGTCGTAGATGCCTTCATCGGGTCGGCAGGCAATTCTCCTTTTGTCAGGAAATTGAACACTGGGGTCACCCAACATGAGCCGTCTCTGATGGAATTCACCTCGGGTGGTACGGTGGATTTTTCGATACTCGGGTGAGAAATGGATTCTTGGATGATAGATTTGTTTCCACATTTCTTCTTTGTACTCGTGAGCTTTGAAAGTATGTCGGCCCACGTGTTCTGTTCGCGTGGCACATACGTGACTTCTGCCCGGTCAAACTTTTTCATATGTTCTCTGACCATGTTTAAATATTCAATGAGGTTGTTGTTATTAGCCTAGTAACTCCCTTGAACTTGAGATGCGACAAGTTGGGAATAAGTGAAAATGTGTATCTCTCGGGCACCCAGATCCTCGGCTAGTCTTAATCCTGCGAGCAAGGCCTCATATTCATCCTGGTTGTTCGAGGTTGGAAAGGAAAGGGTGAGAGAGTGTTCGATCATGATGCCTTCCTCGTTTTCAAGGAGGATTCCTGCTCCACTTCCTATCGAGCTGGAAGCTTCATCCACAAAGATGGTCCACTTGTGCTCCTTCCCTGCAGGGGGGTTGTGAGCGGTCATCTCTGCAATGGAGTCAGCCAGAGCTTGGGCCTTAAGGGCCTTCCTGATTTTGTATTGGATGTTAAATTCCAAGAGCTCCAAGGACCATTTTAGCATTTGGCCTTCCATGTTTGGTCGACCTAGGAGTTGTCTTATGGGTTGGTCTGTCCGTATGATGATTGTGTGTGCCATAAAGTATTGCCTAAGCCTCCTCGTCGGGTTGACGAGGGCCAAGGCCACCTTCTCAATCTGTCGTTACCTGACCTCAGCTCCCTGAAGTGCTTTGCTCGTGAAATACACTGGCTTTTTCCCGTCAGGAGTCTCGCGAATGAGGGCCGCACTCACGGTCTCGACAAATACGACCAGATACAGGAATAAGGTCTCCCCTTCCACAGGTCGCGACAATATGGGAGATTGTGAAAGGCTTTGCTTGAGACGGATGAGGGCTTGCATGCATTCCTCGATCCATTTGAAAGCTGCCTCTTTGCACAGAAGTTTGAAAAATGGAAGGGCGTGTTGCACGGATTTCTCCACGAAACGGGAGAGCGAGGTGAGCATGTCGTTCAAGACTTGTATGGATTTCTTTGATTTAGGTGTAGGGAGCACCGAGAACGCCCGACACTTGTAGGGGTTGGCTTTAATTCCCCGTTCTGTTAGATAAAAATTGAGGAACTTTCCAGCTTTAAGCCCGAAAGTGCATTTCTCGGGATTGAACCTCATTCTACATTGTCTCGCTTGGGCAAATACCTTTCTGAGGTGGGCAACATGGTCGGTGTCTTCTCGATATTTGACGATCATGTCGTCCATGTATCTCATTGCATAAGACTCTATTCATCATCCGCTGGTATGTCGCCCCCGCGTTTTTCAGACCAACGGACATTGCATTGTAGTAATAATTGCCCGAGCTGGTCATGAAAGTAGTGCAATGCTTGTCGCTCATCGCCATTGGGATTTTGTTATAGCTTGAGTAGGCATCCAAAAAATATATAATTTTATAGCCAACCAAGTTGTCGACCAACAATTCAATATTAGGAAAGGGGAAAGCATCTTTGGGGCATGCCTAGTTAAGATCGGTATAGTCAACACATATACGCCATTTTCCATTATTCTTTTTAACTAGTACAACATTTGACAGCCATGTTGAATACCTGTCCTCAAATAAAATTAGCCTCTAGGAGGTGTTTTACAGTATTTTCAGCAGCCTTTGTTTCACGAGAGAATGCCTACGTCTATGTTGTACTATTGCCCTAGCGGCTGGATCAATGGCCAAGTGGTGACAGGCGACCTCGGGGTCGAGTCCATGCATCTCCGTAGAGCTCCACGCGAACAGGTATGCATTCTCCCTCAAGCAAGCTTTAATATGCTTCCTCTCCAGGCCAGGCAGTCCGGTTCCGATCTTCACGCCTTTGTGGGGGTCTTTACCGAGGGGGAAGAACTCGAAGTCTCCGTCCGGGATTGGTCGGAGGAGTTCCTGTTTTTCGTTGGGTGCTTCGTACTTGTCGAAGCGAGCATCCAGCAAGATGGAGTCGACCTTGGGTGAAGCTCTTTGTTCCTCTATCTTTAAGGGTATTGGCTTTGGTCGAGTAGCAACTCTCTTGGCAGGCCGTGACCCAGTGTCAACTATGCTCTGTCCCTTTGAGGTTGCGTTGAAACATCTTTGGGCAGCTAAGAGGTCGTTGTGAATGGTGGCGACGCGTACCCTCTTCGTGTAGAATTTCATCTTTAGATGGACGGTGGAGGGGACAACGGTCAGTTCGGCCAGTGTTGGTCTCCCTAGGATGCAGTTGTAGAGAGACGGGCAGTCGATAACCATAAATCGCACCTTGACCTTCCTGGTGGCGGTTTCTTCGTCGAAGGTGACTAAGAGCTACACGTACCCCCATGATTTAGAGGTCGAGCCGTTGAATCCCTGCAGGTCAGACCACACGTATGGTGAAAGGTGGTGTCGTCGAGCTATAGGGTTCAGAAGAGATGGCTATACATCACGTCTATGGAACTCCCTTCGTCGACCAAGACACGGTGAACGTTGAAATTAGCTATCCTTGCCCTAACCAGAAGAGGGATGCTTGAATCAGGGGCCCCTTCGGGCAATTCTTTGAGATAGAACGTGATCGACTCCAATCTGCCCTTGACCTTCTCGAATGTCACCGCTTACGGTGGGGCTGCGTCGACCAGCTCGTCCAACTTCCTCGTTGTAGAGTTTATAGATATGTCGTTGAAACCACCACCATTTATAACCATGGCGGGGGGGAATCTTTCCCACCTACTGTGCATGGACAAAGGTTCTTTTTCGTGTGTGCCGGGGACGTAGAAGTCCTTCGGTCTCGTAACGGAGAAGGATATTTGGATGGGGGCCATTTCATATGATGGTCGGGTGTCTTCCCCGACCTCTCTTGTTTCACGGGCCTCTCGACGAGGGGCTTCGTTGTGGCGATATTGCCCGAGCCTACCACCCTTGATGAGGGTCTCAATGGTGTCTTTGAGATGGACGCAGTCTTCAGTCAGATGCCCGTGGCTCTGGTGGTACTGACAATATTTTCTCCTATCAGCCCCGGGATTTGCAGGAGTAGAGCGAGGATGTTTGACGCCACTGTCCTTGAAGTTTGTATTAGCACACTCCGCCAAGATGTGCTCGTGGGAAGCTGTCGGCAGAGTGTACTCAGTGAATCACTCTGCGGGCCCTCTTTGCTCGTGAGGATCCCATGGTTTGTCATCCCTCCTCTTCTCGCTCGTACGTCGAGGAAGGCCTAAAACTTGGTGTCGTGGATTGTTGGTTTGTCAATGATTCCTAGGGTCGCGGGCTTTGTTGGACGCTTCCCTCTCCTCATAGTCCATATATGCCCTCTCTTTTTCCAAGAGAGCATCGAATGTGCCGGGAGGTTTGATGCCAACGGTCTTCCTGAATTCTGTGCCCGGGAGGAGTCCCCTCTCGAGCAAATATCTTTTCATATGATTGATACAGGGGACTTGAATGGCCTCGTAGTTAAACTGATCTATAAACTCCCTGAAGGTCTCGTCGTTTCTTTGGATGATAGCCTCGAGAGCGGCCTCAGTCTTTGGGTGCCGACGAGAGGCCGTGAACGAGCTGATGAACTGGTTTTTTAAGTTCCTCTGGGAAGTGATCGATCCTAGGGTGAGGTATTTGTACCAGTCCATTGTAGTTTTCCTCAAGGTCATGGGGAACAACCGACATTTGATCAGTCCCCCGATGTTGTGATAATGCAGCATTGCCTTGAACCCATTGATGTGATCGACTGGATCCGCAATGCCATCGTATTCCTCCAGCTGGGGAGATTTCTCCATGCCCGAGGGAATGGGTGCCTCCATAATTTCATGTGACAAGAGACTGCGGGGATCGTCTTTGTCACTTATGTCTGGTGAGCGAGAATGAGATCTATTGTAGTGGTGATCATGATGGTAACCTTGGTCACGGGGAGGATCCCTCAGCCGGTGTTTCCGTTCTTCATTTCCCCTGTTTCTATTTCTAGGGGGTTGTCGCTCTTGGCGCGGGGGATGCGATCATGTCTCCCTGTATCAATAGGCTGATTCCTATCCAACACGGGCGTCTCCTGGTTCGCTGGGGAGAGGGCCTTCGAGAGGCATCCTGTCTGTGTCTCCACGGGGGAGATTGGGGATGGTCCTCTATTTGACAGGCAGGAAGAGAATCAGGCCTCCTGTGTCTTCTGGGGGCTCTTCGAGAATCTTTGAGCACCCTTAATCTCTCACCTTGTGAAAAGATCAAGTAGTTTGTTTTATTTATAGCCGCGAACAGTGCCCTGGACATGGAATCAGCGCCCGCAGGAATGGGGACCTCCTGGAATGCGTTCGGATGATAGTTTTGAGGAGGACGCTGATTGTCTTCTGGTTGTCGAGATAAGGATGACGAGGAGGCGGTCATTGCGTCTCAATAATTGTTTGACGTGTCGGGCATGTTGACATTGTGGCTAGCATTGTTATTATCAGTGTTGTTTCCAGCGTTGTCGGTGTTGTTGTTGTCGGTATTGTCATTGCCCACGTTGTTGTTGAGGCCAGCGAGATGGGCATTTAGGTTGTTTTCTGCAACTGGGTTGGCCATGATGGTCAAGAATTCAGAGTTTCTTTTATCTTATGCGAGTGAAAGACGGGGAAGTTTGTTTCCCATTGACGGCGCCATTGATCATACCTGACCAGAATGGATCGTCACAACTTACGTCGAGCAGAACTTGAGAGTGAGGTGGGGGGGGGGGGGTACCTGCAAGACACTCTGATGCCAAAATGAGATACGAAATGGTGCAAGCAAGTAAGAGAGTGAGAAATGTTCAATACCTGACTCTCTCTCTCTCTCAAGAGTATTTATAGCCCCCAACGTTGGGCCAAAGTCCCCTCATTGGATTAGGCAAGCAGGCCCAAAGTGGAGACTTCCAGGTTTCTACGTGAGTAGTAGGGACCAGCATGTGGTCCCCTACCTGAATGGATTCTTCCGCATGACCAGGAGAATATGAATATGGGGTTTTCGGGGTCAAGTGGACTCTGTGACGTTCAGAAGCATTGTTAGTCAGCCTTACGAAGAGGATGCTAGTGGAGGTACTTCTGTCTGTCGAGTAGGATCCCCGCTAGCCTGAGGTCGTGCGAGAGAAGCAGTCTTGCTCGAAGAGAAGCCCGTTGGATACTCTCGAGGTCTTCTTGCTCGGTGATGCCCTTTTCGCGTCTTCCTGGGTCTGTCCCCATGTGGTGAAGCCGCGTCCTCTTGAAGAGTGGATACTATTGCCTAATGGTCTTCGACTGGTCGAGCTGGATTGGACCTTAAGTGGACTGTTTCTTAAATTTTTTTAAATATTTTTGAAATTAAAATTTAAAATATAGTCTAATTATTTTAAAAAACATATTTATTAATTTTGGAAATTAATATTTACTTTTTTTTTTCGTTTTTTTAAAAACAGTATTATTAGATTTTAAAATAAAAAATAGTATTTTTATGTACTAAAAAAATATTTATTTATATAAAACAGTTTTTTTATTGCTTAAAACAAAAACTTTTATATTTTTAAGTTAAAATAAAAAAACAGTAAATATATACTATATTTAAAATAAAAAAACAAGTATATAAATATAAATAATATAATTTAGAATTTTTTTTGGAATAACTAGATATTAAAAAAAAAATCGCAAATAACCATATTTTGGAGAAAATTACGCAAATAACCATGTTTCAGAAAATCCCATAAGGGAGGAGCCAACTCAGTTGGCGCATGCACCTTATTTTAAAGGGGAGGCGCCATCTCACTTGGCGCCTATGTGTAAAAGGCTTGCCCTAAGCCAAGTGAGATGGCGCCTTAGTGCAAAAGGCAGGGTGTTTTTCGCGTTTTTTATTTTAAATGCGGTACGTTACGTAAACAATATAGGATCAAGAAAATTGTCTTTTTATTTACACAATATGATTACACACATAACGATTACATAAAAAAATATAGATTAATCAGTGGTCCCCCGGAACCCGGTAATGACCCCCGATTCCGCATCCCCGTCCTCGCCTTTCACATGCTGGGTTTCGTCGCGTTTCCTGTTGTGGTAGGATCGATGGCCCAACAAAGTCAATGCGTTCCGGATCTATGAAATCGGTCAGATCTCCATATCTAGAAGATCCGCTTTGGTACAGTCGGTTGCCCATACCCTCAAAGTTTGGTCGTGTTGGTGGTGGGTGGGGTTCCATGGTTGGTCTGTAGCACTGGTCGTTTGAGTACGGGGGGTAGAAAGGAAATGGATCTTGGGGTGTTTGGTATTGGGAATGTTGGGTGCTTTGGTGATGTTGTGGTTGATGGGAAGTTGGGTCGGTTGGTTCATAATCTTCGGACAATCCCAGATCGGGGCTAAGGTTAGATGTTGAGGGGCCCATATTGGGATATGTAGAAGACTGGAATTGTGTGTGGGGTATGCGGGTGTATTGGTATTGTGATTAAAATTGTGGTTGGATGTGAGGCATATGGGGGTATTGGTACTGAGGTGGTGATTGTGGTTGGTTGTGGGGTATGTGGGTGTAATCGTATTGTGGTGGTGACTGTGGTTGGGTGTTTGTGGTTCTGTTTCATCGGGGGGGTTGATGGGAGGTTGATGTGTGTTGGGTTTGTTGTTGGGGAAATGAGGGTTGTGCCCATTGTGTGTGGGTCAACCAAATACCTTGGATGAGACACGTGCATTTATGGGGTACTAACCGACCTGTACCAAGCTAAATACTTATCCATGTGTCGCATATTACAATGGTTGAGGAAAACTAGGAATTGCAAGACATGTCGGTGAAGCCTCTGCCACATATTACACCATTCTGGAGCAAAATCTTTCCAGTTGGTAATACCCCATTGGGCGTCGACCCTTTTGAGATGCCACAGGGACAAACAAGTCGGATTGCAGGGTATCTCTTGATGCATTCCAAACTGCATCTTGACACGGTCGTTGTGGTGCATCTCCACAACATTGAACCGTATGATTGCAGTCTTTGCGCTCCAAATTGCTGCATCCTCGGAGTTTAGTTCATGTTCCAAACCCAAATATAGTCTCCAGACAAACTGCGGATAAAATTAAATCAACTTAATGAAAACGTAATAAATAAATAATTTAAAAGTAGAAAAGTTGAAAGGTATGACGTACATCATCCGGGCCAAGGTAATCCAATAGATTGCGGTATAGAGTGACATTGAATCTTGGATTCTTGCCGTAATCCATACCCCTCACCTAGTACCTAAAGTAATTGAAAAATATTTTATTTTCATCATATATTTGGTGAAGAGATAAATAGTAATAAATGATATAAGTTGATGACTTACTTTGTTGCTTATGGGAAAACGAACGCGTTGTTGTTGACGGGGTTTACGAACTCCATTCTCCACCAACCCCAGGCTTGAAGTAAAAAAGCGCAGCCATAAAATGTACATTTTTCCTTGATTGCATTTTTACACAAGAAACTGTATAGATGGGCTAAAACAGCAGAGCCCCAACTATACTTTCTAGTTTTTTCAAAGTCTCTAAGTAAATTTAAATACATAAAATTTACACTATTTCCTGTACTTTCGGGAAATAAAAAGGATCCAAATAGTATCATTATATAATTTCTAGCTTTTATTACCTTAGCTAGCTCGGAGTAATTTTCGTTCAATTCCAGAGTCGCATAATTATTTTTTAGCTCAGTAAGTAGTATACCCTGACCTCTCGCACCACCACCTTCAACCATATCCCTGCCCAACAATTCTTCACACAGAGAATTGGGTTGTTGAATCGACCTGTTAACCGCCTTACCGTAGACAGGGAGACCCAATAACATGTACACGTCCTCTAGCATGACAGTACATTCACCTATTGATAGATGAAATGTATGGGTCTCTCCACCTTTCCAACATTGCAAGTATGAACTTTGAATCAATCGTGCATTTGGAGATCTTTATAACGTTTCCGAAACCTGCATATTCGAGATAGGGTACAATCAACGTGTCAGGAGCAAGGTAGTTGTGTGACCGGATTCTGAATCTTTTAGTATCCTAAGTTAAGAATGTAAAAAGTGTAAGAGTAGGTAAGATGAAGAAAGCATTAATAGAAGTATAAAAAATGTATAAGTATACAAGAAACTTACAAACGTTGCAATATTGTCCCTTGTGCCTCTGTGAGAATCGCCCATTGTGAGAAGAGACATTGTTGAAATTGTCTGAGATTATGAAAGAGATTGAAATTGTATGAGATTATGAAAGAGTTTGTAGCAGAGAGTGAGACGATTGTGGATGCAATAGAAGTATGTGAGGCTCTGTATTTATAGGTAAAATTTTATCACAGAGTAAGTGAGGTGGTAGGTGGGTGCATGCATGCATGATAAGTGTCACTCTTGCAGTGTAGGTGCAGGCTACGTGACAGCTTTGGGGAAAGCATCTCTGCATGCATGTAACACGATTGGACGTGAATAGAGGCTCCATTGGACTTGATGAAAGAGTACAAAAATGAAAGGTGTCGCCATCCCTGTTGGCGAATAAGAGGTGGCATGGGTTGCAGTGTAGGTGCAGGCTAGGTGACAGCCTTGGAGAAGGCATCTCTGCATGCATGTAACACGATTGAACGTGAAGGGAGGCGCCATTGGAATTGGCGAAAGATTACAAAAATGAAAGGTGTCGCCATCCCTGTTGGCGAATAAGAGGTGGCATGGGTTGCAGTGTAGGTGCAGGCTAGGTGACAACCTTGGAGAAGGCATCTCTGCATGCATGTAACATGATTGGACCTGAAGGGAGGCGCCATTGGACTTGGCGAAAGAGTACAAAAATGAAAGGTGTCGCCATCCCTGTTGGCGAATAAGAGGTGGCATGGGTTGCAGTGTAGGTGCAGGCTAGGTGACATCCTTAGAGAAGGCATCTCTGCATGCATGTAACACGATTGGACGTGAAGGGAGGCGAATTAGAGGTTGCTTACTGTTGGTTTATTCAAATTCAGTACAACTTATTTAATCTTACATTTATCAAAACACTTCTACACTTAATCACTCAAACACTAGAACATTCAAAAATTCAAGCAATTAACTCAAATACTTCAAACCTTCAAACCTTCAAACCTTCAAACAGTCATACACAATGGCCTCTGCACCCCAATATATGATCAGTGCACATTTCAACGGTGAGACATACATTTGTCCCACCTCTGGGTTTTTGTTTAGAGACACTGAGAACATCCGATTTTGTTTAAACAGGAAACCCAATTTCTTGTATTTCAAAAAACGATTGGAGGCCAAACTTGGACGAGGTCCCGTGACACAAATCTTTTATCAGAATTCGGTTTTTTTTGGTAACAACCAAATAATATTTTATAAGGTTGAGGTTCAAGATGACGAGGACCTTTAGAATATGTTTTCCAGTCATGAGTATTCTGGGTACGACTCTATTGAGTTGTACACTATGCTGCGAGAGCCTCAACTGTCACAAGTGGTTGATCCTCTGGAGACCGAACAAGCAGAAGTAGATGTCGTTGAAGAAGAAGAAAAAAATGATGAGTTGGAGTTTGATGACATGGTCAATGATGATTCTGAAGATGATGGGATACCCGATATTCCTTCAAATAAGATCTACACACCACCTCCGCACATGACAAACTTCAACATGGGCGGAGATGAACCTTCATCTGATTTATTTTTCAATCCGTATATGCAGTCGGATGAAAACTTAAAAGAGAAAGACATATTTCATAATAGATAAGAATGTATCCGAGCCATAAAAAAATTTCACATGCTCAACTCGGTCGATTTTAAGGTAGACCGTGTAAATCCAGAAAGGTACAAGATCAAGTGTATCCACCCAGATTGTATGTTCAAGCTCACTGCATCATACAAATTAAGAGGTGATTGTTGGGTCATAGGTTCTATGTCCACCCACACGTGTGTTCGTTCTACTCAATCACATGATCATCAGAAACTAAATTATGATCTCATATGTCAAGAAATCCTATCCCTCGTCAGCAACAATCCATCATTGAAGGTGAAAACCATAATCTCCCACATCACTACGGTATTTAACTATACTTTGTCTTACCGAAAGGCGTAGTTAGCAAAGACCAAGGTGATTGAAAAGGTATATGGAAACTGGGAGGAGTCATACCAAGAACTTCCTCGCTACCTGAATGCACTTCAGACTTATTCTCCGGGTACTGTTTACATTCTGGAAACACTGCCAGCGTACGACCCAAATGGTAGTCAACTCAACGGAAATGGAATATTCAGTAGAGTGTTTTGGGCTTTTCAACCTTGCATCACAGGGTTTGCGTCATCCAAACCAATTATACAAATTGATGGGACTTGGTTGTATGGGAAATACAAAGGCACGCTACTGATGGCAGTTGCACAAGATGTCAACAATAATATTTTCCCAATTGCCTTTGTCCTAGTCGAGGGAGAGACTGGTGGTGGTTGGAGCTTATTTCTCAAGAATCTCTAAACACACGTGGCTCCTCAACTAGATATCTATTTGATCTCTGATAGACATGCATCTATTGAAAATGCATACAACAACCCTGCAAACGGTTGGCATGACACTCCTTCTACGCATGTCTATTGCATTAGACATATCATCCAAAATTTCACGAGGGAGATCAAAGACAAAGCTCTTAGGAAAGTGGTTATGAATGCGGGATATGCATTGACACAACCTACGTTCAAATATTATCGCAACGAGATCCGCTTGTCAAATTCGGACGCCGGTAGGTGGATCGGTAACATTCCGGTAGAAAAATGGACTAGGTCATATGACAATGGACAAAGATGGGGCCACATGACAACAAATGTAATTGAATCCATGAAAGGGGTATTCAAAGGCATACGAAACCTCCCAGTAACTGCTTTGGTTAAATCAACATATTTTAGGATGGCTTCGTTGTTTGCCAAAAGAGGTGAAATATGGAATATTATGTTGCAATCTGGACAACTATGGTGTGAAATCTGCATGAAGTATATTAAGTCAGAAAGGGCCAAATCCAACACCCGTATGGTTATACGGTTCGACCGACACAACCACAACTTAATTGTCAAAGAGACAATCGACCATAATGAGGGCCTGCCAAGACAAGAGTATATGGTTATACTACCTTCTCGTTGGTGCGATTGTGGCAAATTTCAAGCCTTTCGTATTCCTTTCTCTCATGTCATTGTTGCGTGTGCCTATACTCATCAAGACGCGCTATAACATCTGTCTCCCATTTATAAATCTGAAACCTTGCTCAACCTATACAACAACAGCTTCCCTTTGGTAGCAAAACCTGATTATTGGCCTGCATACGACGGAGAAATAGTATGGCACAATGACCAAATGCGGAGGAATAAAAAGGGTCGTCCCAAAAGTAAGCGCATCACAACTGAAAGGGACTCCCTTGACAAGCTGGAAAGAAAGTGTGGTTTATGTCGTCAGGTCGGACACAAACGCAAAAACTGTCTGAATCGGGCTACTGGCTCAACCACATAAAAATTGTATTACAAAACATCTTTCCTTTTTAAGTTGTAAACATTAGATTTTTTCATTAACAACATTTGTTACAATAAACCTTGCGCGAACAAGAAATAAAACACGATAAATCGTCTACGAAATTACAACCGTTAAAACAATTTCATCGGACCCATGCATCATCAATATTATATCCCTGTCTGTTTTGACTTTCTCCAGCCAAAAATTAGGTCTTCCTGTCGCAAGTGAGGTTGTTGTCCGTCTTCGCTAGATCCTTCCAATTTGTTCCCCTCCTCGATGTCTCCCTCTAGCCATCGCATCAACTCCCTCTTCAGACGCTCTATGGAGTGAATGTTCCAGAATTTCATTTTCATCGGAGGTTTTGTGGCCGAGAAAATAACGTAATCATCTCTGGTAAAAATCTTGGGCGATGTCATGACGCAAATAACAGAGAAAAAAAATAAGAGAACTGTGTGAGAAAGTGTGAGGAATGACGGAGAAACGGACGAATTATTTATAAAAAATGCATTTTGTCCTAGGAGCCAAGTGAGATGGCGCCTCCTATCACTTTTAAAGTGCATGTGCCATCTCACTTGGCTAAAAGAGAGAGGAGGCGCCAAGTGGGATGACGCCTAGGACAAAATGTACAGTGCATGCGCCAACTGGGTTGACTCCTCCCTTGTGGGGTTTTCTGAAACATGGTTATTTGCGAATTTTTTTTTAATACCTAATTATTCCAAAAGTAAATTCTATAATTTATGTTTAGTATTACAAACTTTTATAAAAAACAGTTTATATATATAAAATAGTTTCATTAGAAAACAGTATTTTTATATTTTAGTAAAAAAAACAGTATTTTTATATTTTAGTAAAAAAACTGTAATTTTATATACTATAAAAAATATTAAATTATATTAAAAAAACTTTTGTATTTTGAAGTAAAAAAAACAGTATAGAATATTTAGAATAAAAAATAAATGTATAAATATAAACATTATAATTTATATATAGTATTAAAAACTTTTGTATAAAACAGTTTATTTAATGTTTGAAACAATTTTTTATATATTTTTAGTATATTTTTATTTGTTAGTGAATATAATAATATTTATTTAGAAAACAATAAGTGAATACAGAAATTCATGAAGTTTCACCGAAGTGTCCTTGAAAGGAATACTAATTTAAAAATGAATAACACCACGCGGTTTAAATGTCAGTTTCTGAATAAACAATTCAATCAACAGGAATAGTTGATGTATATAAATAAAGTAACTATACCACAATATTCCCATCACTCACTGTTAGAACCAAAAACACCATTACACTCATTCAAAACATGGCTTCCACCACCAAAGACTCAGATTTGGCATATTTGGAACACATTCAACAATACCTTCTTTTTGATGATTCCAACCTTCTAACATCTTATCAACCTTTTTCAAGTCCTAAATGTGATAGCGATTCAGGCACATCTGTTGGGACGGATAAGGTAAGCGCACCTCCGGTGTCATGGAAGCGGTACAAGGGAGTGAGACGTAGGCCATGGGGGAAGTTCGCCGCAGAGATCAGAGATCCTAAAAAGAATGGTGCTAGGGTTTGGCTTGGAACTTATTTGACTGAGGAGGAAGCAGCTTTGGCTTACGACAAAGCTGCTTTCAAGATGCGTGGCCAAAAGGCTAAGGTTAATTTTCCCCACCTCATTGGCAACGACGTGTCTACGTCGATGCCAGAGAGGGAGGTGGTTTTAAAACGAGACTCGCCCGAACCTTCTTCGTCGGAGGGGAGTTGTGAGTCATCGTCACCCGGGTCGAAGAAGAGGAAGGGCATGGCTGATCTACTTAACAAATTGGCTAAGAGTAGATGTCAAGCCGCCATGGTGGTTGAGAATGAAAAGACCTTACAACCAAATGATTATGAGGAATGGGTGAATGAGTTGAATGATTGCACTCTAATCTTGAGCTCCTAGGGTAGTTCTGTTCATTTTATGTTTTCTTTTAATCTGTGCAGTTTTCTAATATTTTTGCATTACTCTATTGTTTTTCAAGGGGTAATGTTTAAGCAAAATTACAACATTTAATGTTGTTATTTTTCCGAAAGAGTTCTTTTACATTTGATGTTAACTTGAAAAGAAAATAATTTAAGATGTACAGTTTCATTTTATTTTGTAAGGCAATATTGATATGTGTGCCAAAATGATAGCAAAACATCATTGATTTCACGGTCAAATGACTGCAAAGTTAGCTGAAAGAAGATAAAGAAACCAGTTTTCCTTCCTTTGTATTTTACTCTTTCCGTTTCAGAATGTTGTTTTTTCAAACAGATTAAAAAAAATGTAATAATAGTATGGTAAAATATTGTATTTTTATTATATTAATTTTATAAATATGTTAGAAATAGAGGAGAGAAATAATTAAAGGATATAAAATAGAAAAATAATAATTACTATTTTACATTTAAAAGTGAGAATGATATATATTTTAGAATAAAATTTATTTATAAAAACTATATTTATTTTAAAACGGAAGAAGTAAAAAAGAGACTATTAATTGTTCCGTGGTTGGATACTTGATGATACTGAAAAGAATGTTAATAGTACTCCTTTATAAACAGGTTTGACTACTTTTATTCGTTTTAGTGTTTAAATCTTTGCTTATTAAAAAAATGTTAGTATTATTTCTTTCGTCTCACAATAGGGGTTAACTTTTTTATTTTTATTTATATCAAATTATTTGTCTTTTTAAAATATCAATGTATTATTTATTATTTTTTATCATTAATTTACTCTTATTTATTATATTTTAAATCATATAACTACTTCACTACTTATTATTAATATGATTATTTTAGTAAATAAAATTTATTTTATAATTGAAATTAAGACAATTAACTATTATCTTAAAAAAATTGAAAATTTTAAAGAAGATACCTATTATGAAACAAAGGGAATAACATATTTTAAGGTTGTAAGGTTTTCATATATTTTGAAGTTATAATTTACTATTGAAAAATAAATTAGCCTAAATAGAAATAAGTTTAATCTAATATTTTTATTTAATAAATCTCATAATATTATAATAGAATAATTATAAATATTTACAACACTCTTTTTCAAAATGATGAATAAATATCAATCATTCCAAGTGTATAAATAACTCGATTGAATCATTCTATTGATAAAGTATTTGTTAAAACATCTATCCACCGATGCACAAATGGTATATAGGAGGTAATTATCTAACCATTATTCAACTTTTTTTAGATGAACATCTCAATAAATCTCAATGTATTTTGTTATACCATGTTAAGTCGGATTATGTGCAATACTGGTGATCAATTTATTATCACGAAACAATTCCAAAGGGCTTTTACATTGTATCTTTAAATCTTCTAGCACTTGTTTTATTCATAATAGTTTACAAATCCCTAATGTCATAGCTCTGAGTTATGCTTGAGCACTTGATCGAACAACTATACTTTACTTCTTACTCCTCCAAGCAACAAGGTTTCCACTCAAGAAGGTACAATAACTTAAAATAGATCTTTTATCAATCAATGAATCGACATAATCAATACCATTGCAATTTTTCATAGTTAGACTTCCACCTTTTTAAAACTAAAGTCTTTTCACTGGAATGGCTTTAAGATATTATAGAACATGGTCAACATCTTGCAAGTGTCTCACCCCTCAGATCATGTATGAATTGGCGCACAATATTGATTGCATATGCCAAATTCAATCTAATGTGTGTCAAGTAAATCAACTTTCTCGCCAACCTCTGATAGTGACCTTGTAAACTTTAGCACTTTCTTCCTCATAACCCATCTTATGATTTTATTCAAAAGGAACACTAGAGGTTTATATTCAAGTTATTCTATTTCTTACAAAAGATCAAACACATATTTTCTCTAAGAGATACAAATGTCTTTATTTGAATGAGCTACCTTAATTTCCAATAAGTATTTGAGTTGTTCAAGGTCTTTCATTTTAAATTCTGCTGATAATTTATTTTTAAATAGTTGTCCATCTCTCAAATCATCTCATCTAACATTAATATTGTCTACATAGACAAGAAGTTCACTTTCATCTTTGTGTATGTTTAAAAAATGGTGTGATCTCATTGGCTTTACTTATAGTTTAAACACAACATTTCCTTTGGGAATCTTACAAACCATATCAGTGGGGACAAATTTAATCCATATAAGGCCTTCTTCTATCGACACACCTTATTGGCTCCACCGGTGATAGTAAAACCTTGTAGAATATCCATATACACTTCTTCTTGTAAGTTTCCATGCAAGAACACATATTAAACATCTAGATATTGTAGTTCTCATCCATAATAAGCAACAAGAGATGATAATATTCGAAAAATATTCATCTTTGTCAATTGTGCAAAAATTTCTTTCAAAATCATATTAGGATGTAGAAGTTTTGTTGCTTACCTAATTAATTGTGTCTCATCTTGTATTATAGGTAATGTCCTGTTCACCTTATGATCTCACTTTTTATTTTAGCTTTTATTTTACAAGGTCTTAAAATTTTTGAGTATTTGGTTGTATAGTTTTTGTCCATGTTCATAAGCAACGTCGAACTAATTTGGATGTGTTCCCTTAGAAGTGTCTTTGTGGGTTAACCTCCTATCAGAAAAGGGTAAAAATGTTATCATCCTCTCAGTCGTAAGTAATTTTTTTTAAAGATGACACCTTTCATAAATATGTGTTTTACATCACTCATCCTCAGCCTCTATGGGAGATTGTGAATTACTCTGACTTTGAGTTTGAGATTTCTATCCTCAGTCATAACTTTCCTAAAAAATTCGAATCTACTTCGGAGCCTAAGTTATTTCCAACTATATGTAAACTTACTCCTAGTTATATTCATGACCAAGTACCTTCGACACCAATATAGTGTATTAGAGAAAAAGTAAATTTGATATGATCCAAAAGTAACTCCAATCACATGAACCATAGGTAAGTATTGAAAATTATTCTCCTATTGGCGATGCTCAAATTTCCGATACTTATGTTATTGATTTGAATGTTTTACTCAGTGCTTTGAGAAAAGATAAAAAATCTTATTCTTCCAAATATGTCTTTTCTAATAATATTTCCATGCAGTATCAAAGTTTTATTGAAGTTATTGATTCATTGAGAATCTCATCATATGTTGAATAAGCATTGAAATAAAAAAATGGGCCCAAACTATGAATGAGGAAATGAAATCTCTTGATAAAATGGTATTTGGAATATTGTTGAGAGGTAGGGAAATAAGTCAGTTAGATGCAGATTGATTTATACTATAAAAGCACGTATCAAATTGCACCATTGATAGTTACATGAAAATACTAGTGGAAAAAGGTTATACTCACACACATGGAATTGATTAAGAGGAGGCAATAAGGTTATACTCACACAAATTCAAAACTAATGGAAAATTTTACAATGACACATATCTAAGAATACTTTTCACACGTCGATATTGTACATTCATGAGCATTATTCATACACTAGTATTGTTCATTCCGACGACAATGTTCGCGTTTGGTATTGTTCATCATGAAAGTATTGTTCATTCTGGAAACAGTGTTCACGTTTGACATTTTTCATCCAGTTTTCATTGTTAATAAAGGAAAAAACTGGAACGGAGCTTTTGTGTCTCTTTGCTACTTTTTTCTAGGTTTTTTTTTTCCTTTTTTTACCGTTGAGAAGACACTTTTGCAAATATTTATCAATATGGTAAAAAAAATAGATCTATTGTGATTTACGCCTTTAGTAGTGTTGATATTGTCCTCAAGAGTGCTTGGATCTTTGATTTTGGTGTCACTCCTCACATTACATTTGATACTCGACATTTTTGTAGAATATTTTTCCTTCCAGTATTCTGCATACTATTATTGTAGATGATTCTCATATTCAGGTTTATGGTTATGGAGACATTGATTCTCAATCTTTTAAATTGCGAAGACAAGTTTTAAAACATGAAATCTTGGTTGTTTCTAACAACAAAAAGAATTTCAATGCTGATAAAAAACTATCTGCAAATCATAAAAGAGTTCAAAATAGTAATATGATTAACAGAATTAAGAATGGAAATCTTTTAAGACCTTAATTGCTCCAATTTCTAAGTAACAACTATCATCTCAAATAAATGTAAGTGGTGTTTTCTCTTACATCAATTACAGAAAACTAAGTCATATGGCTAAAAAATGTAGGAGTAAGCCTAAACCATGTTTTGGCCCTAATACGCGAGTTTACCTGATTGGTAAAAAAATTATTCAGAAAAATAATCAAAGCACAAATGATTATGAGTTTAATTTTATCATAAAAAATTGATAATAAATTAGTTAATTGTTTGATAAATTTTTAAATATTTAATTATAACATAAAATAGTCTCTAAAATTTATATTAAAATAAAATTATAAGGGTTATAATAAATAACCATCGAGAATAAAATTTAATTTAAATATTATTATATATTTTAACTGATTATGTAAAAATTGTTTTATAATTAATCTTGGATAAATACTTATTATCAAAAAATTTCTAGGCACTCTTGTACCCTAATTTTGCCCCTAAGATCCCTTCATAATACCATATTGATTTAATTACAACAAGATCACATTAGGGCTTTTGGTTCTCCTCCCTATCTTTAACTTTACTCTTTGAGGAATCACCAAGCACCTTGACTTGTTTTTCTTTTGTGATCATGCATGTTTTGTTTTGACTTTCCTTTTAATTAATAAAATGCAATGTTGGTTTGTCTTACTTGTCAATAATGTAGGTAAAGGCAATGTGGCTTAGCAAGTTGATCCATGGGTTCATGAGTTTATTTCCATGCCGTAGTCAATAAAGCTTTAGAAATTCAAACCTCACTATTGAAGTTGTTTTGGAAGAAATGGCATGGCAAGGTTTATTTTGGTTCACTACATTTCAAAGTTATCAAGATTGATTTAAAAGTGCAAGGGGTTGATTGAAGAAGTTGTCATGGTTGGACAAGGCCTTGTTGCCATTGGTCACAAGTGCATATTTATCTCAATTCTAAAGTTATGGAATGATTTTGGTTGCTATGAGTTCTCATTATCATCCTCAACAACTTCTATCTAGAAAGAAAAAGTGTTGGTACAAGAAGGTTGTTTAAAATTGTCAAAGTTCCTCAAAGCATTTTCTTGATCTAGGAGCTAGGGTTTTGAACTTCAAATAAGTATATCTTGCTCATCTTTTGGTATTTTTGAGTGATTCCAAAAACATCCTTCTCTTCAAAGAGTTATTAAAAAATCACTTCAAAAGTTTCAAGGAGTTTTCATGTGGAAGAAACTTGATGATGAAGAAAGATTACAAGTCCTCCAGATGAACCTCTAATTTCCCATGTGTGACTTCAAATGATCATGACTTGGTCAATTTTTATCACCTTGAGTCCACTCTTTTTCCACAATGATATTGAGAGTGTGAACTTTATTCGTTATATTATATACAAAGTAATAAAATGGATGGAGAATGCCTTAAGGATACAAAAGATTATAGGTCATTTCATGATTTTTTGCCAACTTCAACAATTCATAACTCTCTCAATTTTTGGAGATTTTGAATGGTTCAAGTTTCAAAATTTCATTCAAGAGGTCTATTTAATTCCATCTTTTTTGGTCAAGAGAAAATTCCAATAGGAATGCCATGTTTGGATGAAAAATATTATAAGTCACTTTTGAAGAAAAACTTGAAATATTTCTAAGTATGGAAAGTCAACCTCTTTTTACCAACTTTGACTCATTGCAACTTTCAGCTTAAACATCCATTCGATTCAATTCTTTTCCCATTGCAAAGCTTGTGATCTCATCTTTCTAAAGCTTCAAGAATCAAGCCCTAAAACCCATTGAGTTGAAAATGCCATTGTTTTGAAATTGGTAACTTGAAACTGAATTTCTCACCAAGTCAGAATTTTGAAATCCATAATGTGGCCTCTAATCACAAGATTTGGGCATACTTTTTATTTAAACGTGATTAACAAACTTGCCAGAAATTTTTAGCACCTCAAAACACAAAGATTGAATGAGTTTTGGTGAAAATGAGATCACAATTCACTCGTGTCCAATCTCCACTCAATTTCCCTCCAAACTTTTTTGTTTTCTCCAGTTTTCATTGCCATTCATTTTCCTATAAACAGAGGACCTTATTCCATTCATTTTCTCAAGCTTGAACAACCAAATTTACTCTTCCAAACTCGCTCCATATCTCACTTTTCTGCAACATTAAAATCAGTTCAATCCATTTTTTCTATCATCAATTCACCTTCCTTGATCTTCCCTGAAGCTAACAGAAGAAGAATTGAGCCTTGAAACCTTCTGAATTGATCTGACCAAGTCCATTTACAGAGCTCTGCAACTGAACTTCAATAGGTATATTTCTCCATCAATTCTTCCAAACTTTGATATCATTGTGAAGCTCTCATTTCCCTTGTTCTAGTTGCAACACTTGCTTTTAACTGGAAACACGTTTTGGCCATGAATTTTCAAATTCCTTTTCAAAACTTTCCTTCCAAATTGCTTGAGCTACAGTTTATATAAATTTTTCGCGAAGGTGTGGTTGTCTTCGTCTTGATGAGACAAAGTGAATGGCATAAGTCCGAGCTTATGATTTTACAGTTTGAGAGACCTGTATTTTACGTTGGCTGGAAGTTGAAGATGACCAACGTGTTATCTTCCAACCAATGATGGCGTGCCATTTGTATTTAAAAAAAAATATGATTTATATATGATTCAGTGTTTTATTCAGTAATGACCATGATATGCACAGCGCGCCAGATCCCTTGGATTTGATTACTAACGCGTTTTGACTCTCATCCATTGGTCCACATCTTTTTGGTTTTTATTTTATTTTCCGATTTTTATATTTAATTGTTTTAAACTTCAAAAAATCATAGAAAATTCATTTTAAGTCTAAAAAATCTGAAAAATTATGAAAAATATTTTTGATTTTTATCTTTCTGATTTTTATTTTTTTAGAATTTTATTTTGTGTTTTGATATTTTTATAAATTTCCACTTTATTTTAATGGTTTCAAATGTTTAAAAATACTTTTATGCATTTTTAAATTCTAAAAAAAATATAGAATGATCCAATGATATTGTGACAAATATTAGTGACTCATTTATTTTTTATTTCTGACTTTGTTATTTTTTATCATTTTTGGTTTATTTTACTCATTTCTTTTAACTTTAAAAATAGTTTCTGACTTTAAAAAATTACCAAAAGTTTTATAAAAATATTTGAGTTCATTTCTGATTTTTCTATGATCTTACTTAATATTTTTTGATTAATTTGAACATAGTTGATATTTTCCTCTCTTATTTCTTTTTTAAAACATTTTAAAACCCTTTTTAATGTATATATTAAATGCAATATTATTTTGTGATTATTTTCTGGCTGATCTTGGGTTGAATTTTTGATCATGAACTTTGTTAACATCATTGGATCCATGGTGTTGAGTCTAACTCCATAAAAATGGATGAATGATTTTAATAATAGTTTGATTAAATTTTAATTCAAATGTGGTTTATATTCTTTCCCATCCTTCTTCATCTCATCCTTTTCTTATTGCACTAAGTCTTATTGGAGCATGGTCTCTATATCAAGTCTCAAAATAAATGGTGCATATATTGCTATTGACCCGCCTCAAAACAGGCGCGACTTCTATATAAGTCCACTTACAATTGCTTAACATAACGCTAAATTTTGTGCCGATTCAAATAAATGATCATTCGTGGCCCAAACCTATGTTTGCAAGCCCAAGTATGTTAATTGATCTCTTTGATCCAATAACCTTGAGATTTATTGTGTGGAGGCTTTGGTTCTACCAATCCTCTAATGGATCTACATCACTTTTGGTCAACGCGGATCACTTAAACATCGTTGATCATTAAATGGTACTTTTGAGGATTCCAAAATGGATGATATACTTTACAAAAAGCAAATACAACTTGTTGTATGGACACTTTGGTTCTACCAATCCTCTAATGAGTTCCAAATGCATGTTTCAAGACGGTCATCCAACTAACCACTAATTACTAATAATTGACTTTATTTTGTGTTTTTATTTTATCCTCTTTTATTTTATGCACCATTTACTTTTAGCATTTACATTTCATGCTATTTTCATCTTTGCTCACTTGAGCATTTACTTTCTTGCCATTTTTATTTTGCTCACTTGAGATTTTCTTTTCTTTTTGAAGATACCTAATAATCAACATGAACCATAAAAAACATTAATGATACTTGAACTATTTGGTTACTATCCTTGGCATTGTGGAGTATTGGACTTCTTGGACTTAGGATTAGAAACCTTGGCCTATGTTGGAGACCTTGTGACCTTAATTGATATTTTGTCTGGAGTTCTTGAGGTTTACCTTAAGACATTGAGTTGTTTGTTTGTTTTGTGTGCAGGTTATTGTAGTTACATTCTTTGTTTGTAATCTGGAATTCACCCGTATACAACCGTTACTCTGCCCAATTTTTGTGAAGACTTAATACACTTGAAGTTTGGTTCGCTCAAGAGGTCTGTATCTTTGCTTTCTTGGTTTCAATCCAAAGAATGAGGATTATATCTTGACTCATAATGTTAAGTTTTGGCTTCTTGTTAGTTAGATGGTTCTTCTCCCTAGCTTTTACCTCATGCTTTAGGATAATATCTTCTTCTCCTCCCATCTTCTTTAATTTCAAAAATCTTCTCTCTTCCTTTTGAAAACTCTTCTTGTTTTTAAAACTTGAACCACTTCCATAATAAACTTGGACTTAGGTCCATGCAATTTCAAAACCTTTTTCATAAATAAACTTCAATCAACTTAATAATACCTTGACATTTTTTGTGAGAAGACTAAAAGTCAATCAATCTCATTTCAAACCATTTTGACACTTTGGTTTTTTATTTTAAAACTTTTCTCAAAAGATTGGACTCTTGTCAATTCTTGTAGTGATGCAAACAACTATACTTCTACAACATGTAGTGAAGTGAGATATTTTCCACTTGGGTATTGAGTGAGGCATTGTTGATTTTAAAATCCAAGCCATATCCTCCACTTTGAGATGATGCAAATTCTCCTTTCTCATGATTGTGGGTAGTAAGTATGTTTTCCACACGGACAATGACAATGATGTCTTATCTCATAAAATTAACCAACACACTTGTTTTTTAAAACTTTTAATGAGGAACTACGTGTACCCTGATCCCCTATTGCACGGAAGGTGGTACGTAGGCACTAAAGGTTCACAACCGCGGCGGGTGAAAAATCATAAAAAATATATTTCTTTCCTCACCTCCACCATCTATTTTACATACAACATTTTATAGCCAAAATATACATATTTTTCAAAGAGGCTCTTGCGGAGTACAGTAGATGTTTAAGGTGCTAATACCTTCCCTTTGCATAACCAACTCCCTTACCTTGAATCTTTCCCCCTCTTTTTTGGGTTATTCACTCTTTTCTCATTCCTTTGGAAACAATAAAACATGGTGGAGATTTTTATTTTGATATGTATAAGTCTAGTCAATCCAATGGCTTAGTCTTAAATATTTCTACTGCTACAGAAAAAAAATGGCGACTTCACTGGGGAAAGATTGACCTCTCGCTGGTCCATCCCTAAGTGGGTTGAGCCTATCTTTGTTTATATTTGTATATGTGCTATTGTTGTTTATGTGTTATATGTTGTATATATGTTTTCCTGGATTTTCCTGATTTTCAGGGTGCTTGGTGATTACTTATAAGTCCTATACCTAGACTTGGGCAAACTTTAAGATAGGACGGGCGGTATAGTCATGTTAACTTTGAGGGAGTAATCCCAAAAAATGAGGCATGAGATCCCCCACTCAGTGGAGGCCCCTTCGACTGTAGTGTCGTTTACTGAGTAATCGGGAAGATGTGCTGCTTTTGACCTGGGAGCCTGCTGAAGCTGAGGATCATAGAATACCTAACCCATCTTGGCCTTTTAGGTGTAGTGCGGAAGCTACGACATATTAATCCAGAAATAATTGTCACGCGATACTACGCTCAGACGAGTTTTTCTTGAGAATATTACTAATTATTGAGTTAATCGAGAAGTTGGTAATATCCAAAGGAAGGATGTAGACTCTGGGAACCTCTAGAACCTTGTTTGGAAGGTGATAACTTTTAGACCATACATTATGGGTAGTACCTTCGACCTCATACTCGTGACATTGAACCTATGAACCCTATGTTTGTGATCTTGTGTGTGATTATTGCGTCATGCATCCATGCACTCATAAGCATCTTTTGAAGAAATTTTATTTCAAGAGACTTGAAAGATGACCATTTGTGAATATCTCAGGTACCTTTTGACCATGGATTATGGAAAAAGAAAGACCGAAAAATACAGTTTCAAAGATCCCAAGATAGATAAGTTGATCAGTCTAATTCCTGAGATTAGGTGTTCTGCAGATTTTTGGAAGAAGTATGGATCCATCATTCCTATCATGAATCTTAGGATGAAGGAGGGTATTCTCTCGACCTTGGTCCAGTTCTATGATCCAATGTATCATTGCTTTAATTTCCCTGACTATCAGTTGATTCCTACACTAGAGGAGTATTCTTATCTGTTGGATTTACCTATTACCAATCGTGTTCCTTTTACTGGTTTAGAGGGTGAGCCAAAACCACACAAGATTGCTGCTTTGATCCATCCAGGGAAGTTTGAGGTTGAAGCCCATATGACTACTAAAGGAGGGATTAGAGGATTACCATCTCAGTTCTTATTGGAGAAAGCTCGTTACTTTTCCAGGATGAAAAGTAAAATCGCTTTTGAGGCCATCTTTGCTCTACTTGATTATGGGTTGTTTTTATTTCCTAATGTGGATAAGTTTATTGAAGTAAATGCTATCAGGATCTTCATGATTGGAAACCCAATTCCTACATTGTTGGGTGACGCTTATTACTCTATTCATCTTCAGAATTCTTATCATGGGAGGATGATTATCTGTTGCATGCCTCTATTGTACCAGTGGTTTATTTCTCATATGTCCCAGTCTGATGCTTTCTAGGATGTCAGGAAGGAACCCCGTTGGGCTCCTAAGATCATGGAACCTACTCACTCAGATATTGATTGGTATCATCAGGCTTACCATGATGTAGAGATTATCGACAGTTGTGGTAGTTTCCCCAATGTACCTCTTCTTGGCACAAAGGGAGGAATTAACTACAACCCTATTCTTGCACGATGACAGCTTGGTTATCCGATGAGGGATAAACCAAATAGTATTCATTTGAGTAGTTTCTTCATGAAGGAGGGAGAAGACCATAAGGAAGCTAGAGAGAAGATTGTGAAGGCCTGGCGTCACATTCATAGGAAGAGTAGGAAAGACCTGGGACCTAGGGGGTTGTTTCTTTGGAGCCTTATCTTTAGGGATCCAAACGAGAGCTATTCAATTGAAGATTCCGTATTCTCGGGAAGCACCTATGCCTGACTTGTTTGTGAAGACCACTTATCCCTTATTGGATGATGTGGAAGAGCTACAACTTGCTTTGGTCAGGATGCAGTAGGAAAAGGACGCTTGGAAGAATAAGTTCCAAACTTTAGAGATTTCCTATAGAGCAGACTTGAAGGATAAAGGCGACTTGATTGAGATTCTTGAGAGTCGGGCTGCAGAGATGATGGAGAGGCAAGGGGATTTATTTTCCTGTAAGCCTCGGTCAGATGCCAGTTGCTCACTTCATGATTCAGGTGATCGGAAGGAGGTTGCCACCAGATATGCGGAAGAAAACCAGAGGTTGAAGGCTCAGATTTCCAGCTTTACAGGGAAGCGCCAGCGTATAGAGTGATTTCCATCAGCTTTATTTCTTAGGGTTTTAGACTTTATTTTCATCTTGTACTTGGGATTATTGAAACTTATAATCAATTTTGAAGTCATTATAATAAAAATTTTCAGTATTTCAAATGTGTTATTACTTTGATATTTGCAATGTGTCAATAAATCTTTAAGTCCCTTGAAATATTAATAATAAAAATAAATCATGTGCATTGCATATCATGCATCATGTAGCACATATTTCTTGCATTTATTATGCATATCCAGGTGTCTTACCAAGATTCTTTACTTTGTTCAGCAAGCTGTCTCACCACTACAATACTCGAGCTAATTTTAGAAGGAAGATGGACAACTTAGAACAAGAGAATCGCGAGCTGCAAGAGGAAATTTCTGCTCTGAAAGCCGGCATGGCCAATCTCACTGCTCTGATGGAATCTTTAGTGGCTGCTCAGAATCAGCCACCGAGTGTTCAACCTCAACTAACAAGGGTTACTACTGAAGCTCCGACCGTTCCTGTGTCTGTCACTCCAGCTGTTGTTCAGAATCGCATGCCTCAAGGTTGTCCATGGCGAATGCCAGAGAACTTTGTGCCTGAAGGTTTCAATCTTGGTCCTCAAGTTACTCCAGTTGTTCAGACTACAGTTACTCTTTCACCTCCTGTGGTACATGCTACTCCTGCTGCACCTCCTTCAGTGAATATGGTCCCATTTGCTAATGATGATATTTATCATCCTTTTCCTCCACCAAGTGAAGGCTTGGGTATCTATGATAGAATGGATGAATTTCAAGATCAGTTTGACAAGATGCAAAGGGAGATGAAAGCCCTCAGAGGAAAGGAATTGTTCGGGCAGAATGTGAATGATTTATGCTTGGTCCCGAATGTCAAGATATATGCGAAGTTTAAGGTCCCGGAATTCGAGAAGTACAAGGGAAAGACTTGTCCTCCTGCTCATCTTGTGATGTATGTAAGAAGAATGTCTACCCACACTGATGATCAGCATCTGTTGATTCACTTCTTCAAGATAGTTTGACTGGTGCTGCGTTGAAGTGGTATATGAGTTTGGACAGTGTCAATATCCATACTTTCAATGACTTGGTAGAAGCATTTATTCGACAATACAAATACAACATGGACATGGTGCCTGACCATAATCAACTCAGGGCCATGGTCCAGAAACACAAGGAATCATTCAAAGAATATGCACAGAGATGGCGTGAGGTAGCCGCCCAAGTGATTCCTCCCATGGAAGACAAGGAGATAACTAAGATTTTCTTGAAGACTCTGGGTGCTTTCTACTATGAGAGGATGGTAGCAAGTGCGCCAAGTGACTTTATTGAAATGGTGGGCATGGGTATCCGTTTAGAAGAGGCGATAAGAGAGGGTCGTTTAACAAAAAGTGAAAGTTCCGGAAGTACGAAGAAGTCATCCTTTGGGTTTGCTAAAAATAAGGAAGGATATACAAATGTTTTTATGCAAGAGAGGAGGGTTAATCCTCCAAGAAGAAATTATCAGCGTCATTAACAAGTCGCCTTATTAACTCCAGTTGTTGGTGTAACTCCAACCAAAGTTGCTTATCAGAGACCATCCCATCTGGGGAATCAAAGGTATAATCAGAGAAGGGAGAGTTATGACCCTATCCCTATGAGCTATACAGAATTACTCCCGGTGTTAATTCAGAAGAAGTTGGTTTAGACCCGACCAACTCCCGCTGTACCATCACCATTGCCATGGTATTACAAGGCAGACCAAACATGTGCTTTTCATCAGGGAGCACCAGGGCACAATGTTGAGAACTACTATCCTTTGAAAACTGAAGTAGAAAAATTGGTGAAGTCTGGTATCTTATCTTTCAAGGATGTTGGCCCCAATGTGAAAGATAATCCTTTGCCCAAGCATGGAGGAGCAAATGCTGTGAACATGGTGGTTGGTTGTCCAAGCGACTTCCAAATTTTTGATATTAAATTGGTTAGAGGAGATTTGGTAAAAATGAATGCAAACCTCTATGAATTTATCTAATATACGCATGACCATGCTGGTTGTGCTATTTGCAGTACAGATATACATGGTTGTGATAGAATAAAGGCCGATTTGCAGGAGATGATGGATGTGGGCTTCATCCATATAATCAGGCCTAGGGCATAGTATGATGAGGAAGTAAACATGGTTTCTGGATGTCCTAGAGAGTTCAAAATCTTTTATGTGGAATATACGAATGAAGTTCTTGTACAATTGCATGCCACTTTCCGCCACATGGCTTGTCAGGTAGAACATCAGTATGGATCTTGCCGAATTTGCTGTCGGGACTCCCGAGGATGTTCAATTGTAAGGCAAGGTATTCAATTGTTATTGGATAATGGAACTATCAAGGTTATAGGCCAAAGGGATGATTACCACGGGGTTAATGAGATTGAGGTTTGTTTGACTGAAGAAGAGTCAGATGATGAGTATGTCTCCGCGGATGAGTTCTTCTCCTTAGATGAAGATATGTTTTCCAGAAATGACTCAGTAATGACTGAATGTGATGAAGATGCAGTAAATGTAATCGTGCCTTGTTTTTGTGCACCTACTCCTTTTGAAGTTGAATATCATAGCAAGTCATTTATTACTCCATTAGTGATTAATTTTCCGGGTCCTGTCCCCTAAAAGTAAGACAAGGTTGTACCCTACAAATATAATGCTACAATTTTAGAGGATGGTGTGGAAGTTCCCATCCAGCCAATGCCTAATGTTGGAAATATTTCTGAGACTAGCAGAGTTACCCACAACGGTTGTGTATTTGCACTAGTTATTTGCAGAGATGTTAGTACTGGAAAGAAAATTGTTGAACATGTTGAAGCCAAGAAGGCAATGGGTGAATCTAGTGGAGCTACGCTAGAAAAATAGGTGGATGATATTTTGAAGATAATCAAGATGAGTGACTATATAATTGTAGATCAATTACTGCAGACTCCTTCAAAAATATCTATCTTGGCTTTATTAATGAACTCTGCTGCTCACAGAGAATCTTTGGTGAGGGTATTGGACCAAGCTTTCGTGGAAAGTGATATGCTTGTAGACCAATTCAGCAGTGTGGTAGGGAACATTACATCATGTAATAACCTGAGTTTCTGCGATGATGAAATGCTCGATGAAGGAAGGAATCACAATTTGGCCCTCCACATCTCTATGAACTGCAAGAATGATTCATTATCCAATGTGCTGATTGATGATGGATCCGCATTGAACGTCATACCAAAGAGCACACTTATGAAGGTGAAATATCAAGGAATGTCCATGCGCCCAAGTGGCATTATTGTGAAAGCGTTTGATGGATCTAGGAAATCTGTTATTGGTGAAGTGGACTTGCCTATTCATATAGGCCCACATTTGTTTCAGATTACTTTCCAGGTTATGGATATTGTACCCGCTTATAGTTGTTTGTTGGGACGGACGTGGATACATGAGGCAGGGGCTGTCACTTCGACTTTACACCAGAAGTTGAAGTTTGTGCGTGAAGGAAAACTTGTAATTATAAATGGGGAACATGCATTATTGATATCTCATTTGTCCTCTTTCAGCATTGTGGAGGCGGATGAAGCTGCTGTTAGAACCCAGTTGAAAGCTTTATCCATTGATAATATAAGAGGAAATGAGAACTATATGGCTTCATTTAAGGATGCTCAGCAGGTTATGCGTAATGGCCATAGTGAATTATGGGGACAAATTGTTGATCCACCTGTAAACAAGAATAGAGCTGGCTTGGGGTTCTTTGTGAAGAATGTTAAAGGTAAGGGCATGAAGCCGAAGTCTGCTGCAGGAAAGTATCAAGACATCTTTCGTAGCGGGGTTATCTTCATCCAACTGTTTTCAGGATTAATGCCATTGTGGAAGATGAAGCAGAGCCAAAAATGCCAAATTATGTGATGCACAGAGTTAGGATTCAGAACTGGATCACCATTGATGTTTCCTCTTGCATACATGTTTCAAAGTAATTTGTTTTGTTAATCTTTTTGAAAAGCTTTCACTCTGCCAAAGGTGAAAGTATTAATATTGTATGGGCTTATCAGTTTGCTTTGATTTTTAAATTCAATAATAAAAGTTGTCTTTGTTTCTAAAATTGTGTCTTTATTTTTTGCTTTTTCTTGGAAAATGGTAATCAGAAAAAACCTTTCAAAATAAATAATAACTGCAATTCAATCTGCATGATCACTTGTCATACGTGTCGGTTTCTAAAAGCAATCATAAATCATATGTGCAGATTAATTAAAAAACCCGTTGAATACAATGACCCTGCACCCTCTCCTAACTTTGAATGTCTTGTGTATGGGGCCGAAGAAGAAGACTATGATGAGATTCCAGAAGAGGTCTCACGGTTTCTTGAGCACGAGGAGAATACCATTCATCCATATAAAGAGACATTGGAAGTAATCAATTTGGGTTCAGAAGAAGATCTGAAGGAAGTCAAGATTGGAGCATTGCTACATCCTGATGTGAAGAGAAGGTTGATTGAGATGTTGAAATATTATGTGGATATTTTTGCTTGGTCTTACCAAGATATGCTTGGTCTAGATACAGATATTGTAGAGCACCGTTTACCACTGAAGCCAGAGTTCTCGCCAATCAAGCAGAAGTTGCAAAGAACTCACCCAGATATGGCAGTGAAGATCAAAGAAGAAGTTTAAAGCAGATTAATGCCAATTTTCTTGTTATATCAGTGTACCCTCAGTGGATTGCCAATATTGTCCCGGTACTGAAGAAAAACGGAATAGTTTGCATGTGCATAGATTACAAATATCTAAATAAAGCTAGTCCAAAAGATGATTTACCATTGCCACACATTGATATGTTAGTGGATAACATAACAAAATTCAAAGTTTTCTCGTTCATGGACGGATTTTCCGGATATAATCAAATAAGGATGGCTCTCGAGGACATGGAAAAAACAATGTTTATCACACCCTGGGGAACATTCTGTTATAGAGTGATGCCGTTCGAGTTGAAGAACGCTTGTGAAACGTACCAGAGGGCTATGACAACCCTATTCCATGATCTGATGCACAAGGAAATTGAGGTATATGTTGATGATATGATTGCTAAATCCCAGACTGAAGAAGGGCATGTAGAAGATTTATTGAAGTTGTTTCAGCGTTTGAGGAAGTATCGTCTCCACTTGAATCCAAATAAATGTACCTTCAGTGTTCGGTCAGGGAAATTGTTGGGTTTCATTGTTAGCCAGAGACGGATTGAAGTTGACCCTGATAAAGTCAAAGCAATTCAAGAAATTCCAGCGCCAACAACTGAAAAGCAAGTCAGAGGGTTCCTCGGGTGTTTGAATTATATTTCCAGATTCATTCCCACATGACCGCAACGTGTGAACTGATCTTTAAGTTGTTAAATAAGGATCAAGGTTGTGTGTGGAAAGATGACTTCCAAAGGGCATTTGAAAGTATTAAAGAATATCTGGTTGAACCTCTTATCTTGCTCCCTCCTGTTGATGGAAGACCATTGATTATGTATCTGACAGTGTTAGATAATTCCATGGGTTGTATTCTGGGATAACAAGATGAAACACGGATGAAAGAGTATGCCATTTATTATCTCAGTAAAATTTTTACTGATTTTGAGTCGCGGTATTCCATGCTGGAAAAGACATGTTGTGCTCTAGCCTGGGCGACAAAATGTTTGCGGCAGTATATGTTGAATCACACTACTTGGTTGATCTCCAAAATGGATCCAATCAAATATATTTTGAAAATCCTACTCTTATTGGGAGAATTTCCCGCTGGCAGATGCTGTTATCTGAATATGACATCGAATACTACACTCAAAAAGCTATTAAAAGCAGCGTGTTGGCAGATTATCTTGCTCACCAACCAGTTCATAATTATCAGTCTGTGATGTATGATTTCCCCGATGAGGATGTGATGTTTCTGAAAGTGAAAGATTGTGATGAACCATTGCCCGAGGAAGGTCCTGATCCTGAATCTTGTTGGAGCATGATATTTCATGGAGATGTGAATGCTTATGGTAAAGGAATTGGTGCTTTTATTGTCACTCCACATGGATCACACATCCCTTTTACTGTAAGGTTGAAATTTGATTGTACTAATAATATGGAAGAATATGAGGCTTGCATCATGGGTCTCGAGGAAGCTATTGATCTCAGAATTAAAATTCTAGATGTGTATGGTGATTTAGCTTTGGTAATGAATTAGATTAAAGGAGAATGGGATACTCGTCACCCCGGCTTAATCCCTTACAAATATTATGCTAGAAGATTGTTACCCTTATTTAATAAAATTGAATTCCATGACATCCCCAAAGACGAAAATCAAATGGAGGATGCTCTGGAAACTCTGGCTTCTATATATCAAGTGAATACTTGGAGTGATATACCTCGAATTATAGTTCGGCGACTGGAAAGGCCCGCTCATGTGTTTACAACAAAAGAGATAGCAGATGAGAAACCTTGGTATTATGATATCTGTTGTACCCCAAAATTTGCCCTCCCATATTCTTCAAGATTTGTCAAGAATGATCTTCAAATGGTTCAAGATTGCTCAAGAGATTGTACAGTCAAACCACCTCCTAAGACAGCTGAAATTAGGGTTTTGGTTCTTTCAAGGAATTTTGGGTTTTTCAATGGTTCAATCAAGTCTCATAGGCCTACATACATCCTCAAGCATCTACATGCCAAGTTTCAAGACTCACAGTGCCAATCTGCACAGTCAAAAGCCTCATTTGACCTACAGTCAACTGCAAGGGCAAAATGGTCATTTTGCAGTCAAAAGTCAGAATTTTTGGTCAACATCTTATTTTGAGTCCACAATCATCATTTGATCAAGTCTTGATCATGATTCCACAAGACAGCTCAAAAATCATCAAGATGCAAAAAGTTACTATTTTTGGATAGTAGAAAAGTCAACTGTATCTTGACCAGGGCATAACTTTTTCATGGTTAATCAGAAAAATTCCATCCAATGCTCATTTTGAAGGGGATGTAATTTCCTACAATCCATATTCACACTCAAAGTCCAAGAAATGCTCTCACAAGAAGTTACCAATTTTTACATTATAGGTCAAATTCAAAAGTCAACAAAAATGCACTTTAAGTCAAAGGCCATAACTTGAGATTGGTAAATCCAAATGACATGGGACCAAAGGAATTAGTTAGAGGACTTCAAGACCTTTCCAAAATGTCCAAGAACATGATCATATTATCAAAATTGAGCAAGATGTGCATTGGAGAAGTTGGGAAATTTTTATGAATTTGCAAAAGTCAACTTTGCTCAAAACACCTTATTTTTGCTAATGGGCCTCAAATCTCTTCTTGAAACTTCATCCATGACTTATGCACGACCCATCAAGCTTAATGGAATTTATTTTCTTATTTTTATTGATTAATTGGATTTTTAATTAATATTAATTCATTTAATTAATTTAAATTGTAGGGAAATGCAAGATTTGATTTTTCAATCTTTTTATGAAGCAAATGTGGTCAAGATATGCTGGCAATTTCGTGCTCAAAGTCAAAGATGCAAAATCTCCAAAATTGGCAACATTATTCAATCATGAAAAATCAAAAAGATTTGATTTCCAATCAAGGATTCAATCATCAATTCAATGGATTTTTGCTCAAGCTTTTGACCTAATTCCATTCCCCTATATATATGCAAGCAAACCCTGATCAAAGAACGTGAGAAAGCTGCAGAAAAAAAGCCATAGCATATTGAGAAAATTCAAGAAAATTGCAAACTGACTTTGGCATTCCATGGCGATTCAAAAGGTTTTATTGATTCTAATACATTGCAGGAGGTCCCAGGGACAATTTGCAATTGAATTCACGTGCTAAAACTCAAGGAATCGAAGAATACAGAACCACATTTTGCTTTTCTTATTCAAAATCGTATTGCCTAATTCATGAGCATTTAACACGATTTCTTGATTGTTTTGCATTGCTAGGAACCATATGAAGCTAATGGTATCATTTAATTGATTTATAATGCACTGAATCACAAGATGCCATAGTTGAATTTTTAGACTTCATAAGCTTTGAATTGGGGCTTTGCAATCCAGGCAAAATTAGGACTCCTAAGGCATATGACTGAATTCGTGAGGACCAGACGAACATAATCCACCCATCGCGAAATATTTATGCTTGCTGTAGCTCTAATCGCTATTTTTAGTCGCCATAGTTTGTGGGGGTTAAAAACCCCCGCTATCTGATTTTGTTTTTACAGGTACAAAGGAAGAAGACGAGGACGTGTTAATGTCTGGTTGGCCAGTTTAAAAAGGCGCGCGTTTTTTATAGTTTCAGCATGTTAATTGGTTTGCATATATAATGAATGTTTATTATTCCACTAATGACTAAAGCAGGTTGGTGGAGTGGTTAAGTGTGTTGGCCTATGAACGCTGAGACCTGGGTTCGAATCCCAGGTCCCCCAAAATTCTTGTTATTATTTTCTTCTATATGTTCACATGCAACCCTCCAACACGTGATCCACCATGCACCTCACATCCCAGGCGCCAGATGTCTACAGGCACAAATCTAATGGCCATGAGATGATGATCACCATACTCCTCAGTCAGCAGATGCATGGACAATCCAGAAAAGTCAAACGTGGCTGGAATTGTTGGGCCTTCAGATCTCCAAATCAACCTCCTAATTGGGCCAACACCCCCTGGGTTCATTCTTTCTTTTCTTTTATATTTTTATTTTTTCCATTTAATTGTTTTATTATTAATAATTATAATTATTATTTTTACTAACCAAATTAATTATTTTCATAATAAAAATCAGAAAACCAAAAAAATATAATATTTTTTATTATTTATTAATTTCACCCTTAATTTATTATTTTTGTAAATAAATGCATAATTAATCTATTTAGTTAATTAGGTTAACTTTAATATTTTCACAATAAATAAAATTAATATAGGATTAGGGTTTGATAATTTTAATCATCTTTTTATTTTATTTTATTTTCCTTAAAACATAAAAAAATCAAAAAATATTTCTTTTATTTAATTAATTAATTAGGTTTAATTTAATTAAATGCAAAATAGATAAAACTTCTTTCTTTCTAAAAAAAAAGGGTCAAAACCCTAAGGACTTTTCCGATTCAATTTTTTCTCGAGCGTATGTTTGTTTATTAATTTTTGATCCATATATATGTAATTGCTCTGAGGATGTAATAGTTTTAATTAAGACTTTTTATCGCTTTTCTTTATTTTCCCGCAATTTACTTTCCAAGGGTTTGTTTTTGGCGATGTAAATACCCGATGCCTTGTAATAGCGTAGATTTATTTTCCGCAACTAATAACTGCTAGATGTATGTTAATTAGGTTATGCATGACAAGACTTCTCTTAAAATAAAATCAATCGTAGCTCACCATAACATATGCAAAGATAATATAAACTGAAACCTGACATACTCGCACATGCCACTCCTAGGGTACGCCTCACTTGGTTGCCTCGACGTGGTCATTGAGTATAGGGTGTTTTAGAGGTCGCCCTCCTGTCTAAAGATCCAAGTTGCCTCGAAATGGTTGCCTCGGATAAAAAGGATCTAGGACACTAGGGTTACCGCTAAGGCGTCCTACTATTGCTTTGGTGACCACATGTCCCTATAATCAAATTGACCCTAAAACTCCAACGACGGTGCTACCTACTTCTCAATAGTGGGATAGTACTGTCTAAAGGATATTTACACAGCTTAATTTCTTTTGAGTAGGTAGAGGTTCTCAGGTACTTGCTCTTTCCAAACAAAAATACTTTTCACACTTACACTTTTCAAACAAAAGTTTTCAAATAAACACTTCATACACTCTTGAGGACAGATACAAGAGTTAAATCGAAGTTTTCAAACAAACTTTTTTTCAAAACCCACAAACACAAGAAAAGCAAAACTTTTTGAAAACATAGTGAGCAAGTACCTAAGAGCCCGTGGATAACCACGGATAGAAAGGGTGCTAACACCTTCCCTTTCTATAATCTACCTCCCGAACCGAGAAACATCTCGAATAGGAATTTTACTGTGCTTTTGTCCTTTCCTTGTTGGAGAAAATATAAGACGGTGGCGACTCTTGCTTACCGCGACATTTCGCGAACCAGCATTTCAAAACAGTCAGTTCTATTTCCACCGATCACAGAAATGGCGACTCTGCTGGGGAGATTAATAAGTGAGGTGTACCTTAGAATTAGATCACCCATGTTTTCAATTGTATGCCTTGAATGATTTAATATTGTAGGCTTGTATCGGAGTTTTATAGATCCTAACCCGGATCTGGGGATACCCTTTAGAAGTAGCAACAAACTGTGAGGGAACTGTGCGGGGTATACCGACATGGTTGAAGCAGTAGCTACGTTGATGTGGCACTTTGGTGAGTACCGGTAACCCTTGAGTCAATTCAAGGAGAGTACGGGGCCGCTGCGTGGTGTCGCGAAGCATCAACTGACCTTAGAACCTTACTTGACCATCCTGGCCTTTTTAGGGGTAGTGAGATGACCGACTTTGGTGCAGTCCGAAGTTGGTAGATACTCGATACTACACTCATTGAGGGTTATTTTCTTGGAATATTTTGGTCGCCAGTTAAGTGGCTAAATCAAAACAATGAACATAGAAAACAATCCAATGATATTGAGCTCCTTAGAACCCGGTTACTATTTGTAGGATAGGTTTTGAACCAACTAACTTCAAGAGGGTACTTACCTACGAACCCCATGCAAGCCTAAACCTAAGGACTTGTTTGCTTTGTGTGAATATGACTGTCTGTATATACACTTGATTACTTTTGCATCCATGTACATAACATCATAAAGCATCATATGCATCTGCTAACCATTTCAAGGGTTCGGATCTTCATCTTTGTTCTTGTTTTGTAGGACATGGAGTCTCTCCGCAGGAAAACAATTCAGGTCAACCTTTTAAGGATCCCCCCTCAGCTCAAGGAGCTTACATCCAGGATTCCCGAGAACTCTCTTTTCAGTGAAAGACATGGTAGACTACTCAGCTTGGTCAACACCAACATTGAAGAAGATATGATAAAAGTTCTCTTCCAGTTCTTTGACCCCCTGCACCACTGTTTTACTTTCCCTGATTATCAATTGGTGCCTACTTTGGAAGAATTTTCTCAACTTCTGAAAATTCCTATTCTTAGTCAACTACCCTACAACGGTACAGAAAAGGAACCAAAACTTGAAGATGTCGCTCAAGCATTACGTCTGCAACCATCTGACATCAAGGGGCATTGGGAAATCAGAAGTGGTATCAAGGGATTCTTGGCAAAGTTCCTGTTTGAGGAGGCACAAGAATGTTGGAATTCTCTTGATCTACAAGCCTTTGAAGAGATTGTGGCACTCCTTGTTTATGGGTTGGTGTTGTTCCCAAATCCGGATCAACTTATAGATATAAATGCTGTCAAGATTTTTATGTCCAGTAATCCCATACCTACATTGCTTGGGGACATCCTCCACTCATTTTACACTCGAACAATGAGAAAAAGAGGTGTTCTCATGTGCTGCACTCCTCTCCTGGCAAGGTGGTTTATTTCGCACCTTCCACAATCAGTTTTGAAGAACGAGCAGGGTTTAAGGTGGTCAGAATGATTGATGACTCTTACACATTCTGATATACATTGGTGTTCTCGGTCCAGAGAAAATGTCACTATCATTGATCTTTGCGGAGAATTTCCTAATGTTCCTTTACTTGGAATTAGAGGAGGCATTACCTACAACCCCTGTCTGGCTTTGAGACAATTTGGATATGCTCGGAGGGATGGCCCTCATGACATGCTGATTCCTGACTTCGACAATGATGCGCAAGGACTTCGACAAAGGTTCATCAGAGCTTGGAGGATGCCTAACAAGGTAGATAGTAAGACACTGGGGCACAAGAATTCCATCCCCCTTGAGCCTTACCTCAAGTGGGTACGAACCCGCTCCCAGAAGCTTATGATGCCATATCCTCACATTCTCCCCGTGATCAAAGAGCCAGTTATGGAAGGAGAGGTCCCATACACCATCCTACTGTTTCCAGTGATTTCTGGTAAACAACCGCTAGTCTTCCAAACTATCAAATAAACTTACTGACTGTTATTCAATTTCTCTGGTAACTCGCAGGATCGACTATATTGATCCTAGGACTTGTTGGTCATTAGGGTAACTCTCATGGTCGAACAGGTATTCATGGTTGGTATTTAGAATGTTGTGTAGGTGTTTGACTTATTTCGATTTCTCTCTTAAAGATCTAAAGGTGTAATCAAAATATATGTGCGTGAAACTAAATTGCATGAATAAATGTTAATTGTAAAGACATGTAAAATTGCATAAAAGATAAGTAAATGGCTTTGAAACGTAAAACAAAACAGTTAATGTAAAAGATCCGAAATGCGAAGAAAGCGTTTAATGCAAGAAATCTGTAAAATGACTTTAAGTAAAAATAGGTGCTCGAAGGATAAAAATTGAAGATAAAGGCATGAAAAGTATGACAGTTTTCTGAAATGTAAAGTGTTTGAAATGGAAAGAAAGCATTTAGATGTAAGGCATCAATGAAAAGATTTCGAATAAAAAGACTTTAAATGAGAAAACTTGTAAATGGTATTTGGCAGAAAGATAAAGGAAAGTACTGGAAATGATAAAGGGTTTTCATTAAATCATAAACATGTGGTGCTATCATACGTACATTGCTCTTGCATTCGTTTCCCTAGCCATGTGGTAATTTGAATGTTTTTGAGTATTTAGTACAATAGATATGACACCCGAAATCCTAATACTAAGACCTCTATTTATACTACTTCGACCATAACGGTCTTGCTATAAGATTATGCCACGTTCAGAACATGCAGAACAATGCCTCTCTCTTGTTTCTACGTGTCTCCAAATGCTCCAGCACATAAATTTCAAACTTCGAATGTCCCGCTTGCATTTGAATTTAAAATGTTTTGGTACTTCTCCGCTTCGAACGCACTTCTCAGACACAGCCTTGTTGTCATTTCGAGACTTCTTTAGATATGTTCCCATAATTGCCACTCGAAGCTCCAAGCTTTGATATGCTCATTCGAAACACTGCTTCTGCTATTTCGAAACATGACGCTTTGTTTCATTTCAATCGAAACATTCAATTCACTTGGCTTCTAATAATATTATCAAAATCTTCAGCCAACACCTAAATCCCGACATGCCAACATCATGGGAAGAAATGCAAAAGAGATGGATCCAACTCAAGGAAGAACGGAATGCTTTTGAAGCCAGCTTACATGCTAGTGAGAAGAAGGTCTTGGAGCTCACCCGCCTACTTCACGAGGAAAAGACCCTTAACACTTACATCGCTCCAAAAAGGATGCGCAATGTCTTTTTGCATTAAGTATTTTGTAATATTTCGCCCATGAGGCACTGATGTACTAAACAAATTACTTCTTAATATGACGTGTGTTCCTTTTTGTCTACAACGAATTTGAATTTTCGAACCCTTGAATGCATTGCATAAATAGCATACCATTCATCATATGCATAACAGGTACCCTTTTTACAGGTCACTTATCTTCTTCGCTGTTTATTTCAGCAATCATCATGTCTACTGAACCTTCCACTGAACAAGCTATCAAGGCCCTCCAGGCCCAGAACGCCCAGTTCCAAGAGTTGGTTATGAGCTTAGCCAAGGGTCAACAGGAGTTGAAGACTCTGATTCTGAAGAAGAAGAAGAAGAGGACCGTCTTGTTCAACACTGGACGTAGATTTGGGAATGGACTGCAGAATGAGGTTGAGCTGACTACCTCATCTGTAGGCAAAGACAGCCCACAAGAGAGAAGGGTTCCTAGTCCCGTGGTCTCCGACAATGAGACGGATTATAATGATGAACATTATCCTCCTGCTGAGGATAGGTACAAACAACTGGATGACCGCTTAAGTGCTATGGAGATACAGAATGTGCCCGGGTTGGACTTTGGAGACCTAGGCTTATCCTCTAGGGTGGTGATTCCCCATAAGTTCAAGGCGCCTGCTTTTGCCAAATATGACAGAGCTTCCTGTCCTAAGCTGCACCTCCGGTCGTATGTAAGGAAGATCCAACCTTACACCGCTGACAAGAATTTGTGGATCCATTTCTTCCAGGATAGTCTTTCAGGGACTCAACTTGAATGGTTCTATCAGCTGGATGGAGCCAGTATTCGTAACTAGGAGGATTTGGCTACTGCGTTTTATAAGCAGTATCAGTATAATTCCGACCTTGCTCCTACGCGTACCCAACTCCAGGGTATGTCAATGGGGACGGGTGAAGGATTTAAGGAGTATGCTCAAAAGTGGAGGGACCTGGCCGGAAGGGTGCAGCCACCTTTGACTGATCGTGAGCTGGTTGATATGTTTCTGGGGACCCTGTCTGGTCCGTTCTTCAACCATTTGATTGGAAATTCTTCAGCCGGGTTTACAGACCTTATCTTGACTGGTGAGAGAATTGAAGCTGGTATCAAGTCTAGGAAGATACAGAAAGGTGCCTCCTCGAGCACTGAGAAGAAACCCTTCAAGAAGGAATCTAGTGCTGTCTACGATTCAAGGAGACATAATAGACCGGAACGCCGCCAAGCTGTCAACGTGGTGGTTATTTCAAAACCTGCTGCTGCTCCTCAACATCATCACCAACAAAGGGGTGAGAGACCTAGAAGGAAGTTTACTCGGCTCAGCATGACCTTGTCCCAGATATTGCCGCAGTTACTGACAACCAATCTGGTGACCATAAAAGAAGCTCCGAAGGTTGTAAACACAACATCTCCAAAGTACAATCCCAACGCCCACTGCGCTTATCACTCTGACAGCCCAGGGCATACTACGGATGATTGTTGGGCTCTGAAGAATAAGGTTCAGGACCTAATCGACGCAAAAGAGATAGAGTTCGAGGCACCCGAAAGGCCCAATGTTGTGACTGCTCCCATGCCCAAGCATGGAGCGAATGCTGTAGAGGAAGACCTGTTTGTAGCCTCTGTGGATGATATTGTTACTCCGTTATTGACTGTTAAGAGGAACCTGTTGCTAGTCGGTTTATTTTCGGGATGTAGTAAAGGTTGCCATCTATGTTCTGTTTCACCTACTGGTTGCTCATCTTTGAAGTCAGGTATCCAAAACCTGATGGATAATAAAAAAATCCTGTTTGAAAAGATTGTTGTTCCTGCTACTCCTACTGAAGAAGTGTCCATTGTTACTATTTTCAATAATTCTCCCGAGGTTCCCCCGAGGAAGCCTGTCAAGATTATGCCTGTTCAGAAGATTGCACCTATAATCATCACTGTTCCGGGGCTCATCCCCTATAATCCGACAAAGCTGTCCCTTGGCACTATGGGGCAGATGTTTATGTTCTTGGGGTTAAACAAGAGATTGATACTAGTACCGGCGTCAGCAACATCACCGGGCCTGCTAAAGTCACCCGCAGTGGTAGACTTTTCTCACCAAATATTGTGCCACCAGCTATCCAGAGACCTACTGTCATCACACCTGCAAGTGTGCCTACTTCCCTTCCTGATCAGGTTCCTATTTCTACCCCTGCTGCCGAGTCATCTGACGCTCGAGGCAAAGGGATCGCCACTGATATGCTTGCCCGGACGGAGGCACCAAATACCATCAATGTTGAAGCTTCCAAGCAGGAAATGGAAGAGATTCTTAAGATTATCAAGAAGAGTGATTTTAATGTAGTTGAGCAGCTGGGGCACACCCCATCTAAAATTTCTATGCTATCACTGTTGTTATGTTCAGAGGCCCATGCCAAGGCTCTGATTACCTTCCTGAAGACGGCCCACGTGCCACAAGAGACGTCAGCTGATCAGTTTACCGATTGTGTGGCCAACTTAACTGCTGATAATGGTTTGGGTTTCTCCGACGCCGATCTGACTGCTAAAGGGAAGAACCACAACGATGCCCTGCATGTCTCCATTGAATGCAGGGGAACTACTCTTGCACATGTGTTGGTTGACACTGGGTCCTCATTGAACGTATTGCCCAAGAAAGCTCTAGACAGGTTGGATTGCGAGGGTTTGGAGTTAAAGCCAAGTAACGTTGTTGTCCGGGCCTTTGATGGGTCTAAAAGGATGGTACATGGCGAGGTTGATATTCCAATCAGGGTTGGTTCGCAGGTCTTCGATTCTACATTCTATGTGATGGACATCCGACCGTCCTATTCTTGTTTGTTGGGTCGTCCCTGGATCCATAAGGCTGGAGCTGTGACCTCCACACTACATCAGAAGCTGAAATACCCGGTCAGAGGGAAGATTGTGACAGTGTAGGGGGAGGAAGAATACATGGTCAACCACCTTAACTCGTTCCGGTACATAGAGATGGATGGGGAGTTCATTGAGACCCCATTTCAACACTTTGAAGAGGTTCCTCAGACACTGGCATCAGCTGAAACTGTGATTGAAGATTCTCCTTTGAAGATGGCTTCCTTAAAGGATGCCCGGGCTGTTATTGAGAAGGGAGAGTGCGCAAACTGGGGCCGACTTCCTGATTTTACTCAGAAGACTGACAAGTTTGGTTTAGGTTTCATTGCAGAAGCCCAGAGGGCTGTTCGTAGTTCAAGGATTGGAAGACCTCCTGTGTTCATCAGCAACCCGGGAGTAAATGCTATTAAAGATGGCGTGGAGGAATCTGAATTCGACAGCTGGATCTACCCTACGACCGACGGTGGACCAAACAACTGGACAGCGAAAGACTTCGTCCCTATTACTTTTGTGACTCAGTAATGAACTCCTTTGTTTTGAATCTGTAACAAACAATATTACTAAACTTTATGGCCCGGTGTCTTACCCGGGGCACCGTGGCTTCATTTGTGAGGGCTTTTGTGTGTCATTTTCATATATCATTAATAAAAGCGTTGGACGTTTTTGCATTTCAAATCTTGTGCTCCTTGTCTTTCTTTATTATATATTGCAAAACAGCTATTTACACACACTCACATATACAGGTCCCAATCCACTCTCGATCTCACTGATAACGAATCTGCTACTGCCAGTTATGACTTTGAAAATCCGATCAACTTAGCCGAAGACGAAGGTGAAGATGATTGCGAAGTGCCTAGTGAGCTTGCAAGACTGCTACTCCAGGAAGAGAGGGCCATTCAGCCACATGAAGAGCTAGTGGAAACGGTAAACCTGGGTACTAAGACAGACAGAAAGGAAGTCAAGATCGGTGCAAATCTGGAGCTCAGTGTAAAACAACGGTTGATTCAGATGCTGCATGACTACGTGGAAATCATTGCCTGGTCTTACGAAGACATGCCTGGGTTGGATACCGACATTGTGGTTCATCACCTGCCTACCAAGGAAGAATACCCTCCGGTAAAACAGAAGGTTCTCCGTATGCGTCCAGAGATGTCTGAGAAAATCAAAGCTGAGGTTATGAAACAATTTGACGTCGGTTTTCTAGCAGTAACTTCTTACCCTCAGTGGGTCGCCAACATGGTTCCAGTGCCGAAGAAAGATGGTAAGGTCCGAATGTGTGTTGACTACAGGGATCTGAACAGGGCGAGCCCTAAGGATGACTTCCCTCTGCCTCACATCGACGTTCTGGTTGACAACACTGCTCAGCATAAGGTATTCTCCTTCATGGACGGGTTCTCTGGTTATAATCAGATCAAGATGACTCCTGAAGACATGGAGAAGACCACCTTTGTCACTCAGTGGGGCACCTTTTGCTACAAGGTCATGCCTTTTGGGTTGAAAAATGCGGGGGCAACCTACCAACGTGCCATGGTTGCTTTGTTTCATGACATGATCCATCATGAGATTGAAGTATATGTCGACGACATGATTGCAAGGTCCCAAACTGAGGAAGAACACCTTGACCATCTACAGAAGCTGTTTGGCCGGTTGAAGTTGTACAAGCTGAGATTAAACCCGAACAAGTGCACCTTCGGGGTGAGATCTGGAAAACTGCTAGGCTTCGTCGTGAGAGACAAAGGTATTCAAGTGGACCCTGCCAAAGTGAAAGCCATACAAGAGATGCCAGTTCCCAAGACTGAGAAGGAAGTCAGAGGCTTTCTAGGACGGCTGAACTACATTGCTCGATTCATCTCACACCTAACTGCTACTTGTGAACCAATCTTCAAGCTACTGAAGAAAGATCAGGTAGTACGTTGGAACGACAAATGTCAGGCCGCTTTCGAAAGAATTAAAGAGTATCTCCAAGAGCCACCCATTCTTATGCCACCGGTTGAAGGGAGACCTCTAATATTATACTTGACAGTACTGGATAATTCAATGGGATGTGTGCTGGGTCAGCATGACGAGTCTGGCCGAAAAGAGCACGCTATTTATTACCTTAGCAAAAAGTTTACCGACTGTGAGACCCGATACTCACTGCTCGAGAAAACTTGCTGCGCTTTGGTATGGGCTGCTCGCCGGCTGAGACAGTATATGTTGACTCACACTACTCTGTTGATTTCAAAAATGGATCCGATCAAGTACATCTTTGAAAAGCCTGCTCTGTCCGGAAGAATAGCGAGATGGCAGATGATCTTGACTGAATATGACATCCAGTATACGACTCAAAAAGAAATCAAGGGAAGTGTGTTGGCAGACCATTTGGCACATCAGGCAGTAGATGATTACCAGTCTATGAACTTTGAATTTCCAGACGAGAATATCATGGTAGTGACTGATTATGAAATACCTGGACCGGATGAAGGACCTGAGGAAGGATCCCGATGGTCTATGCACTTTGATGGAGCCTCAAACGCTTTGGGTAACGGTATTGGCGCTGTAATCATATCTCCTAAGGGCTCTCATACTCCACTTACCGCCCGACTATGTTTCAACTGCACCAACAACATGGCGGAGTATGAAGCATGCATCATGGGTCTTCGAGCTGCAATTGACCTAAGGATCAAGTTTCTGAGTGTCTTCGGAGATTCCGCTCTCGTGATCAGTCAGATCAAAGGTGAGTGGGATACGAAACACCCAAATCTTATTCCTTACAAGGAGTATGTGTTGACGTTGATTCCCCATTTCGAGGAGATAACCTTTGAACACTTCCCAAGAGAGGAGAATCAGTTGGCGGACGCGCTGGCTACGATGTCTTCTATGTTCAAAGTCAAATGGGACAACGAGGCTCCCCGGATCATTATTTGGAAATTGGATGAACCTGCACATTGCTGTGACCTTGAGACCGAAGAGGTAACAGAAAAGCCGTGGTATCACGAAGTAAAGAGGTACCTTGAAGCTCAAGAATACCCCGAGGGCGCATCTGTTAATGACAAGAAGTTTCTGAGAAGGTTCGCGGCAAAGTTCTTCCTCAGCAATGACATTCTCTATAAACGAAACCATGATTCAACCTTACTGCATTGTGTGGATAAGACTGAAGCAGAAAGGATCATGGCAGAGCTGCATAAAGGTACCTTCGGAATGCATTCCAGTGGACATACCATGGCAAAGAAAATCCTTCGGGCAGGATATTACTGGTCAACAATGGAAGCCGACTGTTATCAGCATTCTCGGACATGTCACAAGTGCCAGATCTATGCTGATAAGGTGCACATTCCTTCAGTTCCTTTGAACGTCTTGACAGCACCTTGGCCTTTTGCAATGTGGGGCATTGATATGATCGGCGAGATCAGACCTACGGCATCCAACGGGCATCGCTTCATCCTGGTAGCAATTAATTACTTTACGAAGTGGGTTGAAGCAGCTTCCTTTGCTACCGTAACCAAGAACGTCGTGGCACGGTTCATTCGGCATAACCTGATCTGTCGATACGGTGTACCTGAGAGGATCATTACGGATAATGGTACCAATCTTAACAACAAGATGATCACTGAGCTCTGCGAGCAATTCAAGATACAGCACCACAACATTTCTCCTTACCGACCGAAGATGAATGGGGCTGTAGAAGCAGCTAATAAGAACATCAAGAAGTTTGTGCATAAGATGACAGTGACCTACAAGGATTGGCATGAGATGTTACCATTCGTTCTTCATGGGTACCGTACTTCAGCACAGACGTCAACAGGGGCAACACCCTTTTCCTTGGTATACGGCATGGAGGCAGTCCTGCCCATTAAAGTTCAGATACCCTCTCTCCGGAGAATGAAGGATGCAGGTTTGAGCAAAGATGACTGGATCCAGACCCGACTTGATCAACTGAACCTAATCGACGAAAAGAGACTCACTGCTATTTGTCATGGTCAGACGTACCAAAAACGGATGATCAAGGCATTTAACAAGAAAGTCAGACGACAAGAGTATCAAGTCGGAGACCTGGTAATCAAACGCATCATTCTACCTCAAGGTGATCCCAGGGGCAAATGGACCCCTACGTACGAAGGGCCATTTGTGGTTAAGAATATCTTCTCAGGAGGTGCGATGATTCTAACCACCATGGATGGTGACGACCTTCCTCACCCCGCCAATGCAGACATAGTAAAAATAAGGGCTTCCCGGCGAACCAAAAGGGTTCGGGCAAAAATAAGGGATGAAAAAAAAAATCTGTACACTCGGCAAGTCGAAAACCTGAAAAGGCAGCTTGGGCAAAAATGGGTATCCTGGTGGACTGAAAACCCAAAAGGGCGGTCCAGGCAAAAATTAGGGATAAGCGTAATACTATGTCTCATTGGATCACCCTGCATCCAGACTTCGGTATCGACCATCATGCTCGGACGGCACCAATCAAGCAGATTCATCTTTAACTAAGCAGCAAAGTGATGAGACGCTTGAAAACATAAAGGCGATAGCAGAGTTGGAACCCAGTGGGATTTTTCACATAGATGTTTTGTTTTCTTTTCACAAATTGTATAAACTCTATTTGCTCGGCGGCGTTCTCTTACTAGGACGTCAGCCTCTTGTACAAAAACGCCTATTTACAGGCAAACTTCAAAATCAATACAAGCTCATTTTTCAGACAAATTGCAAATTGTTTTTCCTTTATTGTTTTGCAAAGAACGTCCAATGTTCATTTTTGATATATGCATTTGACATTAATTGCTGCTGATAAATATTTACATGCGAAACAAAGGACTAATTACTGGTGACATCGGAAGTTGGGGCAATAAGAATTGTCTAAGTGATCTAGTTGCTCTGTCCACTAAGGTACCAGGGTAGGTTCAGCTGAAGAATATGACCAAGATACCTTCACTCCCCGCAGAGTAAGGCAAGTCAGCAATACTCTCCCCAAACAGAGTTGGTCTCCCATCAGCCCTAAAAAGGGCACAGTATCCCCAGCAAGTCAGCAATACTCTCCCCCAAGCCGAGTTGGTCTACCATCATTCCTAAAAAAGTCGGGTATCCCCAGTAGAGCTTAATATTCCCTAGCAGAGTATACATATATTCCTCAGCAAGCATCCCCGACGTTCTTAATATTCCTCAACAGAATATAAGAATGTTCCCCGACGGAATACAAGATACCCCCAGCGGAGTTATTTTCCCAGCACAGTCTGAAAAAAAGCTTCCCCGCCAGAGTTGAATCATCTTCCCCAGTAGATTCTGGAAGCTTGTCCCCTGTAGAGTACAAAGGTTATTCCCCACAAGAGTCTAACAGGGTTATCCTCAGCAAGCTGCAACTGAAAGATTATCCTCAGCAAGCTGCAACTGAAAGATCATCCTCAGCAAAGTTCTTTCTATCCCCCAGCGGAGTTCATCATCAAAATCCCCAATAGAGCTTATCAACGGAGTCCCCAACGGAGTTATCGTTAAAATCGCAGCGAAGCATCTCTTTCCCACAGAGTAATTCCCCGCAGAATAATCTCTTCACCAGGTTTATTCCCCAACGGAGTCATCTTCTCCTACCGGTTTATTCTTGCAATCATCTTCGTTCATTATCCCCAGCGGAAACGAAGAACTCTACTCTTCAACATCAGCCCAGGATTTAAAAAACTCCCCAGCACTCGTCAAGGATTTATTTTCCCAGACGAAAATACATTCATAAGACATTTCACATTTCATGCATGACAAAGTGCATACGACACGATCTCATGTTGAGAACATCATGCATTTCATACATCATGACATTGCATGCAACTAATGTTTTGCCTTTTCAGGAAAAGGTCAATCAAAAGATGATTACCATCAACCTTTCTTAAGTTCCAGATCAACACCTGTAACTAGCCAGGAAATATCTGTGGACGATTGATTGTAGATCTATACCTGTAACTAGCCAGGAAAGTTATCTACATGAAGAGATTGAAGATCAACACCTGTAACAGGCCAGGAAACTATCTTTCTTTCTCAGGTCAGAGATTAACACCTGGAACCAACCAGGACAACTATCTCCCCAACCACCCTTTCTTAAGTTCCGGATTAATACCTGTAGCAAGCCAGGAAATATCTGTGGACGATTGATCATATGGTAACACCTGAAACTAGACAGGAAAGTTATCTACATTGAAGAGATTGAAGATTAATACCTAAAACCAGACAGGAAAACTATCTTTCTTTCTCAAAGTCAGAGATTAATACCTGAAACCAGACAGGACAGCTATCTCATTGACCAACCTTTCGTAAGTTCCAGATCAACACCTGTAACGAGCCAGGAAAAATCTGTGGACGACGGATTGTAGATTAATACCTGAAACCAGACAGGACAACTATCTACTTGACCATCATGAAGCAACCCTACACCGGTTCCTTTTCTCTTTCAGATGCAGTTTTACACGGACTCATCATCAGGCAACCCTACACAGGTTCCTTCTTTCAACCTACCAAGTTACAATTCAACAAATAATCTCCAAATGGCATCTATAAGCCCATCCTTCTACCAACAATCTCCAGGTGGCATCTATAAGCCCATCCTCCTACCCATCATATCTCCAAATGGCATCTGTAAGCCCATTCCCGACATCACATTGCTGATACTGTGCTATGCGAGTACAAATTTCTGGGCACTTTAGTGTTCAATCATCTTCCACCTTCGGATCACGAAAGGCACGCAAGCCAATCTACATCCTCAGGTTTAAGAAGATTGAACAGGGGCAAATGTTGTACCCCAAAATTTGCCCTCCCATATTCTTCAAGATTTGTCAAGAATGATCTTCAAATGGTTCAAGATTGCTCAAGAGATTGTACAGTCAAACCACCTCCTAAGACAGCTGAAATTAGGGTTTTGGTTCTTTCAAGGAATTTGGGGTTTTTCAATGGTTCAATCAAGTCTCATAGACCTACATACATCCTCAAGCATCTACATGCCAAGTTTCAAGACTCACAGTGCCAATCTGCACAGTCAAAAGCCTCATTTGACCTACAGTCAACTGCAAGGGCAAAATGGTCATTTTGCAGTCAAAAGTCCGAATTTTTGGTCAACATCTTATTTTGAGTCCATAATCATCATTTGATCAAGTCTTGATCATGATTCCACAAGACAACTCAAAAATCATCAAGATGCAAAAAGTTACTATTTTTGGACAGTAGAAAAGTCAACTGTATCTTGACCAGGGCATAAATTTTTCATGGTTCATCAGAAAAATTCCATCCAATGCTCATTTTGAAGGGGATGTAATTTCCTACAATACATCTTCACACTCCAAGTCAAATAAATGCTCTCACAAGAAGTTACCAATTTTTACATTATAGGTCAAATTCAAAAGTCAACAAAAATGCACTTTAAGTCAAAGGCCATAACTTGAGATTGGTAAATCCAAATGACATGGGACCAAAGGAATTGGTTAGAGGACTTCAAGACCTTTCCAAAATGTCCAAGAACATGATCATATGATCAAAATTGAGCAAGATGTGCATTGGAGAAGTTGGGAAATTTTTATGAATTTGCAAAAGTCAACTTTACTCAAAACACCTTATTTTTGCTAATGGGCCTCAAATCTCTTCTTGAAACTTCATCCATGACTTATGCACGACCCATCAAGCTTAATGGAATTTATTTTCTTATTTTTATTGATTAATTGGATTTTTAATTAATATTAATTCATTTAATTAATTTAAATTGTAGGGAAATGCAAGATTTGATTTTTCAATCTTTTTGTGAAGCAAATGTGGTCAAGATATGCTGGCAATTTCGTGCTCAAAGTCAAAGATGCAAAATCTCCAAAATTGGCAACATTATTCAATCATGAAAAATCAAAAAGATTTGATTTCCAATCAAGGATTCAATCATCAATTCAATGGATTTTTGCTCAAGCTTTTGACCTAATTCCATTCCCCTATATATATGCAAGCAAACCCTGATCAAAGAACGTGAGAAAGTTGCAGAAAAAAAGCCATAGCATATTGAGAAAATTCAAGAAAATTTTAAACTGACTTTGGCATTCCAGGGCGATTCAAAAGGTTTTATTGATTCTAATACATTGCAGGAGGTCCCAGGGACAATTTGCAATTGAATTCACGTGCTAAAACTCAAGGAATCGAAGAATACAGAACCACAGTTTGCTTTTCTTATTCAAAATCGTATTGCCTAATTCATGAGCATTTAACATGATTTCTTGATTGTTTTGTATTGCTAGGAAGCATATGAAGCTAATGGTATCATTTAATTGAATTATAATGCACTGAATCACAAGATGCCATAGATGAATTTTTAGGGTTCATAAGCTTTGAATTGGGGCTTTGCAATCCAGGAAAAATTAGGACTCCTAAGGCATATGACTGAATTCGTGAGGACCAGACGAACATAATCCACCCATCGCGAAATATTTATGCTTGCTGTAGCTCTAATCGCTATTTTTCGTCGCCATAGTTTGTGGGGGTTAAAAACCCCCGCTATCTGATTTTGTTTTTACAGGTACAAAGGAAGAAGACGAGGACGTGTTAACGTCTGGTTGGCCAGTTTAAAAAGGCGCGCGTTTTTTATAGTTTCAGCATGTTAATTGGTTTGCATATATAATGAATGTTTATTATTCCACTAATGACTAAAGCAGGTTGGTGGAGTGGTTAAGTGTGTTGGCCTATGAACGCTTGGACTTGGGTTCGAATCCCAGGTCCCCCAAAATTCTTGTTATTATTTTCTTCTATATGTTCACATGCAACCCTCCAACACGTGATCCACCATGCACCTCACATCCCAGGCGCCAGATGTCTACATGCACAAACCTAATGGCCATGAGATGATGATCACCATACTCCTCAGACAACAGATGCATGGACAATCCAGAAAAGTCAAACGTGGCTGGAATTGTTGGGCCTTCAGATCTCCAAATCAACCTCCTAATTGGGCCAGCACCCCCTGGGTTCATTCTTTCTTTTCTTTTATATTTTTATTTTTTCCATTTAATTGTTTTATTATTAAAAATTATAATTATTATTTTTACTAACCAAATTAATTATTTTCATAATAAAAATCAGAAAACCAAAAAAATATAATATTTTTTATTATTTATTAATTTCACCCTTGATTTATTATTTTTGTAAATAAATGCATAATTAATCTATTTAGTTAATTAGGTTAACTTTAATATTTTCACAATAAATAAAATTAATATAGGATTAGGGTTTGATAATTTTAATCATCTTTTTATTTTATTTTATTTTCCTTAAAACATAAAAAACTCAAAAATATTTCTTTTATTTAATTAATTAATTAGGTTTAATTTAATTAAATGCAAAATAGATAAAACTTCTTTCTTTCTAAAAAAAAAGGGTCAAAACCCTAAGGACTTTTCCGATTCAATTTTTTCTCGCGCGTATGTTTATTTATTAATTTTTGATCCATATTTATGTAATTGCTCCGAGGATATAATAGTTTTAATTAGGACTTTTTATCGCTTTTCTTTATTTTCCCGCAATTTACTTTCCAAGGGTTTGTTTTTGGCGATGTAAATACCCGACGCCTTGTAATAGCGTAGATTTATTTTCCGCAACTAATAACTGCTAGATGTATGTTAATTAGGTTATGCATGACAAGACTTCTCTTAAAATAAAATCAATCGTAGCTCACCATAACATGTGCAAAGATAATATAAACTGAAACCTGACACACTCGCACATCCCACTCCTAGGGTACGCCTCACTTGGTTGCCTCGACGTGGTCATTGAGTATATGGTGTTTTAGAGGTCACCCTCCTGTCTAAAGATCCAAGTTGCCTCGAAACGGTTGCCTCGGATAAAAAGGATCTAGGACACTAGGGTTACCGCTAAGGCGTCCTACTATTGCTTTGGTGACCACATGTCCCTATAATCGAATTGACCCTAAAACTCCAACGACGGTGCTACCTACTTCTCAATAGTGGGATAGTACTGTCTAAAGGACATTTACACAGCTTAATTTCTTTTGAGTAGGTAGAGGTTCTCATGTACTTGCTCTTTCCAAACAAAAATACTTTTCACACTTACACTTTTCAAAAAAAAGTTTTCAAATAAACACTTCATACACTCTTGAGGACAGATACAAGAGTTAAATCGAAGTTTTCAAACAAACTTTTTTTCAAAACCCACAAACACAAGAAAAGCAAAACTTTTTGAAAACATAGTGAGCAAGTACCTAAGAGCCCGTGGATAACCACGGATAGAAAGGGTGCTAACACCTTCCCTTTCTATAATCTACCTCCCGAACCGAAAAACATCTCGAAAAGGAGTTTTGCTGTGCTTTTGTCCTTTCCTTGTTGGAGAAAATAAAAGACGGTGGCGACTCTTGTTTACCGCGACATTTCGCGAACCAGCATTTCAAAATAGTCAGTTCTATTTCCACCGATCACAATATCAAACATTTTCTCCAGACTCAGGAATACCTGATTGGTGCTTCGAATAAAGATAAAAAGACATTGAGAAGATTGGTTGGAAGCTTCTTCCTCAGTGAAAATGTGTTGTACACGAGAAATTATGACATGGTCTTGCTCAGATGCGTGGATAGACATGAAGCAGACATGTTGATGCATGAGATTCATGAAGGTTCATTTGGCACTCATGCCAATGGACATTCGATGGCTAAAAAGATACTAAGGGCAGGTTACTATTGGCTGACAATGGAATCTGACTGTTATATATTTGCAAAGAAGTGCCATAAATTCCAGATTTATGCAGACAAGGTTCATGTACCTCCGACACCTCTCAATGTTATTTCTTCCCCGTGGCCTTTCTCTTTGTGGGGTATTGACATGATTGGAATGATAGAACCCAAAGCTTCGAATGGACACTATTTTATCTTGGTAGCAATTGATTACTTCACCAAATGGGTTGAAGCTGCTTCATATGCTAACGTTACTAAGCAAGTGGTTATGCGCTTCATTAAGAATAATCTTATATGTCGGTATGGTGTGCCGAGCAGAATCATCACCGACAATGGCTCGAATCTGAACAACAAGATAATGACAGAACTTTGTGAAGAATTCAAGATTGTCCATCATAATTCATCTCCGTACAGGCCGAAGATGAATGGGGTTGTTGAAGCTGCTAATAAGAATATCAAGAAGATCATCCAGAACATGATTGTTACTTATAAAGATTGGCATGAAATTCTCCCATTTGCTTTACATGGATATCAGACATCTGTTCGCACTTCAACAGGAGCAACCCCGTTCTCCCTTGTGTATGGAATGGAAGCTGTGATCCCAATCGAGGTTGAGATTCCCTCTTTGCGTGTGATAATGGAAACCAAGTTTTCAGTGGCTGAATAGATCCAGAACAGGTTTGACCAATTGAATTTGATCAAAGAGAAGAGAATGACGGCTTTGTGTCATGGGCAGTTATATCAGAAGAGAATGAAGAACGCTTTTGATAAGAAGGTCAAACCTCATGAATTCAGAGAAGGCAACCTCGTGCCCATGAATATCATGTCTTTTAACGCTGATTCTAGGGGCAAGCGGAGTCCCAATTTTGAAGGCCCATATGTTGTCAAGAAAGCCTTCTCTGGCGGTGCATTAATTCTTAAAACTATGGATGGAGAGGAGTTCCCACGTCCCATGAATGCTGATGCAGTCAAGAAATACTTCGCCTAAAGAAATAAAAGAACAACTCATTAAGTTGAAAACCTGAAAGGGCGGCTTAGGCAAAAAAGAGCGTCTCGGTAGGCCGAAAACCCGAAAGGGCAGTCTAGGAAAAAATTAGAGACATAAACAGAATAAAATTTCCCGCTAAGTTGAAAACCCGCAAGGGCAGCCTAGGCAAAAGTTAGGGACTTTCTTGGCAAGTAACTGCATCAGACAAGACTTGATCTTTGAAGTAACAATCTTCTTGGATCCTCACCATACTACAACGGAAGCTGCTGCTAAGGATTTCGAAGTTGTTAGAGGGAATAATGGTCATTGTATCTCAATGTATCTTTTCCATTATATATTACCATTTTCCGAACTTTGTAATCATCCGTGGAGTCTCGCCATTCGCAGACTACCATTCTATCAATAAAATTTGAGCTTTTACCCAATTCTTTGTAATTCTTATTTTTTTCAGCTTACAAAGACTCTATTTATTATTGATAATAATTTTCAAAGCAAAAATATTAAATAAAAAAAATTACTTTTCAAAGTATTGGGTTTGTGATTTTTGTATATTGAAGATGATACCAATTGGCGTAAGGTACAGTATTGGGTTTGTGATCTTATTGTCCCCAGTCAGGTGTTGGTTCATTTTTTTTGATTTTTAGGTTTGCATGGTCTGAAGCCTCTATCCCAGATTCCCCAACAAAGTCTTCCCTCATATGACAAAAGATCTTGTTCCCTTGGTGTGCTGAGATGGAACTATTTGCAAAATGTCGCTCTTTCTGTAGTATTTGCATTATTATTGGTATTTATTTCCCAGGCAGCTAGACCAGGGCAATATATTTTCTAAGAAGTATTGAAACAGTTGTCAACCCTTTGGGTTTTCACTCGCCAAGTGTTGGGTTTGATTTAAAATTCCCAGGAGTTTAACCTTTTTCTATAATGTTGACTTCTTGATTCCCCAGGAAGGCTATCCCAGGGCATCTTTTGTTGGAATAAGTTTGCATGATATGAAGACTCAATCCAAGATTCCTCAATGAAAGCTTCGCTATTTGATAAAGTCTTTTCTCCCTGTGCATGCTGAGATTTGACTCATTTATGAAGCATCTCCCATTCGGCAGTACTAGCTTTTTGTTTGATTTCCCGATAAGCAGACAAGGGAAATGTTTTATTTAAGAAATGCTGAGGCATTTGTTAGTTTTTTTTTTGGGTTTTCACCCGCCAAGTGCTGGGTTTGATTTAAAATCCCCATAAGATTGATCTCTTGCTATAATGTTTGACTTCTTAACCCCCAAGTTGTTATCCCCATGAGGTTTCATACTTTTTCCCCAGGGAAGTTGGTGCAATATTTACTCTCAATATTGAAGAACATATCTTGGTTTCCTCTCTTTGATGTGGTGTTGACCTCCCCAATGAAGTCAGCACGAGGTCCCTAGTTGATGTCTCGATGATGAGGCGTTATCTCCTCTAGTGAAGTCTGTATGATATTTCCCCAATGAAGTCAGCACGAGATCCTCAGTTGATGTTTTGCCGATATGGTTTCCATATGCCTTATTTGAAATCAGTATTGTAATCCCCAGTAGAAGTGAGGACCGTGGAAACATGTGTTTTCCCCCATTGAAGTCTGTGCTTTATTCCCCAGTGAACCCTGGAGAAGGATGTTATATCCCTGTATCTGTACTATTTTGTAGCTATGATTTATTTACTTCTGGATTATGTTCCTTCCCAATGAAGTTAAGCCGCGAAATAGGATTATGTTTCCTCAATTGGTGCTTACTTTCTTATGGAATTTTCATCTTGGATGTGATTTAGCCGAGTGTTGATTGTGCCCGAGTTGGTTTTGCCTGGTTACTCACACTGTTATATGTCTATTTTGTCAGCATATACATGATAACACTCATACATTCATACATACATCATACATAGTTGAATTTAGCAAATCATTTCTCATTCACATTCATTAATCATTTTTTTGTTGACATATTACCCTATTTTACAGAGTTGTGTTGTCCTATCTCCAATAGAGTGTTGGCCTTAAGCAGAAAGTGTATATTCTTTCAATTTCCCCACTGAGTTATCCCTCGTGGAAGATTTTTACTTTAGCCTTCCTGTACAGCTCTCTGTTTGGATAGATTGGGTTTCCCTCTTGAGTTTATTTCTCAAAGCATGTACTTTGGTTGACTGTTTCACTCCAGTTTATTTCTGGTTTGAATCTTTGTTTCCCAGGAATATTATTACTTTGGATTTCTGCGAGCTTCGAGCTTTGGTTTTAGAATGTGCATTTATTTTGCATGAGAAGACTTTATCTCCTCAACAGGAATATATTGGCATCTCCCCAGGAAGTCATGATTCATTCCCCAAGAAGTCATATTTCTTTCCCCAGAAAGTCATGATTCATTCCCCATGAAGTCATATTTCTTTCCCTAGGAAGTCATATTCCTTTCCCCAGGAAGTCACATTGCTTTCCCCAGGAAGTCATATCTCTTTCCCCAGGAAGCCATATTGCTTTCCCTAGGAAGTCATATCTCTTTCCCCAGGAAGCCACATTGGTTTCCCCAGAAGTCATTTTTACAATCCTTCCCATAACAGCAAGTAGTAGGTCTCTTTATTTGAGAAACTTATACTTCCTCGTAAAAGTCGACGTTAATTTTTTGCTATCTTCTTTATGAGTGGATGGTTTGCAGTTTGTTGTCAAATTACTCCAGTGGATGGCGAGTATTTCAATATGACAAAGACAATTTATTGTAAAATCTTTGCAAGTGGTAGTCTCTTTATTTGAGATAACTTATATATTACCCTTTCTAGGCGGAATGCCTTGGCTAAAGAAGAAGTTGAGACCCTTTCTAGGTGAAACGCCAGAATTTTGGGGAAACTTGTTATCTTTTTGCTACCTTCAGTGAACGTTAGTAGTTCACCATCAGTGAACATCGGTGCTATGATATTTCTTTTCTTTCTACCTTCAGTGAAAGTTGGTAGTTCACCATCAATGAATATTGGTGATTGTTATATTTTTTCTAGCTTCAGTGAACGTTGGTAGTTCACCGTCAGTGAACGTCAGTGCTATGATATTTATTTTCCTTCTACCTTCAGTGAAAGTTGGTAATTCACCATCAGTGAATGTTGGTGATTGTTATCTTTTTGCTACCTTCAGTGAACTTTGGTAGTTCACCGTCAGTGAACGTCAGTGCTATGATATTTCTTTTCTCTCTACCTTCAGTGAAAGTTGGTAGTTCACCATCAGTGAATATTGGTGATTGTTATCTTTTTGCTACCTTCAGTGAATGTTGGTAGTTCACCGTCAGTGAATGTCGGTGCTATGATATTTCTTTTCTCTCTACCTTCAGTGAAAGTTGGTAGTTCACCATCAGTGAACATTGGTGATTGTTATCTTTTTTCTACCTTCAGTGAATGTTGGTAGTTTAACTTCAGTGAACGTCAGTGCTATGATATTTATTTTCTCTCTACGTTTAATGAAAGTTGGTAGTTCACCATCAGTGAACATTGGTGATTGTTATATTTTTGCTATTTTCAGTGAATGTTGGTAGTTCACCGTCAGTGAACATCGATGCTATGATATTTCTTTTCCTTCCACCTTCAGTGAAAGTTGGTAGTTCACCATCAGTGAATGTTGGTGATTGTTATCTTTCTGCTACCTCCAGTGAACGTTGGTAGTTCACCGTCAGTGAATGTTGGTGCTATGATATTTCTTTTCTCTCTACCTTCAGTGAAAGTTGGTGATTGTTATCTTTTTGCTACCTTCAGTGAACGTTGGTAGTTCACCGTCAGTGAATATTGGTGCTATGATATTTCTTTTCTCTCTACCTTCAGTTAAAGTTGGTAGTTCACCATCAGTGAATGTTGGTGATTATTATCTTTTTGCTGCCTTCAATGAACATTGGTAGTTCACCGTCAGTGAACGTCGGTGCTATGATATTTCTTTTCTCTCTACCTTCAGTGAAAGTTGTTAGTTTATCATTAGTAAATGTCGATGTTTGTCTCTCTACCTTTAGTGAACGTTGGTAGCTCACCTTCAGGTAACGTCGGTGTTGTTATTCTTTTCTCTTTCTACCTTCAGTGAACATTGGTAGTTTTGCCTTAAGTAAAAGTTGATGTATCCTTTTATTCTGTACTATCTCCTCTTTAGTTAAGTTGATGTTACCTTATCTCTTCTTTGGGTGTTACACCAATAGAGTCGGCCTTTTCGATTCACCAGTGATTTATTTTCCTGGTCGAGTTTCTCTTTTGATCCTTATTTCCATTGCTACATCCCTTTGAAGTTGTTCATATGCATTCATACTCATAAGCATTGCATGGCATCTTAGGGCCAAAAATAGGTTTTGTTTTATATTTAAGTATCTTTGATCATGTTGACACGAAGAGTTTTAACCTTCGTATCTCCGGATAGAAGAAACTTAAATAAGGGCAGCTGTTGTACCCCAATTTTTGCCCCTAAGATCCCTTCATCATACCATATTGATTCAATTACAACAAGATCACATTAAGGCTTTTGGTTCTCCTCCCTATCTTTAGATTTTCTCTTTGAGGAACCACCAAGCACCTTGACTAGTTTTTCTTTTGTGATCATGCATGTTTTGTTTTGACTTTCCTTTTAATTAATAAAATGCAATGTTGGTTTGTCTTACTTTTCAATAATGTATGTAAAGGCAATGTGGCTTAGCAAGTTGATCCATGGGTTCATGAGTTTATTTCTATGCCCTAGTCAATAAAGCTTGAGTAATTCAAACCTCATCATTGAAGTTGTTTTGGAAGAAATGGTATGGTAAGGTTTATTTTGGTTCACCACATTTCAAAGTTATCAAGATTGATTCAAAAGTACAAGGGGTTAATTGAAGAAGTTGTCATGGTTGGAAAAGGCCTTGTTCCCATTGGTCACAAGTGCATATTTCTCTCAATTCTTAAGTTATAGAATTGTTTTTGGTTGCTATGATTTCTCATTATCATCCTCAACAACTTCTATCTACAAAGCAAAAGTTTTGGTACAAGAAGGTTTTTAAAATTGTCAAAGTTCCTCAAAGCATTTTCTTGATATAGGAGCTAGGGTTTTGAACTTCAAATAAGTATATCTTGCTTATCTTTTGGTATTTTTGAGTGATTGGAAAAACATCCTTCTCTTCAAAGAGTTATTAACAAATCACTTCAAAAGTTTCAAGGAGTTTGCATGTGGAAGAAACTTGATGATGAAGAAAGATTACAAGTCCTCCAGATGAACCTCCAATTTCCCATGTGTGACTTCAATTGATCATAACTTGGTCAATTTTTATCACCTTGAATCCACTATTTTTCCATAATGATCTTGAGGATGTGAACTTTATTCCTTCTTTTATGTGCAAAGTGAGAAAATGGATGGAGGATGCCTTAAGGATACAAAATATTATAGGTCATTTCATGATTTTTTGCCAACTTCAACAATTCATAACTCTCTCAATTTTTGGATATTTTGAATGGTTCAAGTTTCAAAATGTCATTCAAGAGGTCTATTTCATGCCATATTTTTTGGTCAAGACCAAATTCCAAGAGGAAGGCCATGTTTGGATGCAAAACATTATAGGTCACTTTTGAAGAAAAACTTGAAATATTTCTAAGTATGGAAAGTCAACCTCTTTTTCCCAACTTTGTCTCATTGCAACTTTCAGCTCAAACATCCATTTGATTCCATTCTTTTCCCATTGCAAAGCTTGTAATCTCATCTTTCTAAAGCTCCAAGAATCATGCCCTAAGACCCCTTGACTTGAAAATGCCATTGTTTTGAAATTGGTAACTTGAAACTGAATTTCTCACCAAGTTAGAATTTTGAAATCCATAATGTGGCCTGTAATCATAAGATTTATGCATGTTTTTGATTTAAACGTGATTAACAAACTTGCCAGAAATGTTTAGCACCTTAAAATGCAAAGACAGGATGAGTTTTGGTGAAAATGAGATCACACTTCACTCGTGTCCAATCTCCACTCAATTTTCCTTCAAACTTCTTATTCCATTCATTTGCTCAAGCTTGAACAGCCAAAATCACCCTGCCAAACTTTCTCCATAACTCAATTTTCTGAAACTTTGAAATAAGTGTTCAAGCTTTTTTCAATCCATTTTTTCTATCAATTCACCTTCCTTGATCATCCCTGAAGCTAACAGAAGAAGAATTGAGCCTTGAAACCTTCTGAATTGATCTCACCAAGTCCATTTACAGAGCTCTGCAAGTGAACTTCAATAGGTAGATTTCTCCATCAATTCTTCCAAACTTTGATATCATTGTGAAGCTCTCATTGCCTTGGTTCTAGTCACAACACTTGCTTTTAACTAGAAAAATGTTTTGGCCATGAATTTTCAAATTCCTTTTCAAAACTTTCCTTCCAAATTGCTTGAGCTATAGTTTATATAAATTTTTCGCGAAGGTGTGGTTGTCTTCGTCTTGATGAGACGAAGCGAATGACATAGATCTAAGCTTCTAATTTTACAGTTTGAGAGATCTGTATTTCACGTTGGCTGGAGGTTGAAGATGACCAACGTGTCATCTTCCAACCATTGATGGCGTGCCATTTGTATTTTAAAAAAAATCTGATTTATATATGATTCAGTATTTTATTCAGTAATGACCATGATATGCACAACGCGCCAAATTCCTTGGATTTGATTACTAACGTGTTTTGACTCTCATCCATTGGTCCACATCTTTTTGGTTTTTATTTTATTTTCTGATTTTTATATTTAATTGTTTTAAACTTCAAAAATCATAGAAAATTCATTTTAATTCCAAAAAATCTGAAAAAAATTATGAAAAATATTTTTGATTTTTCTCTTTCTGATTTTTATTTTTTTACAATTTTATTTTGTGTTTTGATATTTTTTATAAATTTTCACTTTATTTGAATGGTTTTAAATGTTTAAAAATACTTTTATGCATTTTTAAATTCTAAAAAAAATGGAATGATCCAACGATATTGTGACAAATATTAGTGACCTCATTTATTTTTTATTTCCGACTTTGTTATATTTTTAATCATTTTTGGTTTATTTTACTCATTTCTTTTAATTTTAAAAATAGTTTCTGACTTTAAAAAATTACCAAAAATTTTATAAAAATATTTTAGTTCATTTCTGATTTTTCTATGGTCTTACTTAATATTTTTTGATTAATTTGAACATAGTTGATATTTTTCTCTCTTATTTCTATTTTAAAACATTTTAAAACCCTTTTTAATGTATATATTAAATGCAATATTATTTTGTGATTATTTTCTGAATGATCTTGGGTTGAATTTTTGATCATGAACTTTGTTAACATCATTGGATCCATGGTGTTGAGTCTAACTCCATAAAAATGGATGAATGATTTTAATAATAGTTTGATTAAATTTTAATTCAAATGTGGCTTATATTCTTTCCCACCATTCTTCATCTCATCCCTTTTTATTGCACTAAGTGTTATTGGAGCATGGTCTCTATATCATGTCTCAAAACAAATGGTGTATAGATTGCTATTGACCGACCTCAAAATAGGTGAGACTTCTATATAAGTCCACTTACAATTGCTTAACATAGCGCTAAATTTTGTCCCGATTCGAATAAATGATTATTCGTAGCCCAAACCTTTGTTTGCAAGCCCAAGTATGTTAATTTAATCTCTTTGATCCAATAACCTTGAGATTCATTGTGTGGAGGATTTGGTTCTACCAATCCTCTAATGGATCTACATCACTTTTGGTCAACGCGGATCTCCTAAACATCATTGATCATTAAATGGTACTTTTGAGGATTACAAAATAGATGATATACTTTACAAAAAGCAAATGCAACTTGTTGGGTGAAGGCTTTGGTTCTACCAATTCTGTAATGAGTTCCAAATGCAAGTTTGAAGATGGTCATCCAACTAACTACTAATTACTAATAATTGACTTTATTTTATGTTTTTATTTTATGCTCTTTTATTTTATGCACCATTTACTTTTAGAATTTACATTTCATGCTATTTTCATCTTTGCTCACTTGAGCATTTACTTTCTTGCCATTTTTATTTTGCTCACTTGAGCTTTTCTTTTCTTTTTAAAGATACCTAATGTGATCGGAGGATCTGGAACTGACTGTTTAACGCTGGTTCGCGAAATGTCGCGGAAGCAAGAGTCGCCACCATCTTTTATTTTCTCCAACTGGAAAGGACAAAAGCACAGAAAAATTCCTTATAGAGATTGCTCTCGGTTCGGGAGGTAGATTATAGAAAGGGAAGGTGTTAGCACCCTTTCTATCCATGGTTATCCATGGGCTCTTAGATACTTGCTCACTTGTGTTTTCAAAAATGGTTTGTTTGCTTTTCAACTGTGGGTTTTAAAAAGTTTCTTTGAAAATTCCAGTTCGACTCTTGTATCGGTCCTCAAGAGTGTTTGAAAAATTGCTTTCGAAAGCTTTTTGAAAAGGTGTCGGTGTGAAAAGTATTTTTTGATTTTTGTTTTGAAATTAGAGCAAGTATCTAGAGTCGTCTACCTACCCTAAGGAATTCGTCTGTGTAAATTTCCTTGAAGTAGTGCCATCCCACCATTGAAAGGTAGGTAGCACCACCGTTGGAGGTATTCGGGTCAATTCGAAGGTTCGGGACATGGTGATCACCGGAGCAATAGGAAGACACCTTAGAAGCTACCCTCATGCCAGGTTCCTGGATCATGAGGACTTACTAAAACATCTTCTACCCGACGATCACCTTTCGAGGGGCAAGGCAACAGTGAGGCGTACCCTAGGGGTGGTGTGTGATTTGTGTGTCGTTTTCAGATATTTTTGTCTTGTTCATGTAATTGGTGATCTACGCGTTGCTTTTATTTTGACATTCATTCTTGCATGCAAATTATTAACAATTAAAGAGATGCGGGAAACATAAAGGTCCTACGCTATTACAAAAGCGCGGGTCCACATCGCCAAATTTAATCCAGGACCCGATTTGAAAATAGAATAAAGTGCGAGAAATATAAATGTCCGATCTACATGGCTTTGGGAGAATTACATAAGAAAAGAGGAAATAAAATAAGTGCGCGAATTGGAATTACTATCGGATGCGAGGGCGTTGGACCCTTTTTAGGATTTAAATTAAATTATGAGATTAATTAAATTAAAATAACAAGAAAATATTTTTTGGAGTTTTTTGTATTTATGGATTTTTAATAAGAATTAAATGGAATTTAAAACCTAATTCTAGCTATTTTTAATTTATTAAAAAAATATGTTAAAGTTAAACCTAGAATTAACGTAATTAATTAACACAATTTTATTTACAAAAATAAATAATTAATTATTAATAATGATAAAAGAAAAGAAAAAGATAAAAGTGATTAAAACCCTAATTCTACAGTTTTTAAGTTTATTAAGAAAATATTAAAATTAATCCTAGAATTTAAAACTAAATTAATTGATACAATTTATTTACAAAGATATTAAAATAAATATATTTTATTTTTTATGGTTTTTATATTATTTTTATATTTTATGAAAATAAATTAATTTAAAGAATTAAATTAAAACTAATTAAAACAAATAAAATAGCAAAATATGAAAAAGAATGAAAAAAGCAAACCAATGGGGGGTTCTGTCCCCAAACTGGAGGTTAAGTGGTAGCAATCAGGCCCAATGATTTGAGGCCTTTGGTTGACTTTTCAGCGCGCATGTGGCACCTCTGACTCATGCCCATGGTGGTCTCCAAATCAAGGCCCTTGGATTGCCCTCAGTGGCCATGTGGCAAGCTGGGATATTGAATGTATAGTGAACCCCTGGAGTACACGCTGCATAGGAAGATGGAATGGAAAATAATATGAGAAAAGGAGGGGGACCTGGGATTCGAACCCAGGTCCCAAGGCTTACCCATCCTTGTGCCTTGCCACTGAGCCATTCACGCGTTTTGGTTATAGTATAGAAAACAAATAATATAATGCAAAACAAGGGTTAGTGGAAACGGTTAGCACCCTGTCAATCATAAATTAATCGCGAGGTATGGAAACGGTTCACATGAAGCTTCTGAATCCAACAGTCTTGGTCTTAGGGTCTAGTTTTTCTGGATAAGAGAATCTCCAAATTTGAAGTTATGAAACCCTAGCGAGCTTCAATGGTGATTTCGCGTATAGGCAAGGAAAACTCAATTAAACAATATGGTTAGCTTCAAAATGATAAGACTAATACAAAGCAACAAATAGAACTCAAAATCATGGCATGAATGATGAAATACGATTATGCAAAAAAGATGAAACAGTCTGACTTCCAGTTACCAATTCTTGATGCTATGGACGTGGAAAAGTGTTCAGTCAGGTTCAATGATGTCTTGGCAAGCTAATGGGATCAATATTCTCCTTTGAATCGTCCTCCAAGGCAGTTTTCAGTTTTTGATTTTTTTGATAAAAATGCAAACTTTGTTCTTCAGATGGGGCGCAGCTTAGAGGTCTCTGTGCATTAGGTTTGCATTAGTATATGTATGGGATCAGATTAGGGTTGAAAAATATGTCCAAATCCCTTTGCATTGATGGAATGAATATTTGATTTTCATGCATATTTTTCAAATCTTTTCCATGCATATTTGATTCCAATCATGGCCAATCTTCCCAATTTGAGTTGTGCACGAATCTTGAGCCTTTAATGAATGATTACACTGCATAAAAAGATTCAAATGCATTGGTTTAGTATTTTTCCATATTTTATTTAATTTAAATGAATTAATTGTGATTAAAAATTCAAATAAATAAATAAAAATGATGAATAAATCCCCTTTGGGCCAAATGGTCGTGCATATGCTTTGGATGATTAATTTTGGAAGAAAATGTGGCCCATTAGCAAATTTGAAGCATTTGAAGTAAAGTTGACTTTTCAAAATTCCCAAAAATTTCCCAAATTCCACAAGGCATATCTTGCTCAATTTTTAAGCTTTGGTCATGTTATTGGACATTTTGGAAAGGTCTTGAAGTCCTCTAACCAATGCCTTTGGTCCCATGTCATTATGATTTACCAATCTCAAGTTATGGCCTTTGACTTAAAGTCCCTTTTTGTTGACTTTTGAAAATGACCTATAATGTTGAAATTGATAACTTTTTGTGAGAGCATTTCTTGGACTTTAAGTGTGAAGAGGAGTTGTACGAAATGTCTTTCTCTTCAAAATGAGCTTTGGATGGAATTTTTCTGATAATCCATGTGGAAGTTATGCCTTGGTCAAGTTACAGTTGACTTTTTCAACTGTCCAAATATGGAAACTTTTGCATCTTGAGACTTTTTGAGCCATGCCTTGAAAATCATGATCAAGAATTGATCAAATGATGTTTGTGGCTTCAAAATAAGATGTTGACCAAAAATTTGGACTTTTGACTGTCAAATGACCATTTTGCCCCTACAGTTGACTGTAGGGAAATTAGGGTTTTTTGACTGTGCAATTTTGTGCTGTAAGTCTTGAAACTTGGTATGAAGATGCTTGACCATGTTTGTAGGCATGTGGGACTTGATTGGATCCTTGGAAACTTCATTTTCTTTGTCAGAACCAAAACCCTAGTTTTTGACTGTTAGGAGGCCCTTGAACTGTGCAACCCTTGAGAGCTTTTTGAACCTTTGACTTGGCAAATCTTGAAGAATATGGGAGGGAAAATTTTGGGGTACAACAGTTGCCCCTGTTCAATCTTCTTAGACCTGAGGATGCAGATTGGCTGACGTGCCTTTCGTAATCCGAAGGTGGAAGATGATTGAACACTAGAGTGCCCAGAAATTTGCGCTCACATAGTAGCAGTGTGATGGTGGAATGGGCTTATAGATGCCATTTGGAGATTGATGGATAGGATGATGGGCTTATAGATGCCATCTGGGTGTCGATCGCGTAATAGTTTCCTTAGCGAGAACTTGCGTACCTGCAAAAGAAAAATGAGTACCTGGCATGTTACAGGAGCTGGTCTTCGAACTCTTTGTATAGATGTGTCCTGACTGGTTACAGGAATTGAATCTGGAGCTTCAAAAGGTGATGAATGAACCAGGGGTGGTTACTACCTCAACAGGAACGGTGAGAGAACCTTGGATGATTACTACCTCAACAGGAACGCTGAGAGAATCCTGGGCGACTTCAACCTCAACAGTAACGCTGAGAGAATCTGGGGACGATTGCTATCTCCGCAGTAACGGGGAGAGAACCATAGGCGACTTCAACCTCAACAGTAACGCTGAGAGAATCTTGGGCGACTTCAACCTCAACAGTAACGCTGAGAGAATCTGGGGACGATTGCTACCTCCGCAGTAACGGGGAGAGAACCATAGGCGACTTCAACCTCAACAGTAACGCTGAGAGAATCTTGGGCGACTTCAACCTCAACAGTAACGTTGAGAGAATCTGGGGACGATTACTACCTCCGCAGTAACGGGGAGAGAACCATAGGCGACTTCAACCTCAACAGTAACGCTGAGAGAATCTTGGGCGACTTCAACCTCAACAGTAACGCTGAGAGAATCTGGGGACGATTACTACCTCCGCAGTAACGGGGAGAGAACCATAGGCGACTTCAACCTCAACAGTAACGCTGAGAGAATCTTGGGCGACTTCAACCTCAACAGTAACGTTGAGAGAATCTGGGGACGATTACTACCTCCGCAGTAACGGGGAGAGAACCATAGGCGACTTCAACCTCAACAGTAACGCTGAGAGAATCTTGGGTATCTTCTACTGAGTCTTCATCAGGAAAATCTTTTAGGGGTCGATTTAGCTGGACAAGAGAAGGCCTTTGACTGGATAAGAAACAGAAAAATCTTAGGGTCGATTTAACTGAACCGGTCTAGGTCTTGAAATCTTCAACTGGATAAGAAACAGGGAGATCTTAGGGTCGATCTGACTGAACCAGAGAAGGCCTTTGATTGGATAAGAAACAGAAAAATATTAGGGTCGATTTAACTGAACCGGTCTAGGTCTTGAAATCTTCAACTGGATAAGAATCAGGGAGATCTTAGGGTCGATCTGACTGAACCAGAGAAGGCCTTTGACTGGATAAGAATTAGGAAAATCTTAGGGTCGATTTAGCTGAACCGGTCTAGGTCTTGAATATAGCTGAGAACTTACTGGATCTTTCCTGAAAGGTAAAGGTCAGTCATATGCAGTGCATGATATGGATCAAGCAATGATGTTCTCAACATAAATGAGATTTATAAGATATGATGCATATTTGCATGCTATAATGTATGGAAATGCGATGTTTATGAATGTATCTTCTCGTCCTAGAAAAATAAATCCTAGACGGGTGCCGGGAAGTCACTCCTGGGTTGATGTTGAAGAGTAGATTTTTGGCTTCCACTGGGGATGATAGTTGCAAGAATACCGGTAGGAGAAGATAACTCCGTTGGGGAATAAACTTGGCAAATAGAATACTCTGCGGGGAGAAAAGTACTCTAACGATCTTGCTGGGAAACAATACTCTGTGGGGAGAGAGGTACTTTGCTGGCATGTCGATGGTAACTTCGCTGGGGATACCATTGTTGTGTTGGAAGCGCTAATAGACTTCGCTGGGGATAAGAAGACTTCGTCGGGGATGATCTTCTCGTGGCTACTGGCTGAGGATAACCCATTTATATCCAGGTAGGGAAATAACCTTTGAATAAAGCCGAGAGATGCGTTCGTGCTCTGCGAGGACAAGCTTCCATAATCTACCGGGGATAAGCTTACTGCTTGGGGAGATGGATTCCAACTCCTGGGGAAACTGGATTGGACTCTCCTGGGGAAGTTTTGAACTGTACTGGGGAAGTGACCCCACTGAATGTTCGATATACCGCCGGGGAACAATCTTTAGGTCAAGACTGCCGGGGATGCTTGTTAAGAATGCATGTATATTGCTGGGGAGTGTTGAGATCTGCGGGGGATACCCAACTTCCTTAAGGTTGACTGTAACTTTGCTCGGGGAGAGTGTACTGACTTGCTGACGCACTCTCTGTGGAATTGAGATATATTGGTTACGTTCTTTAGCTGATCTTACCTTGGTACCTTGGTGGACTAAGCAACTAGATCGCTTAGACAACTCTTTATTGCCCCTGTTTCTAATGTTACCTGTAATTAATCCCTTGTTTTGTATGCAAATATTCATGAGTTAGCAAATTATTGTCAATGCATATATCACAAATTGAACCTTGGACGTTCTTCGCAAAACAAAACAGAAAAAGGAAAAACAATTGGCAATTTTAACTGAAAAGTATATTTGTATTGATTTTTGAATTTGCCTGTAAATAGGCGTTTAGGTACAAGAGGCTGACGTCCTAGTAAGAGAACGCCGCCGAACAAAAGAATTTACACAAGTTTGTACAAAAGAAAATAAAACAGCTGTGTGAAATGGAATGATCCCACTGGGTTTCAACTCTGCTATCGCCTTTATGTCTTTGAGCGTCTCATCACTTGATGACCTTAGTTGAAGATGAAGCTGACTGATCGATGCCGTCTAAACTTTTATGTAGATACCGGATTCTGGATGCAAAGTGATCCAATGAGACATAGTATTACGCTTTATCCCTAACTTTTGCCTGGACCGCCCTTTCGGGTTTTCAGTCCACCGGGATACCCATTTTTGCCCAAGCCGCCTTTTCAGGTTTTCGACTTGCCGGGTGTACAGATTTTTTTTCTTTCATCCCTTCATTTTGTCCGAACCCTTTTGGTTCACCGGGAAGCCCTAATTTTTGCCTAGGTATGTCAACCTAGCGGGTCTTTTTCATGCGTAGTATCTTTTTACTATGTCTGCATTAGCGGGGTGAGGAAGGTCGTCACCATCCATGTTGGTTAGAATCATGGCTCCTCCTGAGAACACATGTTTAACCACAAATGACCCTTCGTACGTAGGGGTCCATTTGCCCCTTGGATCACTCTGAGGAAGGATGATTCGCTTGATTACCAGATCCCCAACTTGATATTCTTGTGGTCTGACCTTTTTGTTAAATGCCCTGATCATCCGTTTCTGATACGTCTGACCATGACAGATAGCAGCAAGTCTTTTCTCATCAATAAGGTTTAGCTGATCAAGTCGTGTCTGGATCCAATCATCTTCGTTCAGATCTGCATCCTTCATTATCCGGAGAGAGGGTATTTGCACTTCGATCGGTAAGACTGCCTCCATACCATAGACCAAGGAGAAAGGAGTTGCCCCGGTTGATGTCCTGGCTGAGGTCCGGTACCCATGTAGAGCGAACGGTAACATCTCGTGCCAATCTTTATAAGTCACTGTCATCTTCTGCACGATTTTCTTAATGTTCTTATTTGCTGCTTCTACAACCTCATTCATCTTCGGCCTGTAAGGAGAAGAGTTGTGGTGCTGTATCTTAAACTGCTCGCAGAGCTCAGTGATCATCTTGTTATTAAGATTGGTACCATTGTCTGTAATGATCCTTTCTGGGACGCCGTATCGATAGATCAGGTTGTGCCGAATGAACCGTGCCACAACAGTCTTGGTTACCATAGCGTAGGATGCTGCTTCAACCCACTTCGTGAAGTAATCAATTGCTACCAGGATGAAGAGATGCCCGTTGGACGCTGTCGGTTTAATCTCACCGATCATATCTATGCCCCACATTGCAAAAGGCCAAGGCGCCGTCAGAACATTTAGAGGAACTAGAGGAACGTGCACCTTGTCCGCATAAATATGGCATTTATGGCATGTCCGAGAGTGTTGGTAACAGTCAGCTTCCATTGTGGACCAGAAATACCCTGCCCGAAGGATTTTCTTAGCCATAGTATGTCCACTGGAATGTGTCCCGAAGATCCCCTCATGTAGCTCTTCCATGATCCTTTCTGCTTCAGTTTTATCCACACAACGCAGTAAGGTCGAATCATGGTTTCGCTTATACAGGATGCCGTTGCTAAGGAAGAACTTCGCTGCGAACCTTCTCAGAAACTTCTTATCGTTGACAGATGCCCCTTCAGGGTATTCCTGAGCTTCCAAATATCTCTTCACCTCATGGTACCAAGGCTTCTCGGTTACCAACTCAGTCTCGAGATCACAATAGTATGCCGGTTCGTCCAGTTTCCAGATGATGATCCGGGGAGCCTCATTGTCCCATTTGACTTTGAACATGGAAGACATCGTAGCTAACGCGTCCGCCAGCTGATTCTCCTCTCTTGGGAAATGTTCAAAGGTTATCTTCGTGAAGTGGGGGATCAATGTCAACACACATTCTCTGTAAGGAATAAGATTCAGATGTTTCGTATCCCACTCTCCTTTGATCTGATTGATCACGAGAGCGGAATCTCCGAAGACACTCAGAAACTTGATCCTTAAGTCGATCGCAGCTTGAAGACCCATGATGCATGCCTCATACTCCGCCATGTTGTTGGTACAGTTGAAACATAGCCGGGCAGTGAGTGGAGTATGAGTGCCTTGAGGGGATATGATTACAGCGCCGATACCGTTACCCAAAGCATTGGAGGCTCCGTCAAAGTGCATAGACCATCGAGATCCTTCCTCAGTTCCTTCATCCGGTCCAGGTACTTCACAATCAGTCACTATCATAATGCTCTCGTCTGGAAACTCGAAGTTCATTGACTGATAGTCGTCTACTGCCTGATGTGCCAATTGATCTGCCAATACACTCCCTTTGATGGCTTTCTGAGTTGTGTACTGAATGTCGTATTCCGTCAAGATCATTTTCCATCTTGCTATTCTCCCAGACAGAGCAGGCTTTTCAAATATGTACTTTATCGGATCCATCTTTGAGATCAGCAAGGTAGTGTGAGTCAGCATATACTGTCTCAGCCGGCGAGCAGCCCATACCAAAGCGCAACAAGTTTTCTCAAGCAGTGAGTATCGGGTCTCACAATCGGTAAACTTTTTGCTAAGGTAATAAATGGCATGCTCTTTTCGGCCAGACTCGTCATGCTGCCCCATCACACACCCCATTGAGTTGTCGAGTACTGTCAGGTATAATATCAGAGGTCTCCCTTCAACCGGTGGCATAAGGATGGGTGGTTCTTGGAGATATTCTTTGATTCTGTCAAAAGCAGCCTGACATTCATCATTCCAACGTACTACCTGATCTTTCTTCAGCAGCTTGAAGATTGGTTCACAGGTGGCAGTTAGGTGCGAGATGAACCGGGCGATATAATTCAGGTGTCCTAAAAAGCCTCTGACCTCTTTCTCCGTCTTAGGAACTGGCATCTCTTGAATAGCTTTGACCTTGGCAGGGTCCACTTGAATACCCTTATCACTTACAACAAAGCCTAGCAACTTTCCAGATCTTACCCCGAAGGTGCATTTGTTCGGGTTTAACCTCAGCTTGTACAACTTCAAACGGTCAAATAGTTTCTGCAGATGATCTAGGTGTTCCTCCTCAGTCTGGGACCTTGCAATCATGTCATCAACATACACTTATATCTCATGATGGATCATGTCATGAAATAAGGCAACCATGGCACGTTGGTAGGTTGCCCCAGCGTTTTTCAGTCCAAAAGGCATGACCTTGTAGCAGAAGGTGCCCCACTGAGTAACAAAGGTAGTCTTTTCCATGTCTTCAGGAGCCATCTTGATCTGATTGTAACCTGAAAAACCATCCATGAAAGAGAACACCTTATGCTGAGCAGTATTGTCAACAAGGACATCAATGTGAGGTAGGGGGAAGTCATCCTTGGGGCTGGCCCTGTTCAGATCCCTGTAGTCAACGCACATTCTGACCTTTCCATCTTTCTTTGGTACTGGCACCACATTAGCAACCCACTGAGGGTAAGAAGTCACTGTAAGAAAACCGGCATCAAACTGTTTCATAACTTCGGCTTTGATCTTCTCAGACATCTCTGGACGCATACGGCGGACCTTTTGCTTAACCGGAGGGTAGTCTTCCTTAGTAGGCAAGTGATGGACCACAATATCGGTATCCAACCCGGGCATGTCTTCGTAGGACCAAGCAAAGATCTCCATATAATCATGTAGCATTTGAGTCAACCGTTGCTTCACGCTGAGCTCTAGGTTGGCACCAATCTTTACCTCCTTTCTGTCTGCCTCAGTACCCAGATTTATTGTTTCCACTGGCTCTTCATGTGGTTGAATTGCCCTCTCTTCCTGGAGTAACAGTCTTGCAAGCTCGCCAGGCACTTCGCAATCATCTTCACCTTCGTCTTCGGCTAAGTTGATCGGATTTTCGAAGTCATAACTGGCAGTAGCAGAGTCGTTACCAGTGAGATCCAGAGTGGATTGAAACCTGTATGAGTGAGTGTGTGTAAATACAGCTATTTTTGTAATATATAAAGGAAGGAAAGAAAGAAAAGGAGCATAAGATTTGAAATGCGAGAAAACGTCCAAGATCTTTATTCATGAAATATGAAATGACATTTAATATGCCCTCACAAATGAAGCCAACGGTGCCTCGGGTAAGACACCTGGCCATAGAGTTTTAATTGTTTATTACAAATAACAAAACAAAGAAGTTTATTACTGCGTAACAAAAGTAACAGGAGTATGGTCTTTAGCAATCCAGTTGGTCAATCCCCCATCAGTCGTCGGGTAGATCCAGCTATTAAACTCTGACTCTTCCACTTCATCATCCTCCCCCACAGCATTCACTCCTGGATTAGTAATGAGCACAAGAGGCCTTCTGATCTTCGCCTTGCGCATAGCCTTCTGACCCTCTGCAGTAAAACCCAGTCCAAACTTGTCAGTTTTTTGTGTAAAATCAGGAAGCCTGCCCCAGTTAGCACATTCACCTTTCTTGATCACAGCCCGGGCATCCTTTAAGGAAGCCATCTTCAAAGGAACATCCTCTTCGACCACTGTTTCCGCTGCTGCCAATGTTGGAGGTACCTCTTCGAAGTGCTGAAAGGGGGTTTCAATAAACTCCCCGTCCATCTCAATATACCTGAAGGAATTCAAATGGCTTACCATATACTCCTCCTCTCCCTGCACAGTGACGATCTTCCCTCTGACGGGGTACTTGAGCTTCTGGTGCAAGGTAGAGGTCACTGCCCCAGCTTTATGGATCCAAGGTCGACCCAGTAGACAAGAATACGATGGACGGATATCCATCACATAGAAGGTAGAGTCGAATACTTGAGAACCCACACGAATAGGAATGTCCACCTCTCCATGAACCATCCTCTTAGAACCGTCAAAGGCTCTGACAATGATATTGCTAGGTTTCAGTTCCAAGCCTTCACAATCCAACCGGTCCAAGGCCTTCTTGGGTAGCACATTTAGGGAAGAACCAATGTCCACCAGCACGTGCGCAAGAGTAGTGCCCCTGCATTCAATAGAGACATGCAGGGCGTCATTGTGGTCCTTTCCCTTAGCAGTAAGGTCAGCATCCGAGAAACCCAAACCATTGTCCGCTGTCAGATTTGCTACGCAATCAGTGAACTGGACTGCAGATGTCTCTTGTGGCACATGGGCCGTCTTGAGAAATGAAATCAAGGCCTTAGCATGGGCCTCTGAGCACAGCAGTAAGGAGAGCATGGAGATCTTGGAGGGTGTATGCCCCAGCTGCTCGACAACATTAAAGTCACTCTTCTTGATTATCTTTAGAATTTCCTCCATCTCTTGTTGGGAGGCCTCAGCAGTCACAGACTTTGGTGCCTCCATCCGGGCAGGCTCATCTTCAATCCCTTTGCCCCGAGCACTAGATGACTCGGCAGCAGGGGAAACAACTTGATCAGAACTGGGAACAGGTACACTTGCAGGTGTTATAGTGAGGGGTCTTCGAATAGCGGGCGGTGCAATGTCAGGCGAGAAGAGCCTGCCACTGCGGGTAACTTTTGCTGGACCAGTGATATTACTGATGCTGGTGCCAGTGTTGAACTCTTGTTTGATTCCATTCACATACACGTCTGCCCCATAGTGCCAGGGGACAGCCTTATCAGATTCGTAGGGGAGAGGCCCCGGAACAGTAATAACAACAGGTGCGACAGTCATGATTTGAACCGGCTTCCTTGGGAGAGCCTTGATTGGATTATTGAAAATTGTAACAACAAAAACTTCTTCTACCGGAACAAACTGAACAACAGTCTTCTTGAAGAGAATCTCTTTGCTGTCCATTAGGCTTTGGATGCCCAACTTCAGCAAAGGACAACCAGAAAGGGAAACAGCACAGAAAAGGCAACCCTCACTACAACCCGGAAATAAACCGGCCAATAGTAGGTTCCTCTTAACAGTCTTCAAAGGAGTAGCTACATCACTCACAGAAACGGCGTACACATCTTCATCAACAGCATTTACTCCATGCTGGGGCATAGGAGCAGTCACCACATTTGGCCTCTCAGGCGCTTCAAACTGTATCTCTTTTGCATCAATAAGGTCTTTCACCTTATTCCTTAAGGCCCAACAGTCATCAGTGGAATGTCCCGGGCTATCGGAGTGATAAGCACAGCGGGCATTTGGATTGTATTTCGGAGAGGCAGTGTTCACAGCTTTCGGGGCCTCCCTAACAGTCACTAGGTTGGTGGACAGCAACTGCGGCAAGATTTGTGATAGAGTCATACTCAAACGGGTAAACTCTCTCCTGGGTCTTTCAGCCCTTTGAGGATTGGTTTGCCGAGGAGCGGCAGCAGGCTTAGCAATCATCACCGCGTTGACAGATTGGCGGCGCTCGGGCTTCTCTTGTCTTCTGGACCCATATACAGCACTGGCCTCTTTCTTAAAGGGCTTCTTCTCAGAACTTGAAGATGAACCCTTCTAAATTTTACCAGATTTCATTCCAGCCTCTATCCTCTCTCCAGTCAGAATAAGATCAGTAAACCCTGCAGATGAGTTACCGATAAGATGGTTGAAAAATAGCCCAGATAGGGTCCCCAAGAACATGTCTACCAACTCCCGGTCAGTCAACGGAGGCTGCACCCTGCCAGCCAGATCCCTCCACTTCTGTGCGTACTCTTTGAAACCTTCGCTTGACCCTAGCGACATACCCTGGAGTTGGGTACGTGTACGGGCAAGGTCGGCATTATATTGATACTGCTTGTAAAAAGCAGTAGCCAACTCCTCCCAGTTACGAACCTTGGTCCTATCCAGCTGATAGAACCATTCGAGATGAGTCCCTGAAAGACTCTCCTGGAAGAAGTGGATCCACAAATTCTTGTCCACTGAGTACGGTTGAATCTTCCGCACGTAGGATCTGAGGTGTAGCTTGGGACAAGACGCCCCGTCATACTTGGTAAAGGATGGTGCTTTGAACTTATGAGGAATAATCACACCAGTAGACAAACCCAAGTCTCCGAAATCCAGCCCAAGCACTTGTTGGATCTCCATAGCATTCAATCTGTCTTCCAACTGCTTATACCGGTCTTCAGCCGGAGGATACTGCTCCTCATTGAAGTCAGTCTCGTTGTCGGAGACTACTGGACTTGAAGCCTTTCCCCCCTGGGGACTGCCCTTGCCTACAGAAGAACCAGCCTCTTCATTCTGCAGAGTGTTGCATAACCTTCGGCCCGAGTTGAAAAGAACGGTTCTCTTCTTCTTCTTTTTCTCCTTCTTCAGGAGCAGAGCCTTCAGCTCTTCTTGGCCCTGAGCCAAACCCATGATTAGTTCCTGAAATTGCGCATTCTGCGCCTGAAGAGCCTTGATGGACATCTCGGTTGATGATGAGTCAGGATTCATGATGCTGAAATAAACAGCGAAGAACAGTAAGCAACCTGAAAAGAAGAAAACCTGCTATGCACATGATGAATGGAATGCGTATGATTTATGTTTTCAAAGACAATCGGGAATCAACTTTGTAAACAAAAAGGAACACACTTCATTAGATTCAACTTTGAAACTTAAATTGTTCACCAGGTTTCCCTTAGGCGTTACATAAAAAGGAAATAGTGAAAAGGGAAATAAAAATGTAATAGAACATCCAGAGCTCCTTATTGATCCCACGGTCTCCTCTTCTCAGTACGGATGTAAGCATTCAGAGCTCGCTCATTCTCCAACTGCTTTGTCAGCTTCTGGATCTTCAATTCCTGCTCGTTGAACTTTTCCCGGTAAGAATCCCGCTCTTCTCGCAATTGCGACCAAGATCTCTTTAATGTATCATAATCAGTAGGTATCTGAGGAGGAAGGACAGTTGGAGGAACACCATCTTTGTCAGGATACTCAAGAATGATAGGTCTGACAGCTTCGTATGGCATACCTAACTTCTGAGCACGGATGCGAACCCATTTGTAGTAGGCTTCCATAGGTAGAGAAGTCTTTGGCCCTAACTCTTGTGGGTCAGCTTTATGAACTTTGTCCCAAGCCTTGATGAACCTACGACGCAGCTCGTCGCTATCCACTTGAAACTCAAAATTGATGTGGGGCACCAACATCTCATGAGGCCCTGCTCTTCTGGCTCTTCCAAACTGACGGAGAGCTAGACATGGATTGTAAGAGATTCCCCCTTGAGTACCAATCAAAGGAACATTAGGATATTCCCCGCAACGATCAATAACAGCTATCCCATCCAAGCCCTGAAAGTCCAAGTGATGTCTTTATCAGTGAGAGACATTAACCTATGAGCCCAACCTCTTCCTTCTTGGTTTTTCAGTACGAACTTAGGGAGATGCGAAATAAACCACTTCACCAATAAAGGGATACAACACCATAGAGTTCCTCGTCTTCGGGTAGTACGAGCATAAAGTTGTTGCAGGATGTCACCCAAGAGAGTGGGCACAGGATTCTGAGACATAAAGATCCTTATGGCAGTGACATTGACGAAGTTGTCAGGATTAGGAAACAGGACTAGCCCATAGATTAAGAGAGCTAGGATGTCTTCATATGCCCTAAAGTCCAAGTCATTCCAAAAACTGTTAGCTTTACCAATCAGAAACTTGGCCAAGAAACCTTTGACTCCGCTTCTAGTCACCCAGTTGTCCATTACTTCTTGATGGGTCAAAGGGAGAGCTGCAGCAACCTCCTCAAGCCTGAGGGTCTTTTCCCAACCAGTGTAAGGAGTCTGATCCAAGATAGGGATGCCAAGCAAATCAGAGAACTCTTCCAGGGTAGGGACCAGCTGGAAGTCTTGAAAGGTGAAGCACTGGTACAGAGGGTCATAGAATTGGGTCAGGACACTCATCAACTGTTGATCCCGCTTTGCAGTGACTAAGCTGAGAAGAGAACCATGCCTCTGAATGAAGGAAGTGGTATTTGGAATTCTGCTAACCAAATCTTCAAGCAACTCAGGTGAGTGAACAAAATTGAACCGGATAGTATTCCTTCGCACAGGCATCATGATGTCCTACAAAACAGAGCAAAGGTGAAACCCTTTTGTCTTTGAAATAGTCAGTCCTTATGCAAGATGCATGCAATGCTCATGATGTTATGATGTTATGATAAAGCACACCACAAATATTTACAAAGGCAAACATGGTAAGGCACACAAGTCACACAAGACAAGCCCTTAAAGTTTAGGCCAGCATGAGGTCTAGGTACTACCCTCTTTCAGTTTGTTGGTTCATACCTGTCCTATCAAAGTAACCGGGTTCTTAGAGGATCCCAATATCATTGACTACCCTCAATCGGTCATAACTCCAGCATCGCAATCTTTTCTTGCGGCCAGAACCATCACGAGAGTTTAGCCTCAATGGGCGTAGCATACTGCTACTAATCTAATGGCCAAGTTGTGTCATTTAAGGTCCTAAGGTCTGTTGGTGCTTAATGACTCCTTGGAAGACCCATATTCTCCTCGTTGCGACACAAGGGATATCGGTACAGACCAAGGCGCCACACCAACGTAGCCACTGTTTCACCCGTGTCAGTCTACGCCGGACAGGTCCCTCACAACTTATGCTACCTAAACAGGGTATCCCCAGATCCGGGTTAGGATCTATGTAACTCCCATGTAACCCACAATTTAAAGCAAGCAAGTCAATACAATTGAAAACACAGTTATGAACTACCCTAAGGTACACCTCACTTTAAGTTTATAATCCCCATCAGAGTTGCCAGTTCTGTGATCGGTGGATCTGGAACTGACTGTTTAACGCTGGTTCGCGAAATGTCGCGGAAGCAAGAGTCGCCACCGTCTTTTATTTTCTCCAACTGGAAAGGACAAAAGCACAGAAAAATTCCTTATAGAGATTGCTCTCGGTTCGGGAGGTAGATTATAGAAAGGGAAGGTGTTAGCACCCTTTCTATCCATGGTTATCCATGGGCTCTTAGATACTTGCTCACTTGTGTTTTCAAAAATGGTTTGTTTGCTTTTCAACTGTGGGTTTTAAAAAGTTTCTTTGAAAATTCCAGTTTGACTCTTGTATCGGTCCTCAAGAGTGTTTGAAAAATTGCTTTCGAAAGCTTTTTGAAAAGGTGTCGATGTGAAAAGTATTTTTTGATTTTTGTTTTGAAATTAGAGCAAGTATCTAGAGTCGTCTACCTACCCTAAGGAATTCGCCTGTGTAAATGTCCTTGAAGTAGTGCCATCCCACCATTGAGAGGTAGGTAGCACCACCGTTGGAGGTATTCGGGTCAATTCGAAGGTTCGGGACATGGTGATCACCGGAGCAATAGGAAGACACCTTAGAAGCTACCCTCATGCCAGGTTCCTGGATCATGAGGACTTACTAAAACATCTTCTACCCGACGATCACCTTTCGAGGGGCAAGGCAACAGTGAGGCGTACCCTAGGGGTGGTGTGTGATTTGTGTGTCGTTTTCAGATATTTTTGTCTTGTTCACGTAATTGGTGATCTACGCGTTGCTTTTATTTTGACATTCATTCTTGCATGCAAATTATTAACAATTAAAGAGATGCGGGAAACATAAAGGTCCTACGCTATTACAAAGGCGCGGGTCCACATCGCCAAATTTAATCCAGGACCCGATTTGAAAATAGAATAAAGTGCGAGAAATATAAATGTTCGATCTACATGGCTTTGGGAGAATTACATAAGAAAAGAGGAAATAAAATAAGTGCGCGAATTGGAATTACTATCGGATGCGAGGGCGTTGGACCCTTTTTAGGATTTAAATTAAATTATGAGATTAATTAAATTAAAATAACAAGAAAAGATTTTTTGGAGTATTTTGTATTTATGGATTTTTAATAAGAATTAAATGGAATTTAAAACCTAATTCTAGCTATTTTTAATTTATTAAAAAAACATATTAAAGTTAAACCTAGAATTAACCTAATTAATTAACACAATTTTATTTACAAAAATAAATAATTAATTATTAATAATGATAAAAGAAAAGAAAAAGATAAAAGTGATTAAAATCCTAATTCTACAGTTTTTAAGTTTATTAAGAAAATATTAAAATTAATCCTAGAATTTAAAACTAAATTAATTGATACAATTTATTTACAAAGATATTAAAATAAATATATTTTATTTTTTCTGGTTTTTATATTATTTTTATATTTTATGAAAATAAATTAATTTAAAGAATTAAATTAAAACTAATTAAAACAAATAAAATAGCAAAATATGAAAAAGAATGAAAAAAGCAAACCAATGGGGGGTTCTGTCCCCAAACTGGAGGTTAAGTGGTAGCAATCAGGCCCAATGATTTGAGGCCTTTGGTTGACTTTTCAGCGCGCATGTGGCACCTCTGACTCATGCCCATGGTGGTCTCCAAATCAAGGCCCTTGGATTGCCCTCCGTGGCCATGTGGCAAGCTGGGATATTGAATGTATAGTGAACCCCTGGAGTACACGCTGCATAGGAAGATGGAATGGAAAATAATATGAGAAAAGGAGGGGGACCTGGGATTCGAACCCAGGTCCCAAGGCTTACCCATCCTTGTGCCTTGACACTGAGCCATTCACGCGTTTTGGTTATAGTATAGAAAACAAATAATATAATGCAAAACAAGGGTTAGTGGATAATTTTCGCGCGAAATTCAAAGGCACCACTCGTTTGCCCACACATCATCATCTTCTCCAATTATTTGTTGTGCCTGAAACAAAAACAAACTGAATAGCGGGGGTTTTAAACCCCCACTAAATAGTAAGCATAAAAATAGCGATTAGCACCCTGTCAATCATAAATTAATCGCGAGGTATGGAAACGGTTCACATGAAGCTTCTGAATCCAACAGTCTTGGTCTTAGGGTCTAATTTTTCTGGATAAGAGAATCCCCAAATTTGAAGTTATGAAACCCTAGCGAGCTTCAATGGTGATTTCGCGTATAGGCAAGGAAAACTCAATTAAACAATATGGTTAGCTTCAGAATGATAAGACTAATACAAAGCAACAAATAGAACTCAAAATCATGGCATGAATGATGAAATACGATTATGCAAAAAAGATGAAACAGTCTGACTTCCAGTTACCAATTCTTAATGCTATGGACGTGGAAAAGTGTTCAGTCAGGTTCAATGATGTCTTGGCAAGCTAATGGGATCAATATTCTCCTTTGAATCGTCCTCCAAGGCAGTTTTCAGTTTTTGATTTTTTTGATAAAAATGCAAACTTTGTTCTTCAGATGGGGCGCAGCTTAGAGGTCTCTGTGCATTAGGTTTGCATTAGTATATGTATGGGATCAAATTAGGGTTGAAAAATATGTCCAAATCCCTTTGCATTGATGGAATGAGTATTTGATTTTCATGCATATTTTTTCAAATCTTTTCCATGCATATTTGATTCCAATCATGGCCAATCTTCCCAATTTGAGTTGTGCACGAATCTTGAGCCTTTAATGAATGATTACACTGCATAAAAAGATTCAAATGCATTGGTTTAGTATTTTTCCATATTTTATTTAATTTAAATGAATTAATTGTGATTAAAAATTCAAATAAATAAATAAAAATGATGAATAAATCCCCTTTGGGCAAAATGGTCGTGCATATGCTTTGGATGATGAATTTTGGAAGAAAATGTGGCCCATTAGCAAATTTGAAGCATTTGAAGTAAAGTTGACTTTTCAAAATTCCCAAAAATTTCCCAACTTCCACAAGGCATATCTTGCTCAATTTTTAAGCTTTGATCATGTTCTTGGACATTTTGGAAAGGTCTTGAAGTCCTCTAACCAATGCCTTTGGTCCCATGTCATTTTGATTTACCAATCTCAAGTTATGGCCTTTGACTTAAAGTACCTTTTTGTTGACTTTTGAAAATGACCTATAATGTTGAAATTGATAACTTTTTGTGAGAGAATTTCTTGGACTTGAAGTGTGAAGAGGAGTTGTAGGAAATGTCTTTCTATTCAAAATGAGCTTTGGATGGAATTTTTCTGATAATCCATGTGGAAGTTATGCCTTGGTCAAGTTACAGTTGACTTTTTCAACTGTCCAAATATGGAAACTTTTGCATCTTGAGACTTTTTGAGCCATGCCTTGAAAATCATGATCAAGAATTGATCAAATGATGTTTGTGGCTTCAAAATAAGATGTTGACCAAAAATTTGGACTTTTGACTGTCAAATGACCATTTTGCCCCTACAATTGACTGTAGGGAAATTAGGGTTTTTTGATTGTGCAATTTTGTGCTGTAAGTCTTGAAACTTGGTATGAAGATGCTTGACCATGTTTGTAGGCATGTGGGACTTGATTGGACCCTTGGAAACTTCATTTTCTTTGTCAGAACCAAAACCCTAGTTTTTGACTGTTAGGAGGCCCTTGAACTGTGCAACCCTTGAGAGCTTTTTGAACCTTTGACTTGGCAAATCTTGAAGAATATGGGAGGGAAAATTTTGGGGTAGAACACCTAAGAATCATTATGAACCATAAAAAATATTAATGATACTTGGACTATTTGGTTACTATCCTTGGCATTATGGAGTATTGGACTTCTTGGACTTAGGATTAGAAACCTTGGCCTATGTTGGAGACCCTGTGACCTTAATTGATATCTTGTCTGGAGTTCTTGAGGTTTACCTCAAGACATTGGGTTGTTTGTTTGGTTTGTGTGTAGGTTATTGTGGTTACTGATAACACAAAAACGTATCGCTTTTTAGGCCTAATTAACACGAGTTATTTGTATGTTTTTATCGAATAATATGCATCACGAAGGTATTTTTATTTGTTTTCAGGTAAATTATATTTTCCAAGGAATAAGATGGAAAATAAGCTAAAAGGAGCAAAACAAGCTAAGAAATGACAAGAAGAAAGAAGAAAAATGACATTCTGACAAGAAACTCACACCAGATGACGTTACGAGCGCAACGCTTAGTGTTACGAACGTAACGCCTAGCGCACACTATTACGAACGTAACGCGTTACGAACGTAACAAAGGGCCTAACTATTACGAACGTAATGAATTCCATTATGAACGTAACACTTAAAAACTAAGTTTATGGAGTCAGCCACGAAGCAGCCCACACGAAGTCCACACGACCTCATTCCATCAGTTGAGAATTTAACACACGTACTGAAATAATGGAACATGACAGTTACAAGAGAGAGCCTATATATATGTTCAAGACTTCACTTTGAAGGGGACGAAGAATTTGTTTAAGAACCGTAATTTCTTTCTGCATCGCTTTACTTTGTTTTCTTGCTTTTGAACCATCATTTTCCTTTTAAGCCTCTGTAATTTTCCAGTTCCCTAAAGTGTTAATTCTTCACATCGAAGGATTAACACACTCTTAGTTCTATATTTCAATTAATTGTATCACAAAAGCTACTGTACGAATTCAAGATTACCACGGCAATATAAATTACAGGTTTTTTATGCAATTCGATCTTTGTTGTTTATATGCTATGTTGATTATTTTCATGAACTGTATTTTATGTTGCATGTTTGCTAAATACATTATGTCTGGCTAATTTTGTTTGTACCGGTATGTGACTCTTAAGCACCGAAGGAATTCGGTGATAACTTGGCTAAAATCTTTTATAAATAATTTCTGGTTTCCAATTTCCATATTTAATTTAACTACCCTTGTCACGAGAGTGAAAGGATATTTAACACGATTTTGCCACGAGAGTGGGAAATTAATTAAGGCAAGAACCTGCATGCGAGAGCTGGGGTTCGACCCAGATAGTGGTAACGAAACATTAATTTTTAAATACACGAGAGTGTTTTAACAAATTAATTAAACTCGAGTTGTTTTCAAAAAGTGTTATTAAATTTAAAGTGCATCCACTAGGTTTAGTAGCATAACTTATTTCATGAACACGAGAGTGTATATCTCAGGTTTTTAAACAATTCTTTTTTACCGAAATACTTTATATGCCAAGTGATTCACCGAGTTCCCGAAGTCCGACTATCACATATCGGTATAACTATTACTATTGCTTTTAATTAAAACCTTTTCCCCCTAAAACCAAATATTCATCGCTTAGTTAAACATTTGTAACATTAGATCGTATACGATTGATCCTCAGTGTCTATGGGTTCGATAATCATTTAAAACTAGAACGACTAAACTGTATACTTGCAGTTAGTATCCCGATAGACTCATAAAGTCCCAATCAAGTTTTGGCGCTGTTGCCGGGGACTGATTAGTCAATTAAGTAAGATTCTTCTGTTGCACGTTTAGACTAGGAAACATAAACCCTTTTTCGATTGTATGCCAAGGACTCACTCACAAGGAGAACCTCTTGACAAATCAACGGACGAACCTGAATGCATCCTTTCCGTAAGACGTGCAGTCAGGGATTACTGTTTAAATCACGCTATTCCTTTATCGAAACCCAAAATCAAGATTGATTCCGAAACAGATTCTAATTCTTCCTCTGAAACCGAAACCAATCCAGAAATAGACATGGGCGAAGAACGAAGGACCCGTCCACTGAAGGAGTACGCAGCTCCATCACAACAAGAACCCCACAATAGCATTGCTGCTCCAGCAATTAATCCAAACGATTTTGAGTTGAAACCGTCATTGATATCAGCTATCCAACAACGCCAATTCTCTGGAAATCCTACCGAGGATCCAAATGAACATCTTACTAAATTCGTTCAATTTGCCGACACAGTCATAGCAAATGGTGTCAGTAAAGATGCAATAAGATTACGTCTTTTTCCTTTTTCGCTAAGAGATAGAGCTTGGGCTTGGTTGCAATCCTTGCCATTAAATTCTGTCACTACGTGGGAAGGACTTAAGACTGTATTCTTAGCACGATACTTTCCCCCAAGCAAGACTGCTACATTAAGAGCTCAAATCAACGGATTTAGGCAGAAGGATACTGAATCGCTATTTGATGCATGGGAACGCTACAAAGATATGATGCGAATATGCCCACATCACGGATTAGAAGACTGGCTGATTATCCATACGTTTTACAATGGACTCTTGTACAACACAAGACTCTCTATAGATTTCGTCGCAGGTGGTACACTGATGGACAAGCCTTACAACGAAGCTAACCAACTCATTGAAAATATGGCTCAAAACCACTATCAGTGGGGAGGAGAAAGAACACCTGTGGAGAAAACTCCAGCCAAAAGTGGGATGTACGAGATTAGTAACCTAGATAAAGTTAATGCTAAGGTAGATGCTCTTACCCAAAAGATAGAAATATTGACGTTACCTTCTGCAGCCACCGTGGATGCCGTAACCCCAAACTGCAAAGTTTGTGGAGTTCCTGGTCATGTTGGAATCGAATGTCAAATCCTAGCAGGAATATCAGTTGATCAGGTGAATTACGCTCAAGCTAATCCTTATGCTAATACCTATAGTCCTGGTTGGAAAAACCATCCTAATTTCTCGTACAAGAATAATAACACTTTATATGCACCTGGACAAGCACCCACTGTACCTCCAGGCTATCAAAAACCCACTGCTAATGTTCCTAACATTCCTAGGAAGCCTAACCTTGAAATCCTAATGGAAAACTTTATTGCTACTCAAGCTCAATAAAACAAATAACTCCTTAATCAAAACGTTCACATCAGTGAACAATTGAAGCAATTAGCACATAAGGTAGATGCCCTAGCAACTCACAATAAAATGTTAGAAACCCAAATCTCCCAAGTAGCACAACACCAAGCTAGTTCTGCCGCACCTGCTGGTACATTTCCTGGACAACCACAACCCAATCCTAAAGGACATTCTAATGCTATCACATTACGAAGTGGGACAACACTTGATGGACCGGTAGATCCTAGACTCCAAAACTCGACCATGTATCAAAAACCTGAAAAGTAAGAAGAGAAATCGAAGGAACAATCTAAGAATGTAGAGGAAGACGCAAACGAGAGCGAAGAGGTTTCAGAAAAAGATAAACCTTACGTACCTCCACCGCCATATAAAACACCAATGCCATACCCTCAAAGACTTACAAAATCCAAAAACAAGGGACAATTCAAGAAATTCGTAGAACTTCTGAAACAACTAAACGTCACTATTCCATTTACAGAAGCTATAACTCAAATGCCGTCATATGCTAAATTCCTAAAGGAAATACTATCTAATAAGAAAAAAATTGTTGAAAACGAAACCGTTATGCTAACTGCCTAATGTAGCGCCATAATTCAAAATAACATGCCTCCAAAGCTAAAGGTTCCTGGTAGTTTCTCCATACCATGTGTAATTGGAAAATCTGTCATAGACAAAGCTCTATGCGATTTAGGAGTAAGTGTTAGTATAATGCCCTTATCTATTTGCGAGAAGCTCAAACTAGGTGACATGAGACCTACCAAGACGTCCTTACAACTAGCTGACAAATCAGTCAAATTCCCTGTTGGCATGCTAGAAAACATTCCAGTCCGAATAGGACAATTTTACATACCTACTGACTTTATAATAATGGACATAAAGGAAGATTCAAATATTCCCATCATATTAGGAAGGCAATTCTTAGCCACTGCAGGAGCCATTATCGACGTTAAGAAAGGAAAGCTTACCTTCGAGGTAGGAGAAGAAAAAGTAGAATTTATTCTTACCCAATTCTTCAAATCCCCTGCTATAGAAGACTCATGCTGTTTCCTAGATATTATCGATGAAAGTGTCAAAGAACTAGAAAGTCAAGAAGACACCTATTCTGGAATATTGAAAATTCTGACACCATCTATTTTCTAGGATGATGACTAGAGACAGGAATATCACGATGCCAACCTAAGCGAATGTTTCGCCTTAACATCTGATCCTACCCCAACTGCTAAGAAAACTGGTATAGAACTTAAAATGTTACCTAAAGATCTAAGGTATGAATTTTTAGATAAAGAACTCGAACGGCCAATTATAGTCCATGCCAACTTAGGGAAGATCGAAACCAAAAAACTTCTTAATGTGTTAAGGAAGTATCCAACCGCGTTGGGATATACCATATCAGATCTAAAAGGAATAAGTCCTTCTGTCTGTATGCACCGCATTATGATAGAAGAGGACTGCAAGACTTCTAGAGAACATCAAAGACGAATAAATCCTATTTTAAGTGAAGTCGTAAAGAAAGAAGTGAATAAACTACTAGAGGCAGGCATCATATACCCGATATCCGATAGCAACTGGGTCAGTCCAGTTCACATAGTACCTAAGAAAGGAGGTGTTACGGTTATAACAAACACAAAAGGAGAATCAGTAGCACAACATACCCAAACAAGATGAAGAATGTGTATCGATTACAGAAAACTAAACAAAGCTACGCGCAAGGACCATTTCCCATTACCATTCATAGATCAAATGCTCGAGCGCTTAGCTAAACATTTCCACTTCTGCTATCTTGACGGATACTCAGGATTCTTTCAAATTCCCATTCATCCTGATGATCAAGAGAAAACTACATTCACATGCCCCTATGGTACCTTTGCATACCGAAGAATGCCATTTGGACTATGTAACGCACCTGCAACTTTTCAACGATGCATGATGGCGATTTTCGCAGACTTTTTGGACAAAATTATGGAAGTATTCATGGACGATTTTTCTGTCTGCGGAGAGAGTTTTGACGGATGTTTATCAAATCTTGAGTTGGTACTAAAACGTTGTGTCAATGTCAACCTAGTGCTCAACTGGGAAAAATGTCATTTCATGGTGAGACAAGGAATTGTGTTGGGTCACATTGTATCAAACAGAGGGATTGAAGTCGATAAAGAAAAAATCGAAATTATCGAAAACCTTCAACCACCCAAAACAGTTAGAGAAATAAGAAGTTTTCTAGGACACACTAGTTTTTACCGATGTTTCATAAAAGATTTCTCTAAAATCACTAAGCCACTAACTGAACTATTGATGAAAGACGCTGAGTTTATTTTCGACGATAAGTGCTTAAACGCATTTGAGACGCTTAAAGAAGCATTAATTTCAGCACCTATAATGCAACCTCCTGATTGGAACCAACCATTTGAAATAATGTGCGACGCGAGCGATTATGCTGTAGGCGCAGTCCTAGGACAACACAAGGATAAAAAGATTCACGCTATTTACTACGCAAGCAGAACACTTGATCCCGCACAAATGAATTACGCCACTACGGAAAAGGAACTCTTAGCTGTTGTATTCGCGTTGGACAAATTTCGTTCCTACTTAGTAGGCGCCAAAATTATTATTTACACGGATCATGCTGCGATCTGACACTTGCTAAGTAAGAAAGACGCTAAACCAAGACTACTTAGATGGATCTTACTCCTACAAGAGTTTAACTTGGAAATAAAAGACAAAATGGGAACTGAAAACGTAGTAGCAGACCATTTATCAAGATTGGATGGAATCCAAACCGAGAGTGTTCCCATAAACGATGATTTCCCATATGAACGCCTTATTGCTCAACTAAAGACAGCTCCTACCGACAGTTTAGAACAATGCGATGAACATTTAACAACTGCGGTAGTAGAAGCTATCTGTACCAACACCATATTACCATGGTACGCTGATTTTGTTAACTACTTAGCCGCCGGTGTTCTACCACCCGATTTAACGTACCAACAGCGAAAGAAATTCTTCCATGATCTTAGACAATACTTTTGGGATGAACCATTACTCTTTAAAAGAGGCGCCGATGGTATCTACCGTCGCTGTGTTCCTAACGATGAAGTGGACGACGTCATTGCTCATTGCCATTCCGCCCCTTTGGTGGACATGCTAGCACTTCGAAAACTTGTGCAAAAATACTACAAGCTGGTCTTTTTTGGCCCACTTTATGGAAAGACGTCCACGTAGCAATTATGAACTGCGATAGATGTCATCGTACAGGAAATATATCTAGACATGAAGAAATGCCGCAAAAAGGGATTCTCGAAGTTGAAATTTTCGATGTATGGGGAATTGATTTCATGGGACCGTTTCCCGCATCCTTTGGAAATAAGTATATACTGGTAGCTGTTGATTATGTATCAAAATAGATTGAAGCCGTCGCTGCACCCACAAACGATACACGAGTGGTACTTAAATTATTCAATAATGTTATCTTCCCACGATTCAGTATACCAAGATTAGTAATTAGTGATGGTGGTTCCCATTTTATCTCTAGAATTTTCGAAAAACTACTTTCAAAATATGGCGTTAAACATCGCAAAGCCACACCATACCATCCTCAAACAAGTGGACAAGTGGAAGTGTCAAATAGGGAAATTAAACAAATCCTTGAGAAAACTATAGCCACATATAGAAAGGATTGGTCCTCCAAGCTAAATGATGCTCTTTGGGCATATAGGACAGCCTTTAAAACCCCTATAGGAACAACACCGTTTAAATTAGTTTATGGAAAATCTTGTCATTTTCCAGGAGAACTAGAACATAAAGATTATTGGGCTATTAAAACTCTTAACTTAAATTACACGACTGCTGGCGAGAAACGAATATTAGATATCCATGAATTAGAAGAATTGCGTTTAAACGCTTATGAAAATGCTAGAATCTATAAGGAGAGAACAAAAAAATGGCATGATAAGCGTATCTCGAGGAAAGAATTTAAGGAAGGAGACATTGTACTCCTATTCAACTCTAGACTGAAACTCTTTCCGGGTAAATTACATTCTAGGTGGTCAGGACCATTCGAAATTAATAAAGTTTTCCCTAGTGGTGCGATAGAAATTAAAGTAAATTCCATAGAACCATTTGTAGTCAATGGCCAGCGTTTAAAGCATTATTTTAACGTCGAAAATCTAAACTATTCGGCTTATCTGAAATTAAGTGAGCCACCTACCCCGATACCTAACTGAATAGGTACTGCCTGTCGAGCCATCGACATGAAACAAAAGCGCTTCATGGGAGGCAACCCATGTTTACTTTTAATTGTTTTTGCTGTTTTGATATGCTTTTTATTTTTTAACTTTGTTTTAATCTTTCAATTTTTATGTTGCATCCTTTATTTCATTTTATTTGAACTTCTTTTTATTTTGATTAACTTCGGAATTTAAACCTGAAAATACTAACTTAGTTTTTCATACATTTATTAAATATTTTCAGGGTAATTCATTAGCTTTATTTTTTTAGCTCCATGGCACGTATGAACTACATGAACATAACCCTGAGAGGTAGGCATCAGAGAAGGCGCTTTGAGGATCTAGTTGAGCGAGATATGCGTCCAACCATTTTTGCTGACGACCATGCGATGAATGCCTTAGGCATTCGTGAGAGCGTTATGTATCTGCTTAACCAAATAGGTTGGGACGTTGCTCCAATTCGGAGACGCTATTGTACCTACCGTAAGCTGACCCTTGAGTTTTTGAGCACACTAAGCTATCTGCCAAACCATGGGATAGGTTTCAACCGCGGCCTGATCACCTTCAGAATGTTTAATATGGACTACCGCTACAATCACATGGAGTTTGGGATCTGTTGGGATTCCCTAATGGCCCTGATGTTTTCACCATGACCCAAGAAGACCGAATGCTAGATCTTGACCTTGATTACTTCTAGGGTAGTTATGCTGGAAACAACCATCCTGAGCCAAATGATCTTTAATCGGAGTCCATCCATAACCCTGCTATTAGGTACTTCCACAAAATCATTGCCCACACCCTCTTCGGAAAAGAGCATAATGTTACAGCTGTGTCACGTGATGAGCTTTTCATCATGTATTGTGCTTCGTAGAACCGTCCAGTTAATGGTGCCACCTACATGATTGCTAATATGGAGCGCATTATCCAAACAGAGAATGCACCAATCCTCATAGGTGGGTTAGTTACTATGATCTCCAATGCTATTGGACTTTGAAGACCTATGTTAGGAACAAATCCGCACTGTGGGATTAGGCCAACGAATATTGAGTTTTTCTTTAACACTAGCTTCATAGGAAACCTTGGGCCAAATGAATTTGAGCTGCTGATTAACCATGAAACTGTTCACCAGTTTGTACTCCCAAATCCTATTACTAGTGTCCATAACAGAGCAAATTGGCTTTTTAATCTCCACCATCCTCCTACACCGCCTTCGACTCCATCCACTATTCAAATTTATGAAGTCCCAAATACCCCTCCAGCTGCTGAAGAATCTGATCCTGAAACACCACCTGGATACCACCAATTTCCTGACCCATGGGATCATCCTGTAGTGTCCACTGAGTCTACCTTCCCAGTTCCTAAGACACCACCACCACATCCACCTGATGTCACACTCGACTCTTTGAATACTGAAATAACTGGCATGCGGGGTGAGCTTACCTCTTTACGTGAGGATTTCCATGGTTTTATGGATTTGGTAACTGAACAATTGGATTTCGTTCACCAACATCTGTTCTCTACTCATCGTGGCTAGGAGTTGCCATAGTTATGTTAATGTGTTCAATTTCTTGCATTTATGTACACAGTGAGGTCACTGTTTCGTCTAAGTGTGGGGGAGGAACCTTAGTTTTAGTTTTTTTTAATTCCATGCATTTAGTTATTGTTTGTTCCAAATTGTTACTGTTTTTGTTTGTTTCAAATTCTAAACAATTCTATTAGTTAATGATATTTCATTTATTTATCATCAGTTTCAATTTTACTGTCATTATTTTTTCTGCTATTACGAGCTATTACTGTTACTGTTTAGTGCTAATATTGCTGCTTTACACTACTGTTAATATATTCAACTATGCTGTTATGTGTTTTATCTTCCCTAATAATAACAAGTGCAGCTAATGATGCTAAGGAGAATGGCACGATAATGAATATGAAAAATTGAGTTTGTTTGATTCTAAGCTATTTTCCCATAAACAGAGGTGTTACGAACGCAACACCGCTGTTACGAACATAACAGTCCCTTTTGCGTTACGAACGTAACGGCCCTGCGTTACGAACGTAACGGGGCACCTCTCTGTTACGAAATAGAAACAGAGGCGCATCGCTTCATTTTTATTTCCTCTCTCATTCTTCCAAACGCGCGCTGTAAACCCTAACACTTACTCACGTTCAAAATTCTCCACCATTCCCATTTTTCAAACTTCCTGCATTAAGAGCATTCATTCCCATTTAAGAGCAACCCACATTTACATCCTATAAAGAGCTTTACATAGTTTCATCCCATTCCATTAGAACACTCTCTGCAAAATCTCTCCCTTACCACTTTCATAGTAGAACCTTGCTTCAGTCAACAAATTATCAATGGAGAACAGAGAGGCTGACATGGCTGGAATTGTTTTTAGGAATCAAGACGGTGGACACCAAAGGGAGCAATATTTGAAGTTTCACCGTAGGGGAGTCTTGGCCACGAGATATCCCGACGATGATTGTCTCAACAAATTGGGAATATTTGATGGAGTGCATTAGCTGCTCCGTCTCTCTGGCCTCTCATTCGCATGCACGCAACATCACCCGACGTACCCTAAGCTGACGCTCGAGTTCCTTAGTTCGTTCTTGTATTCAACACCGAGTGATGACGCCATGTTCCTCACGGGCACCGCATCATTCCGTATGTTCAACACCGAATATACGTTAGACCAAGAAAGAATCACGGAGCTACTCAAATTTTCAATTAAGGAAGACGAATCCGAGACGGTGCATCACAAGGTCCCTGCTACCGAATATTGGACCATTGTTTTGTTTGAATTGTGGAAGAAAATCACCAATGACTCGACAGGAAATTGGGATGAGTGTCTGGCATCTCACATTCACAACCCCACCACTAGGTACTACTTCAAGATTCTCTTCAACACCATTTTTGGACGAGCTAATAGCAACAAAGTCAACTTAAAGGAGGTATTTTTCCTTCATTGCTGCTTAGCTGGGAAAACCAAGGTAAATGCTACTCCGTTCCTTCTACGTCATATTGAGTCCCTTTGTGCAAGGGGACAACAACCATTTTTGATCGGAGGACTGATAACCACATTAGCTCATGGGCTTAATTTGCAAAGCCAACTGGAGACTCTTGATGCTCTACCGCCTCTTCTCATGGATTTGGATAACTGCAAATACATGCGTTTGATTAGGAACCGAGATTATGGCAGGTATAATTTGATGGTGAAGAACACGATTGTTCCAAGTGTGATTATGCCAGATAGGTTGCTAACAAATGTGTCAAATATGAATAAGTGGATTTATGATTTAAATGCCCCTGAACCCGACCTAACTCTCAGATGAATCAAAATCCTCAACCTGTTGATGAGGTAGAAGAATAAATGGATGCACAGCAGCAGACAACACCTCAACAGGATATACCAAGAACTTCTACTAGGCGCAGAAGAAGGCCTCGTTGCCCGACTACTAAAGACCTTTATGAGGCAATGATGGATCAAAACCAAAGGATGACAGATATGCATGCTCAGCTTACCCGCCAATCCTAACAGGCCAATGATATCCAAGCTCAGCAAACTGCAATGATGCAACTCATGCAACAGATGCAACAATAACAAATTGAACAAGGAGCTAGGTATGAGGCCCGTATGGATACTTTGACGACAGAAATGGGTGGTTTGAGTGTACGCATGGACGATTTTCAAGAGATCCTGTGCCATTTTGGATTTCCTGGCTTTGATGGACAGAGAAGAGGTCGTGGAAGAGCCAGAGGGAGAGGGCCTGAATGAAGATATCTCCTCCCATCCTTACCTCCTTTACCTTATTTCGAAACATTGAGGACAATGTTAGATTTAAGTGTGGGGGAGGAAACTCTATCATTTTATTTCGCTTTCTAGATTAGATTTAATTTTTCGCATCATTTTTCCTTTCTTGTACTTTCCCTTCAATAAAACAACTTCATGTACAATTAAGTCCTTAATTGCTAAGTTCTTTTTCGTGCATTATTGGATTTCCCCAAAATTTACAATTCTTGAGCCATAACGAAAAATATACGATTATCATACAACGCGATGTGTCCAAACAGCTAGCTAAAACCAAATATTCAATTCAGTTTAGGCCACTTGAGGAAGTTTGACAAAATCGTTACGGTTTTGACATTTTAGAACTCCACCTTATGCGATGCCATTTTGGGTACTTATTATACCGCCAACTGCGAATTTTACTTAAAATTAGCCCCTAGTAGTTTATCTAGCAGTCGGCACCGTCAAAACACAAACTACGCAAGGAACTGATGAATATAAGTGAATGATCCGAAAGAGATGATGATAAAATAGCAATCTTTGTCATGAAATGCCCAAAGTAAGTTATGTGACCCTCACTCGGTCATTTAGCCCAAAGGATGTAATTCTCACAAGATAAAAGAAAAATTATTGTAAATTGGTTCAGAAGTATCTGGTACTGAACTTGGTAGGGCGGACTACAGACCGATCTCCCGCAATTTACAATTAAGTTATAAAAATAAGGGGTTACCACTTCTAAGTGCCAGAACCCGAAAAATCAACGGATCATAGTCTCTAATCGGTTACTTTGCTATGTGCGTGTGGAGATAAAGGGCTTAACGTGATTGCGCTTGAATGAACACGGGTGAAATTTAGTTTAAAGGTTTGATTGGTGTTATAACAACATGACTCGGAACGGTTTGCATAATTGGAGTACTCTAATGTCGTCACCGTACCTCCTTTGCGTCTAAATCTCTTGGCCTAATAAAAAATTACAAACTAGCTAGTTTGCGAACATCGTCGCGTGTGTTTAATTCGTCGTTTTTATAAACTGCCTTATCTTTTTGCTTGAGGACAAGCAAAGGTTCAAGTGTAGGGGACTTTGATAACACGAAAACATATCGCTTTTTAGGCCTAATTTACACGAGTTATTTGTACGTTTTTATCTAATAATATGCATCACGAAGGTATTTTTATTTGTTTTCAGGTAAATTATATTTTCCAAGGCATAAGATGGCAAATAAGCTAAAAGGAGCAAAACAAGATAAGAAATGGCAAGAAGAAAGAAGAAAAATGACATTCTGCCAAGAAACTCACACCAGATGACGTTACGAGCGCAACACTTTGTGTTACGAACGTAACGCCTAACGCACACTGTTACGAACATAACATAATGCGTTACAGACGTAACAAAGGGCCTAGCTGTTACGAACGTAATGAATTCCATTATGAATGTAACACTTAAAAACTCAGTTTATGGAGTCAGCCACGAAGAAGCCCACATGAAGTCCACACGACTTCATTCCATCAGTTGAGAATTTAACACACGTACTGAAATAATGGAACATGACAGTTACAAGAGAGAGTCTATATATATGTTCAAGACTTCACTTTGAAGGGGTCGGAGAATTTGTTTCAGAACCGTAATTTCTTTCTGCATTGCTTTACTTTGTTTTCTTGCTTTTGAACCATCATTTTCCTTTCAAGCCTCTGTAATTTTCCAGTTCCCTAAAGTGTTAATTCTTCACATCGAAGGATTAACACACTCTTAGTTCTATATTTCAATTAATTGTATCGCAAAAGCTACTGTACGAATTCAAGATTACCACGACAATATAAATTACAGGTTTTTTATGCAATTCGATCTTTGTTGTTTATATGCTATGTTGATTATTTTCATGAACTGTATTTTATGTTGCATGTTTGCTAAATACATTATGTCTGGCTAATTTTGTTTGTACCGGTATGTGACTCTTAAGCACCGAAGGAATTCGGTGATAACTTGGCTAAAATCTTTTATAAATAATTTCTGGTTTCCAATTTCCATATTTAATTTAACTACCCTTGTCACGAGAGTGAAAGGATATTTAACACGATTTTGCCACGAGAGTGGGAAATTAATTAAGGCAAGAACCTGCATGCGAGAGCTGGGGTTCGACCCAGATAGTGGTAACGCAACATTAATTTTTAAATACACGAGAGTGTTTTAACAAATTAATTAAACTCGAGTTGTTTTCAAAAAGTGTTATTAAATTTAAAGTGCATCCACTAGGTTTAGTAGCATAACTTATTTCATGAACACGAGAGTGTATGTCTCAGGTTTTTAAACAATTCGTTTTTACCGAAATACTTTATATGCCAAGTGATTCACCGAGTTCCCGAAGTCCGACTATCACATATCGGTATAACTATTACTATTGCTTTTAATTAAAACCTTTTTCCCCTAAAACCAAATATTCATCGCTTAGTTAAACATTTGTAACATTAGATCGTATGCGATTGATCCTCAGTCTCTGTGGGTTCGATAATCATTTAAAACTAGAACGACTAAACTGTATACTTGCAGTTAGTATCCCGATAGACTCATGAAGTCCCGATTAGTTACATTCTTTGTTTGTAATATGGGATTCACCCGTATACAGCCGTTACTCTGCCCAATTTTTGTGAAGACTTAATACACTTGAAGTTTGGTTCTCTCAAGAGGTTTAATATCTTTGCTTGTTTGATTTCAATCTAAAGAATGGAGATTCTATCTTTACTCATAATATTAACTTTTGGCTTCTTGTTGGTTAAATGGTTCTTCTCCCTAGCTTTTACCTCATGCTTTAGGATAGTCTCTTCTTCTCCTCCCATCTTCTTTAATTACAAAAATCTTCTCCCTCCCTTTTGAAAACTCTTCTTATTTTTAAAACTTGAACCCCTTTAATAATAAACTTGGACTTAGGTCCATGCATTTTCAAAACCTTTTTCATAAATAAACTTCAATCAACTTAATAAATCCTTGACCTTTTTTGTTAGAAGACTAAAAGTCAATCAATCTCATTTCAAACCATTTTGCCACTTTGGCTTTTTATTTTAAAACTTTTCTCAAAAGATTGGAGTCTTGTCAATCCTTGTAGTGATGCAAACAACTATACTTCTACAATATATAGTGAAGTGAGATATTTTCCACTTAGGTGTTGAGTGAGGCATTGTTGATTTTAAAATCCAAGCCATATCCTCCACTTTGAGATGATGCAAATTCTCCTTTCTCATGATTGTGGATAGTAAGTATGTTTTCCACACGGACAATGACAATGATGTCTTATCTCATAAAATTAACCAACACACTTGTGTTTTAAATTTTTTAAAGAGGAACTACGTATACTCTGATCCCCTATTGCATGGAAAGTTGTACGTAGGCACTAAAGGTTTGCAACCGCGGCGGGTTCAAAAATCATAAAAAATATATTTCTTTCCTCACCTCCACCATCTATTTTACATACAAAATTTTATAGCCAAAATATACATATTTTTCAAAGAGGTTCATGCAAAGTACCGTAGATGTTTAGGGTGCTAATACCTTCCCTTTACATAACCAACCCCCTTACCTTGAATTTCCCCCCCTCTTTTTTTGGGTTATTCGCTCTTTTCCCATTCCTTTGGAAACAATAAAGCGCGATGGAGATTTCTATTTTGATCTATATAAGTCTAGTCAATCCAATGGCTTAGTCTTAAACATTTCTACCGCTACAAGCACTACCTAAGTACATAGAGGAGGAAGACAACAGGAACACCATTATTATCTTCGGGAAGCAAGAAGACACCAACACCATTATCATCGTCAGGAAGGAAGACAACACAAACACCAATACAATATTATCCTTTACTTAAGCATCACTTTTATAGTACATAAACTTTTTTCCCATGCATCTACAGTAACCCCCATTGCCATTGTTGTGAATTTTGTTGTGGTTGTTGTTGATAAAAGTGGTTGTTGTTGTTAATTTTATGATTGTTGTTGTTGTTGTTTTTGAACATAAATGTCGGCATTGTCGAATTCTTCATCTACTAGCGGAGAAACTGATCATACAAATGGTTCTTGTACAAATGATACTTGTAAAAATGATACTCAAACCAAAAGATCACAAAGATGTGTCACAACGATGTCCCAATTCACAAAAGTACATAACTCAGGTGACAGAAAATACGATCATGTTTGATTCGTCATACAAAGTAGTTGATTATGAACACTACTCTACTTTTAAGAGTTATATTGCGTTCCTTGCACGTAGAAAAGTCAGTATATTGATAGGTGGTTCGAAACAAGTGCAAAGTTCTATCAAAGATAACATATGGACCTACGTTAAGGTAATAATTTTAATTTTCATCTATTCGATTTCAATTTCTATCTAGCTTCTAATACATACTTATTCATTTAAATATAGTTGAATTTTGAGTTTACCGATGACTCAAAGTTGAAAAAAAGTGGATTATGCTGGTACTTGTTAGATGGGCTTTATGTCATGACTCATGCTAGACTACATTATAAAGCCTAAGCCTGGTCTTGCTCGTTCATGGAAAAGGTATAGTTTTATATTGAAGAAGCAATGAAACAAGTTTGCGAAGGACAGTCGTTATGAGAAATTCAAGGTTAGTAGTAGTCATATTTATCCGATAATTTTATGCTAATGAGTTATAGATAATAACCATATATATTTTTCACTATGTGAGTAACAAGCTAAAAGTGCAATAGAAATATAAAACAAGGGAAAAACATGTTCCTCCATAGATTGTCTCGTGGGGGTTATAAGAAACTTGAGAAAACAATAATGGTTGAAAAAAAATCAAGAAACGAGAGATGATCACATCCCATCTCCATCGTCAAGACATGAGAAGTGGAAGAGGGCTCGACTAAGACCAAATGGAGAGTACACCTCAGACGCGTCAAGAGTAGTTGCTGAGAAAATTGTAAGTATAATTTGTTTATGTTATTTATTATTTAAATGCTTTTGTAACAATATATGTAAGTGCTTATTTTTTATAGGATAAGTTGGTTGAGACGGCCCGTGAATGCACATTTGTTCTAGAACCACGACATGATATACTACTAGAAGTTATTGGAACTGATGAGCATGGTGGGCGTGTCCGTGATGTTGGAGAAGGTGTCGGCATGAGGTCATACTTTTGTTCTGCAAAAAAAAAAGCATAAAAAATGTGGAATTTAAAGCATAAAGAGAAAAGATTGAGAATTTTAAGAAGCAGATAGATGAACAAAGGATGATGTTAGAAGAGGAGAAGGAAAGACGAAAGAAAAAATGGAAAAGTTAGAATAGTTATATACAATATGTTCTTTATTTGAGGTTCCAGTGTTTTATCAGAAATGTATGATATATATTGTGCTTATTTTGTTTGATGTTCTAATTGAATATTATGATGTAGAATATAAGTTGAAACATCGAACAACGTACAAATAATGAAGATCAAAATAATGTTTATAGTGATGATGATCATTTTCCAAGTAGAAGTGTTGTAAGTGCTAGCACCAAAGGAAGTAATTGTTCAACCCATCCCCTACAGAAAATTAGAATGAGTTAATGGATCCTACCGCAAATGAGATCACCAAGTTGTACTTGAGTGTTGCGGATATGAATGAAACACAACCTCTACAGCTAGAACATTGTCCATCGATAGAGTTCTTCTATTATAATTTTGATGGTGTAAGGGATTTTCTCGTTGGATATAAGTGGCTGGAGATACAAATATTACAAGTTTGGTGAACGTAAGTATATAATTGAATATGCATGTCATTATAGAACATTATAATTTTTTGTATTTCCTCCCTTAATTTTCTAATTTTATTTACCCATTTAGGTACATTCACCATGTTTGTATGGAGTTAAATAAATCGAGTACTTAAGGAATCTTGGATTCATTTTGGATTCGATGGGCATATAATTATGGTAAATTTCTAAACTCTGACTTTTTGTATTTTTAGTCTTTGCTAATCTATTTGATCTTCCAATGTGCATCATTAGAACATAATTGACGTGTTTCATGTGAGGTTTGACACATAAATCATGTTTCACCATTATTAGAGCTCAAGAATTGTTGAGCTTCAAATCTCATGACACATGATGATTCAGGCCAAACTAACCATACCATCAGATTCACAAGGGTCCATTTATGTTATCTGAGTGGTTTGTTTCCATTAATTGATGAGTTTTGTAGGTTTTGACATTTTTTCCCATCGAAGAAGATGACCAGAGTGTTGACTTCAGCGTCGCTTGGCCGTTTGACCACAGTGACCTTGCGTGGCTCCCTTCCATTCGCCCATTTAAAATACAAGGGCCCACCTGTTTTGACTGTGTTTTAAAATTAAAAAAATTAAGTTGTTTTTATTATGTATTTAATTATTTATGTTTGTATTAACGAATGAAACAACCGTCCCAATGGTAGAAGCAAGCGCGCAAAGGCATTGGTATACCAGGGCACGGGTTCAATCCGTGCACCTGGTATTTTTTATTTTCCATGTTATTTCTCACATTTTCAATGCAGGTCAGTCCAACGCGCATGCTGTGCACCTCATTTCCACACCATCAGATCTCCATAATTCCAGATCCAACGCTTCAGATGGATATGACCATGATGGGGCTCCTTGAACTGGGCCTAGGAATTGTTGCTTTTCTCACCCCCTAATTTACTGGTTTCTACAGGCCCATTTCCCTTTTATTTTATTATTTTGTTTCATTTTAATTTTTTTTAATAATTAACTTTTTTAAATAATCAATTAAATTAATTTTTTAAACAAAAAATATCACAAAAAAAAGTCACTAAGAATTAGATTTTATGTTTTGATTAATTGTTTTTAATAAATAAAAATTGATTTAGTTTAACCATATTTTGATTTTATTTTATTAACTAATTTGTAAACTAATTAGAATTAGGGTTAATTACTATCTTACACTATAAAAATATTTTTCTAAACAAAACACCAAAATATTTTCCTAACGCGTAGAAATTTTTAGGTTTTTATATTTTCCCCTTTTTCACAATCGCCGCACACTTATTTATTTTCGTATTTTTATTTTCATGATTATGTAACTGTTAAGGGATTTAATATATAAATTAGGGTTTTCTTTACTTTTCCCCCATTTTATGGTTTGTAACCCCATCCCTGAAGCATTGTAATAACGTAGATTTTATTTCCCGCACTTTACTTTTCGCACCTATAATTATGCCCGTATGTATATATAACTATATAATAATTAGGCATGTATGATAAGATCTAAAATCAAACGATAGCTAACCCTAACCTCAAAGATTAAAATAACTGAAACACAACACACTTTTCACACATACACCTCTAGGGTAACCTCCCCTGTTGCAATCGGATAAAAAACAGTCATGTCCCTAGAACGTAGGGATACCATTAGTAATAACCCTCGGGTAAAAATCATCATAAAAATCATAGTGCCTCGATGACCCATCGATGCTTCCTTCAGTAAATGATCTTGTCCCTCGATGTTTCCTACAAATACATGATGATAGTACCTTCGAATTGCTAAAGGTATCCTTATATGTTTCCTTTATGACTGTACAATGACCCGCGCCCGTCCCTTAAACATCCAACGATAGGGCTTCCTATTAACTAATGGCAGGATAGCAATATCTAAAGGAAAAGGAAAATAACAAGAGCTACTTTTGAGTAGGTAGATAGTTCTTAATCGCTTGCTCGCAAACATTTCAAAATACATTTTTCACACAAACACTTTCCTGAAATATTTTTAAAACAAACACTTTGTATGCATCCTCAATTGATACGAGAATCATTACAAAGTTTCCGAACTTAGGCATTTTCAAAATATTTTCAAACTTACACATTCACAAAGCATTTTCGAAAGTGAGCTAGTGATTAAGATTCCGTAGATAACTACGGATGAAAAGGGTGCTAATACCTTCCCTTTTCATAACCTACCCCCCCCCCCCCCCCCTTACTCATAAAAATTCTCAAGGGTCTTTCCTGTTCTTTTCACCCTTTCCTTTATTGGATAAAATAAAAGTCGGTAGCGACTCTTGCTATCCGCAACATTTGCAATAAAAGGGAAAACCAAAAGTCAGTTCTCTCACCGTATAACAGAACTGGCAACTCTGTTGGGGAGAAATAAAAGTGGGGTTACCTGAAGAGCTAGATCAATTTTATTGCTTTACTTTTTTGTCTTGTATGCTTTATATTTCAGGATATGCTTGGGTTTATTTCTTGTATAGATCTTATACCCGGATCTGGGGGAATTTTAGGTAAGTAAAAATAGATCGTGAAAACTGTACGGCGTATACCAATACGGTTAAAGCGATGGCTATGTTAGTGTAACACATTGGTTGGCGCTGGTGTCCCTTGAGTTAAGTCAAGGAGAATGTTGGTCTACCGCATGGTGTCATAAATCACTAACTGACCTTAGAACCTTAGCTGACACAACTTATCCATTAGAAAGTAGTGAGATATTCGGCTTTGGTGCAGACTGTAGCAACTGGTTTTTAAAACAAGAGTCGCCACTATTAGTTTTTATCCTAGGGAAGGGAATATAACAGAAAACCCTAATTCGCAGACATAGATTCTAGGTTTCGGACTTCTTTAGAAGAAAGGAAGGTGTTAGGCACCTTTTATCTACCTTTCTCACAAGGATACTAGGTTTTAGGTTTAAGTTCGGGTAGAAGAGGGTTTTAAATTTTAATTAGGAGGAAGGGTTTAATTTTTTTATAAGGGAACTCGCTACAATTTTTGATCGTATGCCTACGTATCCTCTTATGAGGAATCAGAGTCCCAATTCGTAGTTCGTATGGGGTTGGTGTTTTTTAGTTATGCGGTAAAACCGGGGGGTGCTGTTAGCAGTTAGGGTTAGGCCCAAAAACAGTTCAGCACAAGGGGGGGGGGGGGTTCTAATTGTTTTGGATTTTGGTAAACTTATAGAAGGAGAGTGTAGATAATAATGGGTTTGGCCCATTAAGCAAATCGGAAAAGGGCCTAGGTGATTGGGTGTGTGAGGGTATACATAGGCTATAGTGGATTTGGCCTTATGGCCGTCCACTGATGATCAAAGGGAGAAGATCAAAGGTGCATATTTGCTATGGTGAGCGTGCGTACATGGGATCTAAACAAAAGATAGAAACTTATTTTAACTATTTTTTTTATTATTTCATTTCATTGTTAGTGTTTTTGTTGACAACATAATCTCTTCTCTTTCTCATCCCCTTCGCCTTATACACAACCCTTCATCTCTCAAACCCTAATTCGCTAACTACCGGCGGCGGCTACCCAACATAACCCAACCCTTCTATCAAGCCTAGGAACAACAAAAACAAAAGAAAAATGCTAAGTCACTTTACCCTTTTTGCAATTTTCTAACTTCGAGCTTCTGGATTTCACCCTAATCTCCTTCTTCTATTTTTTGATCCACATGTTCTGAAGGTGGTGGCCCACGGTTGTGGAGCGGTGGAGCGAGTTAATGGCAGTTGGCAATAACGATTGGGGACGGCTAGTGATTCGGGTTTCGGATATCGAAACCCTAATCGTATCAATCTTTGGTCTTCAGCGCGAGATGGAGTTCTTGGTTCTTCTGTCTTTCTTCTTCTCCTCTCGGTATTAAGCTTTTTTCTCTGTATTTTTTATTTTTCCTCCTCTGTATCTCTGAGTCTTTCCCCATTTTCTACTGTTCGATTCATTATTTATAGGGCTTGTGATCAATTCCCGTTACAGATTGGCATAAATTAGGATTTATAGAAAAATTAGGGATTTGAATTTGTGATGTAATTGATTCTGGATTCTGGTTTGTAAATGATTGTGAAATATATTTTATTTTGCCTATACTGTAATATTGGATTTGGATTGTGATTGATATTTTTGGATATTGTATACATTGATTGAAATACAGATTTGATTGAATGTTCTGGGCCTAAGAAAGATTTGATCATGTTTTATTTTAATTTTCACAGTATCCGTTAGTGCAAAAACGTACTTGAATTTAGTAAACAAAACCATGCGCTAATTTTGACTTAATTGGAACAGTTGTTGTTATCTCCAATTGGGCCCTGCGTTTTACTACCCCGCCCAGTAGCACTTAGTAGTCTGGGCCTGCATGTTATTTTTTTGTATTCAGCCCGACTCACATTTTTTCCCTTGTAGCAATAAAACATATTTTTAAATCTAATTGGGCCTATCTACTGTAACAAATTAATCCAGCCCACATTTTTTTAATCAAATAACTCTTTATTAAAAATAACTCAGTAAAATGTTAAATTATTTTTAATGATAAAAAACAAAAAAATAATTATATCAACAACATTTTTCTTAAGAATAAAACAGTAATGACTGTCCATTGGGCCAAAAACTCAGTGGGCCTATAGTTTGTAATTGCACCTCCCCTATTTTAAGAAAGCCAACCCCATTTACTAGTAAATAGTTTATAAAAATCAGTAAAACTAATATTTTTTCTTTAAAATGAAACAAGACAAATGGGCTGACTTTAATGGGCCTCATATTGCAACCACACCCCAACAAATGCTTAAATGGGATTTATTAATTAAAAACTTAACTATTATTTCTGAAATAAATTTCCATATTCGAATCGCATTGGCCATTGGCCAACATACTTCGTAAATGGACCTACAGATAAACGGGTCTTTCTGATTTAGAAAACCCCATTTCCCTGAATTAAAATACACCCCCTAATCGACTTGAATTTTAAGAATGGGCCGCCAGATATTGCTGTACCATCCTTAATTAATCATTTCTTTATTGTTTTAATCTTGAAAAAAATAAAATCATCGAGGTAAGATAAATTTGGGGTACGACAGCTGCCCATATTCTATTATATTCCAATCGAATAGCGTGAAGAAACTCGAGTCTCACGCATTATGATTGGGAGTTTATTGAATACTTGGAATACCCATAATTTGTCTGATAAACATAAGGTTACTCTGCTATGGCGTACCCTTACGAGTCTTAAGGAAGTAGACAAAGCTGATGATGTATCGCTTACCAGGGTTTGATAACGAAGCAAATGGTTTTGAGCTTAAGAGTGCACTCTAGTATGTCTTTGTTTGGTTTTGATTATTCCCCCATTTGGAGGATGAATATAACCATAATTAATGGTGCATGGCTGCTTGAAGACTGAGGCCATCGGTTGTGTTCGCGAATCGCTGCATGACGTATCGGCTATGGTTTTGTTTTCTTTCGAGCATCGCAACATGAAATCTAAGGTGATGATCGGTGTTACGGAATAAAGAAAGGCATTGCTGCATGAAGTCTTAGGAAATGAGCTTAAATTTGTAAATCGCTGCATGAAGACTGAGGCTATAAGCTAAATTTTGTATTTTTTTTAGCATCATCGCATGAAGTCTAAGGCGATGGTCTGTGCCGCGGAATGAAGAAACACACTGCTGCATGAAGTCTAAGGAAATGGGTTAGGTTTGCAAATCGCTGCGTGAAGTCTGAGGCGATAGGCTGGAGCTTGGAATAAAGAAACACATTGATGCATGAAGTCTAAGGCAATGGGTTAGGTTCGCATATCGCTGCGTGAAGTCTGAGGCGATAAGCTAAATTTTGTTTTCGAGTATCGCTGCATGAAGTCTGAGGTGATGGTATGGAGCTTGGAATAAAGAAACACATTGCTGCATGAAGTCTGAGGCAATGGGTTAGGTTCACAAATCGCTGCGTGAAGTATGAGGTGATAAGCCAACTTTGTTTTCGAACATCGCTGCATGAAGTCTGGGGCGATGATCTGTGTTCCGGAATAAAGAAACGCATTGCTGCATGAAGTCTGAGGCAATTGAGTTGGTTTACAAGTCGCTGTGTGAAGTCTGAGGCGATAAGCTAAATTTGGTTTTCGAGCATCTCTACATAAAGTATGAGGCGATGGTCTGTGTTGTGGAATAAGGAAATGCATTGCTGCATGAAGTCTGAGGCAATGGGTTAGGTTCGCAAATCGCTGCGTGAAGTCTGAGGCGATAAGCTAAGTTTTTATTTTCGAGCATCGCTGCATGAAGTCTGAGGCGATGAACTGGGTTTGTAAGGAACTCATCACTGTAGGAAGACTTAGGTGATGGGCTGAACGTGTCACGGCATGAAGACTTAGGTGACGGGTTGAATCGTAGGAGAAGTATTTTGTTGGTTGACCCTTAGATAGCTAAATCAAGGGCGAGACTATTTGTTGTGTGATATAGGTGTATGTTGCCTGATACCGGGATGGAACCCTGAATATATGCATATTGTATACAAAAATGTATAGTGTATGTATGCTTTGGATATGCAAAATGTATGTATGAAATGTGTGCAAGGTGTGCGTATGCCTTGAAATGTTATGAAGACTATTTCTTGCATTCTCTCCTTTAAACCATTGGCTTAGAGTTACCAATCCCCTGGCGTTGTGTTGTTGTAGCTTTGTTGAATTCTATTTGAATGCGGTGAAAAAGCGTTAGCAAAGTTTTGAACATTGATTTTGTATTGTGAGCGCAAGTGTAGACGTGGACGTAGACATAGGTTATGGCATATGCATAGATTTGTATTGTAAGTGACGACGTAAGCATAGACGTATGTATTGACATATGTGTAGCATTTTATGTTGTAAGCATAGGCGTAGACATGGACATGCGTGTAGACTTTGTATTGTAAGTGCAAGCATAGGCGCAAACGTATATGCGGACGTAGACTTTTTGCACCATGAGCATAGACATAGGCGCAAACATGTGTATAGACTTTTGTGTTTCAAGTGTAGGCATAGCCATATGCGTGGATGTAGACGTGGATTTTCTCTCGATATTTTTCTAACCAAAACGTTCTTTTGATGTTTTATCAAAAGCTTTTATATGTTAATTTCCCCGAAATTATTTCAAGACAATATTCACAAGTAATGATCGTAGTATTTTGTAAACAAGTCTGAGAAAAGAAAAAACTCAATTTGAAAGATGCAAAGAAAGAAAATGTTTTATTGATATGCCTCTGAATAGGAGAATGTACATGATGTAATTCCTTGAAAGAGGTAATTACCTAAATTTTCAAAATTATAAATGGCAATGAAAATGATAATTGCTACTACTGTTTTCCAATATCCTTTTAACGATCTTATCTCCTTTGCTTCTGAGTTGTATGATTCAGATCTATCTCTCCCTTCATGGTTCGTAGTCGCAGTTCTTAGATTGCAGTCTTTTTGTTCTTTATTTCTTTGTATGAAATCCCTAATTTTTGCCTGGATTGCCCTTTCGAGTTTTCAATCCATCGGGACACTCCTTTTTTCCTAAGTCGCCCGTTTAGGGTTCGAGCTTAGCAAGCCTTTTATACATTGTATTTTTTTACTGCGTCTGAATTTTCCGGATGTGGTAGTTCTTCCCCATCCATTATTGTGAGGATAAGACCATCACCAGAGAATGTTATTTTGAATACGTATGGACCTTCGTAGTTGGATGTCCATTTACCGCGTGAGTCGAGGCAAGGTAGTAAAATCTTCTGGATTATTAGACCATATTGTAATTCCTCTTGGGCAATACACCGTTTCTCCGAAAGAATTTCAAGGATAATTTTCGTAGAGTTTGTTTTTCGATGTTGGAGGTATGTTCTTGTTTTTCGAGGTATTTCTTGATGTCGTAGAACCAAGGATTGTCATCTGGTCTTTCTTTGATAGTAAGGCGATGTGCGTGCTTTTCAGAGTGTCTGATTGTGACGCGTGGTTCGTGGTTCGGCCAAGTTACATAGCTGATAGGGTTGCCAGAGTGTCTGCCATTTGATTTTATTCTCGTGGGATATGACTGGAAGTGATCTCCACAACCTGCTTTAAAACATGATCCCGATATGGAATCAGTTTTAGATATTGAGTATCTCATTTGCTGTTGGCTTGGTATATGTCTTGTGAGCATTATTTGGAAAAGTCAAAATGTCCCCTATATCGTGCCCCAGTGTACTTGAAGCCCCGTCGAATCATGAGTGTCTAACGTGCCCCTGGCTCGGGTCCTTCGTCAAGTCCTGGTATTTTGTAGTTGCTTATTTTTTCCTAACGGGAAAATAACCTTCTTCGAAGAGGTGATCTGTCCACCATCATGTCTGTATCTAACCTTGGCCTGTTTTTGTAGGACCGAGCAAATATGTGAAGTAATTTGACCTGCTTCTTTGTGGCCCCTGCTCTAACATTGCCCCTTAGCTTGGCTTCTTCCGGATCTTCCCCTGTGCTCAGATTAATGGTCTTAATAGCCTCTTGATACGGTTGTATATTGTTAGCCTTTCATTTTATTTCCCTTGCCATTTTCTCATGGAGTTCAAGATCTTTATCATCTTCCTCTTTAGCTTGGTTGATAGGAGCATCAAAATTATATCGGGTCGCAGCAGTAACATTATCGGTGGTTTTGGGCATGAACTTGCACACTTATCATGTTTTGGTGCAGATTTAGTATATGAGATTTGAAAATGCATATGCAGAGAAAGTATTGCTATTTTTAAATTTATGATATAAATGCAAGAGAAAGAAAGGGATCTTAATTGAAAACAAAATATAACTTTTATTAATCGTAAATATTGTCTGAAACAAAACGGGGGAACCCTTACAAGCAACCCCCATGCCCCGGGCTTGACATAGGTTCTTTCAAAAACAAGAAAAATTACTTAGGAAAGAAAAAAGATCTCAGGAATCTCCACGGCAGTCCATCTTTTAAGTTATTCTCCTGGGGTGCATTCTCGGATGAAGTCAGTTTCTTTTTTGGTGTTGACTTTGTTGGATATCTTTGCCACATGTCTGCCATGCTATACTCCCTTGTTGGCAAAGGTATCTTGGATTGGAGGAAAATATGCTTCGCTCTTCAGAGCAGCTTTATATTTTTCTTCATGGTATGGTCCAAATTGGACTATGCCCTGGTCCCCTAGCCTTTGTAGAGTTCTTTCGAAAGCATCGTTGTGTTCTAGCGGGAATCCACATCCCAACAGATATTATTTCAACAAGTTTGTCGGGGTTTTTGCTTGTCTGCTTGCCCCAGAGTCAGTGACTACTTCAATTGCATTTATTATCGGCCCACCGTGTGAAGGCATGGGGTCTGATTTGATGTTAGGCTTCTCGAAAGTGATGTCTTGGGATTCTAACAAATCTTGGACCTTATGCTTGAATGGCCAACATTGCTCTATGGTATGTCCAGGAGAATTAGCATGATACTCACATCAGGCGTTGGCATTGTACCTTCGTGGGAGCGGCCCGACTGGGGGAGCTAGAAGCTTGAGTTCCACTAAGGATGCCTTAACTAGCTATTATGATAACTGACTAGGTGGCATAGGTAGTGGATCAAATTTCCTGGGTGGCCTTCGACCTTGTTGCTTCCCTTGTGGGATCACTAATGGTTGTTGTACCTTGGGTTGTGACGCTACAACATTAATTTCTCCCTATTTTCCTTTGGGGAAGTTTGAATCAGGCCTTTTTGAATTGTATGGAGCATTTGATGGTCCCCCTGATATCTTCCCACTTTTTATTCCAGTCTCGATTCTTTCTCCGATAGTCACCAGGTCTGAGAATCCCGAAGAGATACTTCCAACCATCTTCTCATAATATAACCCTTGCAAAGTCCCCATAAACGTCTCTACTAATTCCTTCTCTAACAGTGGTGGTTGCACACGGGATGCCATCTCCCTCCATCTCTAAGCATATTCTCTGAAGGATTCTTCTTTCTTTTGGGAAAAATTCTGGAGTTATATGCGAGTAGGCTTCATGTCTAGATTATCCTTGTAATCCTTTATAAAAGCATTAGCAAGATATGCCCAGGTTCGAATGTGCATTTGTTCCAATTTCATATACCAGTCTTAAGATGCCCCACTCAGGCTATCTTGAAAATAGTAAGTCACCAGCTTTTGATCGTGGGCATGGGCATGCATCTTCCTGCAATACATACAGAGATGATTTATTGGACAAGTGAGCCCCTTGTATTTTTCAAAGTCAAGTACTTTGAACTTTGGTGGAATCACCATATTAAGAACTAGGCCCATTTCGAGAGCGTCTACTTCGAAAGCGTCAAAACCCTCCACAACTTTTAATCTTTCCTCCAGAGCTTTGTACTGATTCATTACCAGTGGATTTTCAACAACATGAGTACCAGTCGTCTTTAAGGGTGCCTGGTTGGCATCTTATGGGTCGTGATTTCTGTATTGTAGGTCCAAGTAGTTGTCTGTATTGTTGACTGGAATCTGTAGGGTATGTGATGCCCCTGCGTTTGGTGGCGGTAGGACAAACCCTTCAGTTTTAGCTCCTTGTTGGGCCATGACGGACTTTTGGAGTCCTGTTTCTGGCTCTTTCCTTGGTTGGTGACCGCTTGATGCACCAATAGTCTGGGCTACTTCTTCTAAAGCTACCCTGGGAATATGATCTTGTCGGTCGATGATGTTCTTCAAAGCTAGGAGAACTTGACTCAGGTCTCCTTTCATCGAACTTTCATCACCCTTTACTTGGTCGAGATCCTCTTTGAATGCAGCTTGAGTTTCCTCGATTTTCTCCATTACTTTTTGCTGGTAGGCCCTGGTTTGATATGGAGGCCAAGGAGGTGGAGATCTTCTTCTACCAATGGTTCAACTTGAGAGATGTTTTTGAAAAATGAGTTTTGATATGATATGCAGGTGTTTATGAATGCGTGCATGCGAATGAATATGTATGAATATGAAATAGTTACTTGTTTTGAATGTCTTATTTACTTGGGTATGTATTTGTCTTTCTATTATTTTTTTTATTCGGTGACCAGCTTAAAGATAGATACGCCAATGAGATAGAGAACAAAATTCCGTTATTGAAGGTAACATAATTCAGATATTGAAAAATATTATAATCTTAAACCAAAACTTTATTTGTGAGAAATCAAGCAAAGGGAAATAAGTCTTCTTGGTGCGCTTGCGGACGTCCGCTCTTGTAACCATCCAACTTTGCTTGACAAACCTTGAGAGAGTCTTCAACATATTATTTCCCTTTTGTGGCTTTGATTTCAGACATGTTTGGCGTGTTGACGCGGACAAGTTGTTTCCCTCGGTATCCATTTTTAAAGACAATCATTGAAATCTTGATCTTATTATTTTTTGTACCCTGTGAATAAGACAAAGAAATGGGTGACGAATATATAATGAATGTATGAATGCATAGATGTAGGGTTAAGTGACGAGACTTTTGTGATAAGTACCCTTATAAGGTACGGATGTATGGTTCAATGACGGGGTTTTTGTGATAAGTACCCTTAGAAGGTAGGTTCCTTAATTTTGACCTACGGTTAGTCTACCCTCCTAGAAGGTGGTTTCCTTAAGGGTATCATGAATAACACCAGAGGGAAAAGGAACAAGGGCCTCCCTTAGGTGGAGCCTCTTTACGGACCGAGACTTCTGTCGCAAAGTCGTGAAAGGTCTCGTCATGAGATTTTAGGTTAAGGTCGTTACAAAGAGTCATGGGTGTCCTTCCAAAGTCCTACTCGTAAAGAGGATATCTCTCGATAAGTATTTCTTTTTCGAAAGTCCACCGACTCTAGGCGAAGTCGTCACATAAACTCGCAGGGATGATGTACCACCTAAGCTAATCGACGAACCTTCTTTCTAAGGGTTATTGAAAATATTTTGAGAAATAAAAAAATCCCGCCACGCAGTATATATGATGATAAAAAATAGACAATAATTAAATAAATACAATGAATAAATTAAAGCAATAAATAAATAAAGCAATAAAAACCCCAAACCAAAAAACCCTACAACCTAAAGTTGAATTCCCCAGTAGAGTTGCCAGCTGTAGCAACTGGTTTTTAAATCAACAGTCGCCACTATTAGTTTTTATCCTAGGGAAGGGAATCTAACAGAAAACCCTAATTCGCAGACAGAGATTCTAGGTTTCGGACTTCTTTAGATGAAAGGAAGGTGTTAGGTACCTTTCATATACCTTGTTCACAAGGATACTAGGTTTTAGGTTTAAGTTTGGGTAGAAGAGGGTTTTAAATTTTAATTAGGAGGAAGGTTTTAATTTTTTTATAAGGGAAATCGCTATGATTTTTGATCGTATTCCTACGTATCCTCTTATGAAGAATCAGAGTCCCAATTCGTAGTTCGTATGGGGTTGGTGTTTTTTAGTTATACGGTAAAACTAGGGGGTGATGTTAGCAGGTTGGGTTAGGCCCAAAAATTATTCAGGAAAAGAGGGTGTAGATAATAAAGGGTTTGGCCCAATAAGCAAATCCGAAAAGGGCCCAGGTGATTGGGTGTGTAAGGGTATACATAGGCTATAGTTGACTTGGCCTTATGGCCGCCTACTGATGATTAAAGGGAGAATATCAAAGGTGCATATTTCCTACGGTGAGTGCGAGTACATGGGATCTAAACAAAATATAACAACTTGTTTTAACTATTTTTTTTTATTTTCATTTCATTGTTAGTGTTTTTGTTGACAACATAATCTCTTCTCTCTCTCTCGTCCCCTTCGCATTATTCACAACCCTTCATCTCTCAAACCCTAATTTGATAACTACCGACGGCGGCTTCCCAACACAACCCAACCCTTCTATCAACCCTAGGAACAACAACAACACAAGAAAAATGCTAAGTCACTTTACCCCTTTTGCAATTTTCTGACTTCGAGCTTTTGGATTTCACCCTAATCTCCTTCTTCTATTTTTCGATCCACAGGTTCTGAAGGTGGTGGCCTGCGGTGGTGGAGCGGTGGAGCAATTCAACGGAGGTTGGCAACAACGATTGGGGAAGGATATAGATTAGGGTTTCAGATATCAAAACCCTAATCACATCAATCTTTGGTCTTCAACGCGAGATGACGTTCTTGGTTCTTCTGTCTTTCTTCTTCTCCTCTTTGTATTAAGCTTTTTTCTCTGTATTTTTGATTTTTCCTCCTCTGTATATATGAGTCCTTCCCATTTTTCTACTATTCGTTTCATTATTTATAGGGCTTGTGATCAATTCCCATTACAGATTGGCATTTAGGATTTATAGAAAAATTAGGGATTTGAATTTGTGATGTAATTGATTCTGGATTCTGGTTTGTAAATGATTGTGAAATATATTTGATTTTGCCTTTCATGTAATATTGGATTTGGATTGTGATTGATATTTTTGGATATTGTATACATTGATTGAAATACAGATTTGATTGAATGTTCTGGGCTTAAGAAAGATTTGATCATGTTTAAATTTAAATTCCACAGTATCAGTTAGTGCAAAAACGTACTTGAATTTAGTAAACAAAAACCCGGCGCTAATTTTGACTTAATTGGAAAAGTTGTTGTTATCTCCAATTGGGCCCTGCGTTTTACTACCCAGCCCAGTAGCACTTAGTAGTCTGGGCCTGCATGTTATTTTTTTTGTATTCAGCCCAGCTCACCTTTTTTCCCTTGCAGCAATAAAACATTTTTTTTAAATCTAATTGGGCCTATCTGCTGTAACGAATTAATCCAACTCACTTTTTTTTTAATAAAACAACTCTTTATTAAAAATAACTCAGTAAAATGTCAAATTATTTTTAATGATAAACAGCAAAAAAATAATTATAATAATAACATTTTTCTTAAGAATAAAACAGTAATGACCGTCCACTGGGCCAAAAAATCAGTGGGCCTATAGTTTGTAGTTACACCTCCCCTATTTTAAGACAGCAAACCCCATTTACTAACATATAGTTTATAAAAATTAGTAAAACTAATATTTTTTCTTTAAAATGAAACAAGACAAATGGGCTGACTTTAATGGGCCTCATATTCCAACCACACCCCAACAAATGCTTAAATGGGCTTTATTAATTAAAAACTTAATTATTATTTCTGAAATAAATTTCCATATTCGAATCGCATGGGCCATTGGCCAACATACTTCGTAAATGGACCTACGGATAAACGGGTCTTTCTGATTTAGAAAACCCCATTTCCCTGAATTAAAATACACCCCCTAATCGACTTGAATTTTAAGAATGGGCCGCCAGATATTGTTGTACCATCCTTAATTAATCGTTTCTTTATTGTTTTAATCTTGAAAAAAATAAAATCATTGAGTTAAGACAAATTTGGGGTACGACACAGACTGAAGTAGGTTGATACTCAATACTACATTCATTGAGATCAGACTCTCGGGATATTTCATTCACAAATCAGATGCTTGTGCTGAAATAATGCCTGAGAGAAAGATAAGTGATATTGAGGCTCCTAGAACCCGTTTAATTCTTTTAGGACAGGTTGAACCAACTTAAATTTCAAGAGGGTACTTACCTACAATCTCCATGCAAGCTTAAACCTAAGGCCTTGTGTGTTTTGTTTGTGTATGATTAATTGTTTGAACATGACATCATAATATCATTACATCATACCATATCATTTTCACTAACCATTTCAAGGACCAAGAGATTTATCTTTTTTATGTTTTGTAGGCTATGGCCTCCGCTTGCAGAACCACTATACGGATCAACTTTGTAAAGGTGCCTCCGCAACTCAAAGAGTCAGTCTCAAGGGTTCCCAAATGTTCTCCATTCATCAAAAGGAATGGTTGACTACTCAGTCTGGTTACCCCGGGTTTTAAAGAAGACATTATGAGTGTGTTATTCCAGTTCTTTGACCCTGCACATCACTGCTTCACCTTTCCATATTATCAGCTAGTACCTACAATGAAGGAGTTCTCTCAATTACTGGAGGTACATGTTATTGATTAGAGACGCTTCACCAGTTTAGAGGAAGCTCTGAAACCAGATGATATTGCAGCAGCCTTACATCTGAAGTGGTCTGACATTGTATCTAATTAGGAAATGAGAAGTGGAGTCGAAGGTTTTCTGGCTAAATTTCTGATAGAGAAAGCTCAACTTTTTTTGGATGCTATGAGTTTTCAGGACTTCGAGGAGATCTTGGCTTTGTTAATCTATGGATTGGAACTGTTCCCTAACCCAAACCAACTCATAGATTTGAATGCCATCAATATTTTTCTTGCTCGTAATCATGTGCCTACCTTGCTTGGATATGTCTTGCATTCTCTTCACACTCATACTATGAAGAGGCGAGGAACTCTCATGTGTTGTATACCTCTGCTATCTAGGTGGTTTATTTCGCACGTTCCTCGCTCGATAATGAAGAATGAACAGGGTTTGAAGTGGTCTCAAAGAATAATGCCACTCTCTTATTCAGACATCTATTTGTATTCCCGATCTTACGAGGATATCACTATCATTGACTGCTGTGGGGAATTCCCTAATTTCCACTCCTTGGCATTAGGGGAGGTATTACTTACAACCCTTTTCTGGATCTATGTCAATTTGGTTATGCTTGAAGAGATGTGTGATACGGTGGGAGAACTGACTTGTGTTTTGCGTTTGTTTTCGCAAATGTTTCGGTTGAGCAAGAGTCGCCACCGACTTTTTATTTTATCCTAAGGAAAGGTTTAAAAAGCACAGCAAAAACCTTTGAGATTTTTCTTGGGTTCGGGGAGTAGATTATAGAAGGGGAAGGTATTAGCACCCCTTCTATCCATGGTTATCCATGGGCTCTTAGGTACTTGCTTAGATCAACTTGCCTTGGTTTTCAATTGTTTGAAATGGTGCTTTGTGTGTGTGGTTTTGAAAATGTTTTGAAAAGATGCCTTGTATTAGGCTAACCTTGTAACAATTCTTTACTCGAATGTTTTACAAAAGGTGTTTTATCTTTTAAAAAAGATGTTTCAAGGGTTTGAAAAGTTGGTTTTGAAAGTGTTTGTGAAGTGGGTTTTGAGATTAGGCAAGTGTTTTCTTGGAAAGTTAGCAAGTACTTAAGAGTTTATCTACCCTAAAAATTTCCTCAAAGATTTTTATTATGTTTTAAACCTTTTGACAATTTTGTTCCACCATTGCATTTGGTGGACAATCTTGTCTTAGGAGATGAAAATGGACAGGCGCGGGTCATCGTTTGGACCATAATTGCAACGGCGTTAAATATCTTTGGGCAATTCTCTTTAAGGGACTTTGATCATTTGTTTTTGTTTGTTTTGAAAAGTTTTATCGAGGGACTATGATCATTCAAATTATTTGCTTTGCCCAAAGAAATTCAACATACAACATGGCCCAATTATTTGAAGGCAACAAAGTGGAATACCCTAGGGGTGTAAGTGTGAGAAGTGTTGTTTATTTTCATGCTCATTTATCTTGTATTAGGTCAAACTATTTTTTATCGTTTTTTCGCATGCAAACCCTAATTCTAACATGGCATAATTAGAAAGCGTATAAAGTGCGAAATTTAAATTCCTACACTATTACAACATAATAATATGGGGAGGGGGGTACAAATTTACAAATGGGGGATATTAGACAAGAATTTAAATCTAAATTATTACATCATTTTTGAATATTTGCAAGGTAAGTAAATTGCACAATTAAATAGAAACTAAATAAATATGCAAAATGCAAAAAGAAAGTTTTTATATGTATGAAAAAATATTATTTATGCAAAGATAAAAATAAGAAAATAAAAAGATATTATTTTTGAGTATTTTCATACTTAGGGCAAAACCCTAGTTTTAATCAAAATGTATATTAATTAATTAATCCACATAATATTTATTATTTACATGCAAGAATAAAATAAAATATGGTACATTTGAACAAAGGTCATTTTTTGTATTAAATATTAAAATAAAATATATACATTTTTTGGCATTTTTATTCTAAGTATAATAATATATATATATATATATGTATATTTATATTATAAATATGTATTATATACAAAATAAGTATTTACTTAATATTTTAATAAAATAAATAAATAGATAAAAAGTATTTTTTTATGTGAAATATTTTCAGAAGGTAAATAAAAATAAAAATGCAAATAGAAGTATTTTTTACATATTTTCTATTTATAATAATATATATCTATTTATATACAAATCAAAAAGAAAATTAAATAAAAACCAAATAAAATCAAAAAATGATGAGAAAAATATTTTCAAAATTTTAACATGCTGAGAAAAAATAAATGAATCAAATAAAAAAAGAAAATGTCAAAAATCCTTAAAAATAAAGCAAATGGGCTTGGGGGTGCAAAACAGAAAAGATGGTGTGAATAAGAAAAAATGCTCAGGCCCAGCCCAAACCACTTCTTCTTCAACCTCTGAATCACAAAACGCGCGCCTGCAAGCTTGTGTTTGAAATCCTGATTCTTTGATTTTTTCAGCAAACTCCCAACACAAAAAATGTTAAGCATGAAGAGACGATTTTATACATATAAAGAACATGAACTATCTCTCTAAGATGAGGGAGAATTTCTCTCCCCCTCTTTTCTGACCTAACTTTTCTACCATTTTCAGAACTCAAATTCTCTCTACTCAGACAAAAGAAATGAAAAGTAAAGCTATGTACATGTTCAGGGCTATGAGTAGGACCTTGTTTCTTCACAAACTTAAGACTAAATATGCATGATAAGAGAGATACGAATTCAAACTTTTACCTATTCAGTTGGACTTCTATCTGGAGAATGAGGAGCTTTCAGTGCAAGGTGATGATTGGAAAAGCTTCCTTGAGGTCCAGGGATGCTTTTTCAATGCTTACTTTGTCTTGAAACTCCTTGTATCGAGCTGTGGAACTTCAACTGCAAAAGGAAAAATTAAAAATGGTGGAAACTGTTAGAGTGATTACAGGTCAGGTTTTAGGCCATGGTTAGTTTGCATATGTTGTATGGAAGGTGTATGAATTGATTTTGGTGAGAATGCTCGAGGGAAATGGGAGTTTGCACTCAAACTGCAGAGGCAACCCTGTTTTTGCAGTTTGAGGATGATTATGGCAATGGGAGTGTTTGAAAGGTCAAGGATTCGTGCAAAAGCTTGGTTGGGATGTACTGAGTGTGTTTGATATCCTTTGTGTTGTGTTTGTAAGCTGAGGTTCAAGTTGTCACAAGTTATGGACCTTTCTTCTTTTCTAAGCAACAAAATGCCACTTGATGTTCTAGGCATGTAGGGAGCCTCCTAATGGGCTGCATAATCTTCTCTTGATCAGAGCAATTTGTCCATAATCTTGTGCCATTCAGATTTAGCTTGTACTTGTTGGATTTCTAATTTGACATAAAGTGAACTTTTGCAAAAATGGATAGTTTACTTTTTCCAAATTGGGATTAATCCTTTAGACAAAGCTTGAACTCAAAGAACTTGGTCTTGGTACAAAGAATATGCATTAAATTTATGAGTGTAACTTGGTTTAGGGACCTGTAATCAAGGGCATGCTGGTTTTGAGAAGTTGCATAATCTTATGAACATGAAAAATGGCCAATTCACAAGTGAGTTTTTGCTATATTGTGAAATTCGATTCTCCCTAACCATGAAGTTGTTTGAGAAGTTCTTGGACATTTTGGAAAGCTTGGAATGTGTACTACAATCCATCTTTGAAATGCAAATTGAAATTCCAAGTGGAAGGGTATGAAAAATGGCCTTGAAGTGGGGTAGAAAACCTTGTCAAAATAGGTTAAAATTCTACTAAGTTAAAAATGGTTTAGTGCCCTTATTCAAAAAAATATAACTTGAGATACAAGCTTCAAATGAGAAAACTTTGTGAATCAAAGTTGTAGATTATGCAACAATCTACAACTTTCATGTTTTGACTTTTGTTTGAATCAAAATGGATCATGGTGAAAAGATGGGGCAAAGTTGGGAAAAAATTAGGGTTTTTCATAACTTAGAAAAATTCTAAGTTATGAAAAATTCCATTTTCAAACCCTAATTTGCAATTTGTGATTTCTTGGTGAACAAGTTTCATGATTTGGCATATTTTGATGAAAAATGAATCTTGACTCTTGATTTTGACCAAAAAGTCAAAGTTTGACTTTTCAGTATACAGTCAAAATTGATCAATTGACTGGGAAATTCAACTGTCAATCTTGTGTACTTGGGATCTTTTGAGTTTGATGAACATGTCAAGATAATTCCATGGGGTCCTTGAGTCCATATATGAGCTTAGTTTGCCATTGGCTAGGTCAAACAGTCAAAAATTGCCTTTGTACAGTCAAAACCCTAAAAATGACCATTTTGCCCTTTTGGTGATCTGATCAAATTTCTTGTGGAATTGTGATCCAAGCTTGATCAAATGGTTCATATGAGTTCATAATGTTGATGTGGATCAAATTTCATGAGATTTGACTGTCAATTGGCCACAGTTGACTTTTTCCCCAATACAGTTGATTTCTAGGTCAACTGTCCAATTGACTGGGCAAAACTTGGAATCAAGACTTGAAACTTGGTATGGATAATCTTGGGAGTCCAATACGAAGCATGAAAGTCATATTGGGCACTTTGGCTCAAAACAACTTTGTGCAAACACAAACCCTAATTTTGAGTCCACAGTGCAAGGGGAGGTCTTGAGCAGATGAAACCCTAACTGAGTCTTGAGCTTCAAGAGCCTTGTGAGGAGAGATCAATGAGAAATGGGAGGGCAAATTTTGGGGTACAACAGTTGCCCCTGTTCAATCTTCTTGAGTCCGAAGAGTTAGATTGGCAGGCTTGCCTTTCGCGACTCGAGGGTAAAAGGAGATTGGACACTAGAGTGCCCGGAAATTTGCATTCGTCAAAGCACTGGATGCGGGAATGGGCTTAGAGATGCCATTTGGAGATGGGCTTAACGATGCCACCTGAGAGAGTGACAGAAACTTGTCGGGGATGGGCTTAAAGATGCCATCTGGAAGGGAATATTAGGAAATTGTCCAAGCTTTGGACCATTTCTGAATTGGGGGGGGTCCGAACAAGCAATAGGTTGACATCCGTTGTTGGGAGGAACCTGTAAGCTGTTTTCAGAAAGTTGCATCTGAACAAATTGATAGATTAACATCCGTTACTTGGGAAGAATCCATAAACTGTTTTCAGAAGTCTTGAGAAGAATCTGAACAAGCGATAGGTTAACATCCGTTTACTTGGAGAACCCGTGAACTGTTTTCAGAAGTCTTGAAGTTGAATTAGCAATAGAGTCGCATCCGTTGTTGGGAAGCATCCGGAAACTAATTTCAAAGGTCGCATCTGAACAAGCTGATAGATTAACATCCGTTACTTGGGAAGAATCCATAAACTGTTTTCAGAAGTCTTGAGAAGAATCTGAACAAGCGATAGGTTAACATCCGTTTACTTGGAGAACCCGTGAACTGTTTTCAGAAGTCTTGAAGTTGAATTAGCAATAGAGTCGCATCCGTTGTTGGGAAGCATCCGGAAACTAATTTCAAAGGTCGCATCTGAACAAGCTGATAGATTAACATCCGTTACTTGGGAAGAATCCATAAACTGTTTTCAGAAGTCTTGAGAAGAATCTGAACAAGCGATAGGTTAACATCCGTTTACTTGGAGAACCCGTGAACTGTTTTCAGAAGTCTTGAAGATTTGAATGATTTTAGTCTGTCGACTGATCTTACCTAAAAAGGCAAAGAGTTAGTCGTATGCAATGCTATGATGCATGATATAATGTATATTTTGTGTTATGGATGTAAATGGATGTGCATGTAAGCTGGAGAGCTGTCTTGCATAGGATAAATGAATCCAGGACAGCGGAAGATAGAAGTATCCTGATTGCTGCCGGGGAAAATAAGTCCTGGGTTGTTGCCGGGGAACTTGGAGCTTGGGTTGTATACCAATCTTCTGGGGAATTCCCGGAGTCTTCTACTGGGGAGTACCAAACTAGTAGACTTAATGCTGGGGAGACTAGATTGAGAATCTTCAGCCAGGAGAGAAGTACCTCTGGAAATTTCACTGGGGAGCTCAAGATTTTTCTTCCTAAAAACTCTGTGGGGAGAAGGTTTAAAAGTCTGATTCTGCTGGGGATTGTCCATTTGAAGCTTTTGATCTGCTGGAGGTACTGAAGATTAAACTCTGAGGGAAAATGATTTCTGGAAGATTCTCTGGCTGGGGATTTTGCAAAGATAACCTCCTCCGGGGAATTTTGATGAACTCCGCCGGGGATGGGAAGAATTTTGGCGAGCGCGATCTCACCTGGTTGTTAGCTGAGGATAACCCAGTTATAAGCCTCTGTGAGGAATAACTTTGAATAAAACCCGGGAGGGGCGTCCGTACTCTGCGGGGAATACCTTTCAGAACCTTACTGGGGGCAAGCTTCGAGGGTCTGCTGGAGAGAGACCTCAGGGTTTGCCAGGGATGTGGATTACAGGTCTTGAGGGATTTCCTTTGAAAAGGTGTCAAAATATCCATCTGTACTTTCATCCTATCAGTAATCCTTTTCTTAGGTTTTAATTAGGAATTGATCATGTTTCAAATGCATATGCCTATTTAACAAGACATTGGACGTTTCTCAAAATAAAGCGAATAGTGAAAGAAAAAGAAAAAGGGAAATGACACAAATTTTGGGAAGAGTATTTGTATTGATTTTCTTTGAGTATATTTGTACAAAGGAAACAATCATCCTAGTAAGAGGATCTTGCCGTAAATATTTGAAAAATTTATACAAAATAAAGATGGCTATGTGAAATAATTCCATGGGATTCCGTTCTGCTGTAGCTTTCACAACTCTGAACCTCTGTCCATTCAATGCTTCGTTTGACGATGGCTGGATTGATCAAACCTGGAACCGGTTGATGAAGAGACTGTCTTTGAAGTGATCCGACGAGACATAGTCATACGCTTTAATTCCCTAACTTTTGCCTGAATCGCCCTTTCGGGTTTTCGATCCACCGGGAAACCCCTTTTTGCCCAAGCCGCCCTTTCGGGTTTTCGACTTGCCGGGTGTACAGATTTTTTTGTTTTTATCCCTAACTTTTGCCTGAACCGCCCTTTCGGGTTTTCGGTTCACCGGGATGCCCATTTTTGCCCAAGCCGCCCTTTCGGGTTTTCGACTTGTCGGGTTACTTTATGCGTAGTATCTTTTGACTATGTCTGCGTTCGCAGGGTGTGGCAAATCGTCACCGTCCATGGTGGTCAGAATCATTGCACCACCAGAAAATATACTCTTGATCACAAATGGTCCTTCATATGTAGGAGTCCATTTGCCCCTGGGATCACTTTGCGGTAAGATAATCCGTTTGACTACTAGATCTCCGACTTGATACACTTGACGCCTAACTTTCTTGTTGAAAGCCTTGATCATCCGTTTTTGATACGTCTGACCATGGCATATAGCAGCAAGTCGCTTTTCGTCGATCAGATTGAGTTGATCAAGTCGGGTCTGCATCCAATCATCTTCATTCAAACCTGCATCTTTCATGATCCTTAGAGAAGGGATCTGAACTTCCATAGGCAAAACAGCCTCCATGCCATAAACCAGAGAAAATGGGGTTGCCCCAGTTGAAGTACGTGCCGTCGTGCGGTATCCATGCAGAGCAAACGGTAACATCTCATGCCAGTCTTTGTAAGTGACTGTCATTTTCTGAATAATCTTTTTAATGTTTTTGTTCGCAGCTTCAACAGCACCGTTCATCTTCGGCCGATAGGGAGATGAATTGTGATGATAAATCTTGAACTGTTCGCATAATGCAGTGATCATCGTATTATTCAGATTTGTACCGTTGTCCGTGATGATCCTGTCTGGAACACCATACCGACATATGAGGTTATGTTTGATAAAGCGGGCAACCACATTTTTGGTGACAGAGGCGAAGGAAGCTGCTTCGACCCATTTAGTGAAGTAGTCAATGGCAACCAGGATGAAGCGATGTCCGTTGGAAGCCGTGGGCTTGATCTCTCCAATCATATCAATGCCCCACATTGCAAAGGGCCACGGAGCAGTCAGGACGTTGAGGGGAACCGGAGGGATATGAACTTTGTCAGCATAGACTTGACACTTGTGACAAGTACGGGAATGCTGATGGCAGTCAGCCTCCATGGTAGACCAGTAATAGCCTGCCCTTAGGATCTTCTTAGCCATTGTATGCCCGCTCAAGTGAGTGCCAAATGGTCCGCTGTGTATGTCGGTCATAATCAACTCTGCTTCAGCTTTATCCACACACCGGAGTAATATGCAATCATGGCTTCGTTTGTAAAGGATGCCGTTGCTCAGGAAGAATTTAGCAGCGAATTTCCTTAAGAACTTCTTGTCATTCACGGAAGCCCCTTCAGGATAATCTTGGGTCTCGAGATACCTTTTGATTTCATGGAACCAAGGTTGTTCCACTACTTCTTCGATATTAATCTCGTGACAATGCGCCGGTTCATCCATTCGCTCGATGGTGATTTGGGGAGCCTCGTTATCCCAGTTGAGTTTAAACATGGAGGACATTGTGGCTAGAGCATCTGCTAGCTGATTCTCTTCTCGCGGGAAGTGCTCGAAGGTAATTTGCTCGAAATGAGGCAACAATGTCAGAACATGTTCTTTGTATGGAATAAGATTGGGATGTTTGGTATCCCAATCTCCTTTGATCTGGCTGATGACCAAAGCCGAATCCCCGAATACGACCAAAGATTTGATCCCCAAGTCTATAGCAGCCTTGAGACCAAAGATGCAGGCTTCATACTCAGCCATGTTGTTTGTGCAGCTGAAGCAAAGTCGGGCTGTGAAAGGAGTGTGACAACCTTCCGGAGAAATGAGTACTGCGCCAATACCATTTCCAAGTGCATTTGAAGCACCATCAAAGTACAGGGTCCATCGGGATCCCTTTTCGGGTCCGTCATACGGTCCGTCACTTTCAATGTTGTCCAAATTCATGATGTCCTCGTCTGGGAAGTCAAATCTCATGGGTTGATAGTCTTCAATGGCCTGATGAGCCAGATGGTCAGCTAATACACTCCCTTTTATAGCTTTTTGGGTGGTGTACTGGATGTCATACTCAGTTAAGATCATTTGCCATCTAGCTATCCTTCCAGATAATGCGGGCTTTTCGAAGATATATTTGATAGGATCCATTTTGGATATCAACAAGGTAGTATGAGTCAGCATATACTGTCTTAGTCGGCGAGCAGCCCATACCAAAGCGCAGCAAGTTTTCTCGAGCAGTGAGTAGCGAGTCTCACAGTCGGTAAACTTTTTGCTAAGGTAATAAATAGCATGCTCTTTTCGACCAGACTCGTCATGCTGGCCCAGAACACACCCCATTGAATTATCCAAGACGGTCAAATACATGATCAAAGGTCTTCCTTCGACGGGTGGCATCAGAATAGGAGGTTCTAGCAAATATTCCTTGATTCTATCAAAAGCAGCTTGACAATCGTCGTTCCATTCCACTACCTGATCTTTCTTCAAGAGTTTGAAAATTGGCTCACAGGTAGAGGTCAGATGTGAGATGAACCTGGCAATATAATTTATGCGCCCCAAGAAACCTCTAACTTCCTTTTCAGTACGGGGAGCAGGCATATCTTGTATTGCCTTTACTTTCGCCGGGTCGACTTCAATGCCTTTGTTGCTTACAATGAATCCCAGGAGTTTACCGGACCTAACTCCAAAAGTGCATTTGCTTGGATTCAGCCTTAATTTGTATCCTTTCAATCTGGCAAACAGCTTTTCCAGATGTTCAAGGTGCTCTTCCTCTGTTTGCGACCGAGCTATCATATCGTCTACGTAAACTTCAATCTCATGATGTATCATGTCATGAAATAAAGCTACCATGGCGCGTTGATAAGTTGCCCCGGCGTTCTTTAGCCCGAACGGCATCACTTTGTAACAGAAAGTGCCCCATTGTGTGACAAAAGTTGTTTTCTCCATATCCTCGGGGGCCATTTTGATTTGATTATAGCCCGAGAACCCGTCCATGAAGGAAAACACCTTATGCTGAGCTGTATTGTCGATCAAGATGTCAATATGAGGTAGCGGGAAGTCATCCTTAGGGCTGGCCCTATTCAAATCCCGGTAGTCCACACACATTCTGACTTTGCCATCCTTTTTAGGCACTGGCACAATGTTAGCGACCCATTGAGGATAGGATGTAACAGCCAAAAAGCCAGCATTGAACTGCTTCATTACTTCTGCTTTGATCTTTTCGGACATGTCAGGCCTCATTCGGCGAACCTTTTGCTTGATCGGTGGACAGTCCTCTCTTGTGGGGAGACGGTGAACCACGATATCTGTGTCCAAACCTGGCATGTCTTCATAGGACCAAGCGAAGATTTCAACATACTCATTCAGTAACTGTACCAAGCGTTCCTTAACTTCTGGTTTCAGGTTGGCACCCACTTGCACCTCCTTCCGATTCTCCTCGGTTCCCAAGTTGACAGTTTCCAATGGCTCCTCATGCGGTAAGATGGCTCTTTCCTCTTGTTGCAGAAGTCTGGCTAGTTCCCCTGGTACTTCACAACCTTCGTCATCTTCATACTCGGCTAGATTGACCAGGTCTTCAGAGTTATTGAAAGATACAGCAGAATAGTCACCCATGGAATCCGGAGTGGATAGGTACCTGCATTGGTGAGTGGTGGGTGTGTGTAAGGGATAGCCATCCTTAAACAAAAATGCAAAAGGAAAGGAAATGAACACAAGCAGTTTATCAAATGAAAAACGTCCAATGAATCATTAAACATGGCATATGAATATGAAAAATAGTCAAAACCCTTACAAGTAGACCTACATGCCCCGGGCAAGGCAGGAGGTGAAAAAGATAGTGTACGGATTGTTTAAAAGTAAAATATTACAGACCAAAATAGGAAATATTCGATAGATAAATTACTGAGGAATAAAAGTGATGGGGACAAAGTCTTTTGCCTCCCAATTGCTCAACCCTCCTCCGACAGTTGGATAAACCCAATCTTCAATGTTGCTGTCCTTGTCTTCATCTTCCAAGGCATTGATTCTGTAAGGAGAAATTTTGACTGGCGCCCTCTCAGTCTTTGACCGGCGCATAGCCTTCTGACCGGCAGCTGTGAAACCTAATCCAGATTTGTCGGCTTTATGCGGAAAATCGGGTAGCTGCCCCCACGCCGAGTTCTTCCCTTCTTTAACTGCAGCCCTTGCATCTTCCAGAGATGCCATCCTGGCCATCTGCCTTGGTGTCTCAGCTGTCAATTTCGCCACTGCTATCTCAGGAAACACTTCTTCGAAATGTTGAAACGGTGTCTCAATAAACTCCCCTTCAACTTCCACATACCGGAAAGAATTTAAATGGCTAATCATGTACTCTTCTTCGCCGTGGACAGTAATGATCTTTCCCTTGACAGGGTACTTCAGCATCTGATGCAGGGATGAGGTGACTGCCCCAGCATGGTGTATCCAAGGTCTACCCAGCAGGCAGGAGTATGATGGGCGGATGTCCATTACGTAGAAAGTGGATTTAAACACCTCAGTACCTATCTTGACAGGAATTTCAACTTCTCCATGGACCATTCTTTTCGACCCATCAAAAGCTCTGACGACAATATCACTTGGCTTCAATTCCAATCCTTCGCAATCTAGCCGGTCCAAGGCCTTTTTAGGCAAAACATTCAGTGATGAACCGGTATCAACCAGAACATGTGCAAGGGTGGTTCCGCGACACTCGATTGAAATATGCAACGCATCATTGTGGTTTCGGCCTTTAGGGGTCAGGTCGGCATCAGAAAAGCCTAGCCCATTGTCTGCAGTCAGGCTAGCCACGCAATGTTGAAATTGATCTGCAGAGGTTTCCTGGGGCACATGAGCTGCCTTTAGAAACCTAATCAAAGCTTGAGCGTGCGCTTCTGAGCAAAGTAACAGTGCCAGCATGGAGATCTTGGAGGGGGTTTGCCCCAACTGTTCCACCACATCGTAATCACTTCTCTTGATTATCCTCAAAATCTCGTCCATTTCTTTCTTGGAAGCTTCTGGAATTACCAAAGGTTGAGCCCTCGTCCTGACGGGTTCATCTTGTATTCCCTTTCCTTTATCGGTAATGGTAGGAGAGACAGCACTAGGAATGAAAATTTCTTCAATCAAAGGAGTTCTGGTGGAGAGCTTCACTGGTGCGGGGATGACTTCTTTAGCTGATGAGGGTCCAAAGACTGCTTTTGGAGGAGCAATCTCTGGAGAAAATATCCTCCCACTCCTGGTGATTTTGCTGGTGCCCGCAATATTACTAATGCTGGCTTCTTCATCATCTGAATCTTCTTCAATTATTTCAACTTGCTTGATACCATGGTAGTAGATGTCACCACCATAGTTCCAAGGTATCGACTTCTCGGAGACATAGGGAACAGGCCCCGGCATTGTTATCTTCAAAGGTATAGACTTTGCAGCTGGTGTAATCTTAACTGGCTTTTTGACGGCCTCGGAAAGATTGGCGTGAATGGTTATGATTGAGACATTTTCAACATGAACTGGAACGGCAGGAACTTTCTCGAACAAAATTTGTCGGCTATCCATGAGGCCTTGGATGCCTTTCTTCAATAGCGGACAATCAAACGGCAGAGAGTGGCAACAGTAACAATCTTCCTTACACCCCGGGAAGATCCCGGCCCTCAACAAATTCAACTTAACGGTTAACAGTGGAGTAGTCAGATCACTAACGTCAGCAACATACAGATCCTCTTCAATGGCATTAACATTCCGACCGTGCTTCGGCATAGGTGCAGATATCACATTGGGTTTTTCTGGAGCGTCAAACTCTACTTCCTTAGCCTCTATCAGGTCCTGAATCTTATGCTTGAGTGCCCAACAATCATTGGTGTCGTGTCCAACACTGTCTGAATGATAGGCGCACTTAGCATTGGCATGATAATGCGGGGAAGACGTATTCACATTCTTTGGCGCTTCCTTGATAGTGGCAAGATTTAATTTCAACAGATGGGGAAGCACCTGTGCTGGAGTCATATTAATACGGGTGAATTGCCGGTGTGGCCTTTCTACCCGTTGCTGATTTGGTCTGGTCTGGTTATAGCGAGGCTGCTCACTTGGAGTGTTTTGAATCATTACGGCCCCCACAGTCGGCCGACGCTCCACCTTCCCCGCTCTTTTCTGAGAATATACCATAGCTGTCTCCTTCTTAAAAGGTTTCTTCTCAGCATTTGCAGTAACACCCTTTTGAATTTTTCCTGACTTGATGCCAGCCTCAATTCTCTCGCCTGTTAAGATCAAATCAGTAAACCCCGCGGAAGAGTTACCAATCAAATGATTGAAAAATGGCCCAGATAGGGTCCCAAGAAACATATCAACGAGTTCACGATCGGTTAAAGGAGGCTGCACCCTGCCGGCCAAATCCCTCCACTTCTGTGCATATTCTTTGAATCCCTCACTTGTTCCTAGTGACATACCCTGAAGTTGGGTACGAGTAGGAGCAAGATCGGAATTATACTGGTATTGTTTGTAGAAAGCGGTGGCCAAATCTTCCCAACTTCTAACACTGGTTCCTTCTAACTGATAAAACCATTCCAGCTGAGCTCCCGACAGACTGTCTTGAAAGAAGTGGATCCAGAGGTTTTTATCTGCCGTATAGGGTTGAATTTTTCTCACATAAGACCTGAGATGCATTTTGGGACAGGATAGCCCGTCGTACCTCACAAACACTGGTACTTTGAACTTTGGTGGAATCACAATTCCGGCGACCAAGCCCATGTCCTCAAAATCCAAACCCGGTGCCCTTTGCAATTCCATGGCAGCCAATCTGTCTTCTAAACTTTTGTACTTGTCATCAGCTGGAGGATACTGCTGGTCGGAATAATCTTCCTCCTCTTCAATTTCTTCCTCTTCCGCATCAGACTCGGAAGGCACCACAACTTGATCCCTTTTACTAGTCCCTTCATCAGAAGTGGGAGGAAAATCGAGCACTCTCTGAGCTTCTCCGTTGAATCTTCTCCCCAAAGTGGCCACTCCAACCCTCTTCTTCTTCTTCTTCACTGGGTCCTTATTTTCCAGTTGAGTCTTGATATCTTCTTGACTCTTGACCAAGGTCATCAAGAGTTGCTGGAACTGTGCGTTCTGAGCCTGTAGGTCTTTGACTGTTTGTTCGAGATCCATCCTACTGAAATAAACAGCAGATAGATAAGGAACCCTGGAGTGAGACCTGCTTATGCACATGATGAATGGTATGCTTATGCATGCAATGCATTCAAGGGTTTAGAACATTCAAAATTGTTTCAGACAAAGAAGAACGCACGTCATATTAATAAGAAGAAATTTGTTAGTACATAAATGCCCCATGGGCCAAATATTACAAAATAAACTTCTCAAGGCAGAAAGACATTGCGCATCCTCTTTGGTGCGATGTAGGTATTGAGGGCCTCTTGCTCGTGGAGTCGGCGGGTAAGCTCTAGAACCTTTTTTTCACTGGCGTAATAGCTAGTTTCAAAAGTGTTCCGTTCCTCCTTGAGCTGAATCCAACTTTTCTGCATTTCCTCCCACGACGTAGGCATGTCGGGATGTAGGATGGTGTAGGGAATCTCTCCTTCCTTAACAGGCTCTTTAATCACCGGGAGAACATGAGGATAAGGCATTATAAGACTTTGGGCTCGGGCTCGTACCCACTTGAGATAGGGCTCAAGAGGGATGGAGTTCTTGTGTCCCAGAGTCTTACTATCGACTTTGTTGAGTCTTCCCCAAGCTCTGATGAACCTTTGACGAAGTCCTTGCGCATCGTTGTCGAAGTCAAAAACTAAGCCAGGAATCAACATGTCATGAGGGCCATCCCTCCGTGCGTATCCAAATTGTCTCAAAGCTAGGCAAGGGTTGTAGGTGATACCTCCTCTAATTCCAAGTAAAGGAACATTAGGAAATTCTCCGCAGCGATCGACGATGATGACATTTTCTCTGGACCGAGAACACCAATGCACATCAGAATGAGTGAGAGTCATCAATCGTTGGGACCACCTTATACCTTGATCATTCTTCAAGACAGATTGTGGAAGGTGCGAAATAAACCACCTTGCGAGGATAGGAGTACAGCACATGAGAACACCCCTCTTTCTCATTGTTCGTGTGTAAAATGAGTGAAGAATGTCCCCAAGTAATGTTGGTATCGGGTTTCTGGACAAGAAGATTTTGACGGCGTTGACATCTATCAATTGGTCAGAGTTTGGAAACAGAACCAACCCATAGATCAGGAGTGCCACAATTTCTTCAAAGGCTTGAAGATCCAATGAGTTCCAACATTCTTGTGCCTTTTCAAGTAAGAATTTTGCCAAGAATCCTTTGACGCCGCTTCTGGTTTCCCAATGCCCCTTGATTTCAGATGGTTGTAGATGTAGTGCTCGAGCAACATCTTCAGGCTTTGGTTCCTTCTCCGTACCGTTGAAGGGTAGTTGATTAAGGATAGGGATTCTTAGGAGTTGAGAAAACTCCTCCAAAGTGGGGACCAACTGATAATCAGGGAAAGTGAAGCAATGGTGAAGAGGGTCAAAGAACTGGAATAGCACTTTCATCATGTCTTCTTCAATGTTGGTGTTGACTAGGCTGAGCAATCTACCATGTCTTTCACTGAAGGATGAATTTTCCGGAATTCTTGAAGTGATCTCCTTGAGTTGAGGAGAGATTCTCACGAGGTTGACTTGAATGGTATTTCTGCGAGATATTTCCATGACCTACAAAACAGGAACAATGATGAAGATCCAAACCCCTGAAATGGTTAGTAAATGCATATGATGTTTCATGATGTTTATGATGTATGCACAAAACATATGTACAAGCAAATCACACCAAACCCTAGTTTCAGGCTTGCATGGGGTTCCATAGGTAAGTACCCTCTTGAGTGTAGTTGGCTTAAAACCTGTCCTATAAATAGTAACCGGGTTCTAAGGAGCTCAATATCACTGGATTGTTTTCATTGTTCATTGTTTTGGTTTAGCCACTTAACTAGCGACCAAAATATTCCAAGAAAACAACCCTCAATGAGTGTAGTATCGAGTATCTACCAACTTCGGACTGCACCAAAGCCGGTCATCTCACTACTCCTAATAAAAGGCCAAGATGGTCAAGTAAGGTTCTAGGTCATTAGTGCTTAGTGACATCACTCAGCGGCCCCGTACTCTCCTTGATTGAACTCAAGGGTTACCGGTACTCACAAATATGTCGCACTAATATAGCTATTGCTTAGACCGTGTCGGTATACCCCGCACAGTTTCCACAACGTATTGCTATCTATGAATGTTTCCCAAAATCCGGGTGGAGGATTGTAAACCCAAACAATGGAGCCAAAGAATAAAGCAAACAAATCAAACAATTAGTCATGCAAGAGGGTGATCTAAGCCCTAAGGTTACTCCACTTAAACTATGTCCCCAGCAGAGTCGCCAGTTCTGTGATACGGTGGGAGAACTGACTTGTGTTTTGCGTTTGTTTTCGCAAATGTTTCGGTTGAGCAAGAGTCGCCACCGACTTTTTATTTTATCCTAAGGAAAGGTTTAAAAAGCACAGCAAAAACCTTTGAGATTTTTCTTGGGTTCGGGGAGTAGATTATAGAAGGGGAAGGTATTAGCACCCCTTCTATCCATGGTTATCCATGGGCTCTTAGGTACTTGCTTAGATCAACTTGCCTTGGTTTTCAATTGTTTGAAATGGTGCTTTGTGTGTGTGGTTTTGAAAATGTTTTGAAAAGATGCCTTGTATTAGGCTAACCTTGTAACAATTCTTTACTCGAATGTTTTACAAAAGGTGTTTTATCTTTTAAAAAAGATGTTTCCAGGGTTTGAAAAGTTGGTTTTGAAAGTGTTTGTGAAGTGGGTTTTGAGATTAGGCAAGTGTTTTCTTGGAAAGTTAGCAAGTACTTAAGAGTTTATCTACCCTAAAAATTTCCTCAAAGATTTTTATTATGTTTTAAACCTTTTGACAATTTTGTTCCACCATTGCATTTGGTGGACAATCTTGTCTTAGGAGATGAAAATGGACAGGCGCGGGTCATCGTTTGGACCATAATTGCAACGGCGTTAAATATCTTTGGGCAATTCTCTTTAAGGGACTTTGATCATTTGTTTTTGTTTGTTTTGAAAAGTTTTATCGAGGGACTATGATCATTCAAATTATTTGCTTTGCCCAAAGAAATTCAACATACAACATGGCCCAATTATTTGAAGGCAACAAAGTGGAATACCCTAGGGGTGTAAGTGTGAGAAGTGTTGTTTATTTTCATGCTCATTTATCTTGTATTAGGTCAAACTATTTTTTATCGTTTTTTCGCATGCAAACCCTAATTCTAACATGGCATAATTAGAAAGCGTATAAAGTGCGAAATTTAAATTCCTACACTATTACAACATAATAATATGGGGAGGGGGGTACAAATTTACAAATGGGGGATATTAGACAAGAATTTAAATCTAAATTATTACATCATTTTTGAATATTTGCAAGGTAAGTAAATTGCACAATTAAATAGAAACTAAATAAATATGCAAAATGCAAAAAGAAAGTTTTTATATGTATGAAAAAATATTATTTATGCAAAGATAAAAATAAGAAAATAAAAAGATATTATTTTTGAGTATTTTCATATTTAGGGCAAAACCCTAGTTTTAATCAAAATGTATATTAATTAATTAATCCACATAATATTTATTATTTACATGCAAGAATAAAATAAAATATGGTACATTTGAACAAAGGTCATTTTTTGTATTAAATATTAAAATAAAATATATACATTTTTTGGCATTTTTATTCTAAGTATAATAATATATATATATATATGTATATTTATATTATAAATATGTATTATATACAAAATAAGTATTTACTTAATATTTTAATAAAATAAATAAATAGATAAAAAGTATTTTTTTATGTGAAATATTTTCAGAAGGTAAATAAAAATAAAAATGCAAATAGAAGTATTTTTTACATATTTTCTATTTATAATAATATATATCTATTTATATACAAATCAAAAAGAAAATTAAATAAAAACCAAATAAAATCAAAAAATGATGAGAAAAATATTTTCAAAATTTTAACATGCTGAGAAAAAATAAATGAATCAAATAAAAAAAGAAAATGTCAAAAATCCTTAAAAATAAAGCAAATGGGCTTGGGGGTGCAAAACAGAAAAGATGGTGTGAATAAGAAAAAATGCTCAGGCCCAGCCCAAACCACTTCTTCTTCAACCTCTGAATCACAAAACGCGCGCCTGCAAGCTTGTGTTTGAAATCCTGATTCTTTGATTTTTTTCAGCAAACTCCCAACACAAAAAATGTTAAGCATGAAGAGACGATTTTATACATATAAAGAACATGAACTATCTCTCTAAGATGAGGGAGAATTTCTCTCCCCCTCTTTTCTGACCTAACTTTTCTACCATTTTCAGAACTCAAATTCTCTCTACTCAGACAAAAGAAATGAAAAGTAAAGCTATGTACATGTTCAGGGCTATGAGTAGGACCTTGTTTCTTCACAAACTTAAGACTAAATATGCATGATAAGAGAGATACGAATTCAAACTTTTACCTATTCAGTTGGACTTCTATCTGGAGAATGAGGAGCTTTCAGTGCAAGGTGATGATTGGAAAAGCTTCCTTGAGGTCCAGGGATGCTTTTTCAATGCTTACTTTGTCTTGAAACTCCTTGTATCGAGCTGTGGAACTTCAACTGCAAAAGGAAAAATTAAAAATGGTGGAAACTGTTAGAGTGATTACAGGTCAGGTTTTAGGCCATGGTTAGTTTGCATATGTTGTATGGAAGGTGTATGAATTGATTTTGGTGAGAATGCTCGAGGGAAATGGGAGTTTGCACTCAAACTGCAGAGGCAACCCTGTTTTTGCAGTTTGAGGATGATTATGGCAATGGGAGTGTTTGAAAGGTCAAGGATTCGTGCAAAAGCTTGGTTGGGATGTACTGAGTGTGTTTGATATCCTTTGTGTTGTGTTTGTAAGCTGAGGTTCAAGTTGTCACAAGTTATGGACCTTTCTTCTTTTCTAAGCAACAAAATGCCACTTGATGTTCTAGGCATGTAGGGAGCCTCCTAATGGGCTGCATAATCTTCTCTTGATCAGAGCAATTTGTCCATAATCTTGTGCCATTCAGATTTAGCTTGTACTTGTTGGATTTCTAATTTGACATAAAGTGAACTTTTGCAAAAATGGATAGTTTACTTTTTCCAAATTGGGATTAATCCTTTAGACAAAGCTTGAACTCAAAGAACTTGGTCTTGGTACAAAGAATATGCATTAAATTTATGAGTGTAACTTGGTTTAGGGACCTGTAATCAAGGGCATGCTGGTTTTGAGAAGTTGCATAATCTTATGAACATGAAAAATGGCCAATTCACAAGTGAGTTTTTGCTATATTGTGAAATTCGATTCTCCCTAACCATGAAGTTGTTTGAGAAGTTCTTGGACATTTTGGAAAGCTTGGAATGTGTACTACAATCCATCTTTGAAATGCAAATTGAAATTCCAAGTGGAAGGGTATGAAAAATGGCCTTGAAGTGGGGTAGAAAACCTTGTCAAAATAGGTTAAAATTCTACTAAGTTAAAAATGGTTTAGTGCCCTTATTCAAAAAAATATAACTTGAGATACAAGCTTCAAATGAGAAAACTTTGTGAATCAAAGTTGTAGATTATGCAACAATCTACAACTTTCATGTTTTGACTTTTGTTTGAATCAAAATGGATCATGGTGAAAAGATGGGGCAAAGTTGGGAAAAAATTAGGGTTTTTCATAACTTAGAAAAATTCTAAGTTATGAAAAATTCCATTTTCAAACCCTAATTTGCAATTTGTGATTTCTTGGTGAACAAGTTTCATGATTTGGCATATTTTGATGAAAAATGAATCTTGACTCTTGATTTTGACCAAAAAGTCAAAGTTTGACTTTTCAGTATACAGTCAAAATTGATCAATTGACTGGGAAATTCAACTGTCAATCTTGTGTACTTGGGATCTTTTGAGTTTGATGAACATGTCAAGATAATTCCATGGGGTCCTTGAGTCCATATATGAGCTTAGTTTGCCATTGGCTAGGTCAAACAGTCAAAAATTGCCTTTGTACAGTCAAAACCCTAAAAATGACCATTTTGCCCTTTTGGTGATCTGATCAAATTTCTTGTGGAATTGTGATCCAAGCTTGATCAAATGGTTCATATGAGTTCATAATGTTGATGTGGATCAAATTTCATGAGATTTGACTGTCAATTGGCCACAGTTGACTTTTTCCCCAATACAGTTGATTTCTAGGTCAACTGTCCAATTGACTGGGCAAAACTTGGAATCAAGACTTGAAACTTGGTATGGATAATCTTGGGAGTCCAATACGAAGCATGAAAGTCATATTGGGCACTTTGGCTCAAAACAACTTTGTGCAAACACAAACCCTAATTTTGAGTCCACAGTGCAAGGGGAGGTCTTGAGCAGATGAAACCCTAACTGAGTCTTGAGCTTCAAGAGCCTTGTGAGGAGAGATCAATGAGAAATGGGAGGGCAAATTTTGGGGTACAACAAGATGGTCCTCATGACGCATTCATCCAAGGTATCGTGTTCGATTACGAAAATGATCCTCAAGGTTATCGTTAAAGGTTCATACATGATTGGGGCATGGTAAGCAAGATTCATAGTAAGGCTTTAGGGCAGAAGAACTCCATCCCTCTGGAGCCCAATCTCAAATGAGTGCGAGCTCGCGCTAAAAACCTCATGATGCCATATCCGGCTATCTTACTGGTAATCATGGAGCCTGTTGTCGAAGGAGACATTTCTCACACCATCCTCCATCCATACATGCCTACTGACCTTGAAGAGTTGCAGAAATCCTAGATTCAACTCAAGGAAGAACGGGACACCTATGAGACCAAATTCTATGCAAGTGAGAAAAAAGTGTTGCAGCTCACAAAACAACTTCACGAGGAGTGGAGTCTTAATTCATACATCAACACAAAGAGGAAGCGTCCATGGGAGACTTATGTCTTAGGTTTTAGGAGTTTATATTGTTGTCTCTTTGAGACCCTTTTAGTTTCATTGTAAGCCTAAGAGGAAATTGTAATATTGAACTTACTAATAAAAATCTTTGTTTCTGTTTCCTCTTGGCTAGAAAATTTAAATCTCCTAAGGTCCTTGAAAATATTGTATTTACATATCATGCATCGTTGCATAACAGTTTTTTCATACATGTTTTCTCATTTAATTACTATTTATTTCACTATAAGATGGACCTCGAACAAACCGTTAAGGACCTCCAGGATCAGCATGCAAAATTTCAAGAGACTCTTCTAAACCTGGCACAAGGACAAAAAGATTTGATGGCACTCTTCGCCAAGAAAAAGAAGACTAAAAAGTCGGTTGTTATCCTCAATATAGGGAGAAGATTCAAAGGTCTTGCTCAACCGATTTAAGTGCATGATATTTCCTCTGAGGAAGACGACAACCAAGAATATGAGGGTAGAAGCATAAATCTTGAAGGTAGAAATAATTAGGTTTCTGAGGATGAAGACTACTCCAACGAACAGTACCCATCTACAGATGACAAGTACAAGCAGCTGGAAGACCGTCTCAAGGCTATGGAAATCCAGAAAGTGTCTGGATTGGATTTTTGAGAATTAGGTCTGATCCTGAGGGTGGTAATCCCTCACAAGTTCAAGGTCCCCATCTTTGCTAATTATGATGGGGTCTCTTGTTACAAACTCCATTTGAGGTCGTATGTTCGAAAGATCCAACCTCATACTGCTGACCGGAAGTTACGGGTCCATTTATTTCAAGAGAGCCTGGATGGCACTCAACTTGAATGGTTTTATCAACTTGAAGGAACCAACATTCACACGCGGGAAGACTTGGCTAAGCCCTTACGTATCTGCCCGGTCAATGACTCTGTTGATTGAAAATCAACTATATTGGCTAAAAAGTCAACTATGGTCAACATACAGTCAAACCTCAAGTTTTTTGGTCAACATCAACATTTTGAAGTGATATTCATCATTTGATCAAGGTTTGATCATGATTCCTCAAGAAAAGCCTTCAAATCATTAAAAGTCAAAAGTGGCCAAATTAGGGTTTCCTTAGGAGAAGTCAATTGAACTTTGACCAAGCATAACTTTCACATGCTTCATCAGCTTTTCCCTAACCAAAGCTCATTTTGAAGGAAATTCAATTCTCTACAACTTTTTTCATGTATGCTCAAGTCCAAAAAGTGCTTTATTTGAAAGATATGAACCCATACATTATAGGTCAATTCAAAAGTCAACAAAAAGATAATTTTTGTCAAGGCAACTTACATCAAGATAAAAACTCCAAATGAAAAAATTATCAAAAGAGAAATTAAATAGGACATCTTGAGCTTTCCAAAAAGTAAATGATCACCTTAAAAAGATGAAAAAGGAGATAGTTATGACCAGTGCAAGTTGGGTAATTTTTGAGAAATGCATGAAATCTCAATTGCGCAAATTTGTGATTTTAGGCTATTGGGCCTAACTTTTGAGGTTCAAACATGTTTATAACATATTAGGGGACCTCGAATTTCATCCATGCATAAATTTCATTTTTATTTTATTTATTTTGATTTTTTATTCAAATAAATTCAAAATAAATCAAGTAAAATGTGAAGACTATGGGCTTAGGCGTGCAAGTTTTATTTTGGATCAAATCAAAAGCCCAAACAACTCATGACAAGCTTTCCAAAATCGTGTAAACCAAGAGAGGAAATAACTTTCACAAAATTGGAAACATTTCAAATAATTTTGGAATAAAATCACAATTTAATTCCGTTTGATTGTGTACCATTTTTTATAACCTAATGTGATCCCTCATATATACACAAGCATCAGATCACAAGGCCACACACGCAGCTACTACCTCCAAGTCAAAGTGTTGTTCATAAAATTTTCAAATAAAAACCAAACATCAAATCCTAATTTCCAGAAGTTCTCAGCCCAAACCAGTGATCAAACATCACTCCTGAGATTCCCAAGAGTCTCCTCAAGTCCATAACCACATCTCTCGAGCACCAGAACACGATCTCTCCCTCACGCAGTTTGTCAAGTTTGGTAAATTTATAAACTCTGATTTTTTGTATTTTCAGTCTTTGCTAATCTGTTTGATCTTCTCATGTGCATTATTAGAACATGATTGACGTGTTTCATGTGAGGTTTGACATAGAAATCATGTTTCACCATTATTAGAGCTCAAGAACTGTTGAGCTTCAAATCTCACGACACAAAATGATTCAGGCCAAACTAACCATACCATCAGATTCACAAGGGTCCATATATGTGATCTGAGTGGTTTGTTTCCATTAATTGATGCGTTTTGTAGGATTTGGCATTTTTTGCCATCAAAGAAGATGACTAGAGTGTTGACTCCAACGTCGCTTGGGAAGTTGACCACGGTGACCTTGCGTGGCTCCCTTCCATTCGCCCATTCAAAATACAAGGGCCCACCTGTTTTGACTGTATTTTAAAATTAAAAAAATTAAGTTATTTTTATTATATATTTAATTATTTATGATTGTATTAATGAATGAAACAACCATCCCAATGGTAGAAGCAAGCGCGCAAAGGAATTGGTATACCAAGGTACGGGTTCGATCTGTGCCCCTGGTATTTTTATTTTCCATGTTATTTCTCACATATTCAATGCAGGTCAGTCCAACGCGCATGCTGTGCACCTCATCTCCACACCATCAAATCTCCATAATTCCAGATCCAACGCTTCAGATGGCCATGACCATGATGCACCTTCTGGAATCATTTTCACTAGATCGCACGCAGGTGCCTGGGCTCCTTGAAATGGGCCTAGGAATTGTTGCTTTTCTCACCCCCCAATTTACTGGTTTCTACAGGGCCATTTCCCTTTTATTTTATTACTTTGTTTCATTTTAATTTTTTATAATAATTAACTATTTTAAATAATCAATTAGATCATTTTTTTTAATCACAAAAAAATCACTAAGAATTAGATTTTAGGTTTTGATTAATTTTTATTAATAAATAAAAATTGATTTAGTTTAACCACATTTTAATTTTATTTTGTTAACTAATTTGTAAAATAATTAGAATTAGGGTTAATTACTGTAATACAGTGGGAGAACTGACTTGGTTGTTTTGCGTTTGATCGCAATTGTTGCGGATAGCAAGAGTCGCGACCGACTTTTATTTTATCCAATAAGGAAAGGGTGAAAAGAACAGGAGTGACCTTTAGAGATGTTTTCATGAGTTCGCAGGGTAGGTTATGAAGAGGGAAGGTATTAGCACCATTTTCATTCTTAGTTTTCTATGGACTCTTAGTTGCTTGCTAGATCACTTGTTTTGTTTGAAAATGTGTTTTGTGGCATGGATTTGAAAATATTTTGAAAACGTCTTTGTAATGATTCTCGTCTCTATAAGAAGGCGTACAAAGTGTTTGGTTTTGAAAATAGTTCAAAGAGGTGTTTATTGTGGAAGATGTTTTTGAAAGTGATTTTGAAAAGTGTCTTTGTAATGATTCTCGTTTCTATAGGAATGCGTACAAAGTGTTTTAACTTTTGAAAATGTTTTAATTGAAAGTGTTGGTGTGAAAAATGGTTTTTTAGTTGTGAGCAAGCAAGCAACTACGAGCGTCCTACCTACTCAAAAGGTCTAATTTTATTTTCCTCCTCCTTTAAATGTTGATATCTTACCATTGATTGATAAGAAGCCCCATCGTTGGATGTGAAGGGACGAGCATGGGTCGTTTATATAGTCATAGAAGGTAACCTATGAGACGTTTTAGCAATTTCATATAGGGACTAGATCATTTACAGAAGGCAACATCGAGGGACTATGATCTTTTATCGAGAGTCTTTGCTAAAACTCCCAAATTCGAGGGACATGACTATTTTTCCGAGGCAACAAGTGAGATTACCCTAGAGGTGCATGTGTGTGAATAATGTGCTTGATTGCATGCATTTAGTCTTTGATTAGGGTGGCCTATTTGTTGGTTTTATCTTGCCATACACCCTAATTACTAACATTTATGAAAGCAATAAAAATGCGGAAAAATAAAGGTCCTACGCTATTACATGTTTTTGGGGGATGGGGGATACAAGTGTACAAATTGGGATTGCAAGAAATTAAACCCTAACTAATTATTACAACCATATTGAAGGTGAGTAAATGTACAAGAATTAAAATAATATACAAGGTATGAATAAAAAGAAAGTGAAGTTGTCTTGATTTTGTTAAAGAAAGGTTTTGATTAATAATTATGAAAATAAAATATTTTTTGCAATATTTTTATATATTCATAAAATAAAACTCGTAAATAAGTAGTGTGTAAAAAATCAACTCAAAAGGAGTTGTTTTAATTGGTTGGAAAAATGTTTGAAATTTGTTAAAAGAGAAAGGAAACAAACAAAAGGGTAAAAACTATTTTGGTCCTGCCAAGGTTTGAACTCAGGACACTACACAAAAATGCCTTTCGAGCGTGCTCTTTGTACCACTGGGGTGGTCCGTTTCATCTGTTCATAAGGCATCTTCAATTGGGTACAAGATGAACTTGTTCCTGAATGTTTGACATGTCTAGTTTCTTCCTTCGATTGCAGGAATATAAAGCTCCCAAGTTGAGATTCGAAAGGATTTAATGTTTATCCAATCGAAGGATACAGAAAACCTGTCTAAAGTTTGAAAATGAATCTAACAAAGGTAACATTCTAAAGCTACAGGCCAGTGGTTAGCACAAGTTTATTAGGCACCAAAATCTAAAGGCTAACTAGTCAGAGTTGAGATTCTCAACATATAGGCAGTGAGAATCGAAAGTTAAGGCATGGTCAACTTCCTAGATAGGATATCTATATTTTTCGTTTATTTATATGTACGAATTATATTTAAATGGAAAGTTCCAAGTTTAGAGGAAACTTACCTCTTGAAGTGCCAATCGAAGGAGCTGTATGTGACTTCCTTGGTGGTGGATGGAGCTTCGCTGGAACCTTCATGAAGCTAGTTCAGTTGCTGCTTTGTTTGGACAGTCACTGAATCGAAGGTGGGTGTGTGATAGTGGTGAGTGAATCAAAGGTTATTATATAACAGTCTAGAGAGTGAATCGCAAGACTATTATGTTGCAGTTAGGGAATGAATCGAAGGTTGGTTATCTAGCAGTTGGGGAGTGAATCGAAGGGTTCACTAATGCATGAAGGGATCTGAGATTTTTTGCGAGAGTTTTAGAGTTTGAATTTTTGAGAATGTTTTAGAGTATTTGAGACTGTTTGAGAGTTTTGAGAATTTGATGATTTTCTCACAACCAGAGTTTCTTCAGCTACCAAAATGCCCCCTTATATGTGTTATGGAACCTCTTATTTATAGATGAAATTGGCTGAGGTTTGGGAGGGAAAATAAATGAGATTTGAATAAATTGTGTATGCTGTTTTTATAGCCTTTGAGGTGCAGTTTTTGTATGCCAATTTGGTGCAAATATGGGAGCAGCATAGCAGGATTGCTTTGTAGCAGTTTTGAAGTGTTGTGACTGGTGCAACAGTCTTATACTTGGAAGCACATAGGACTCTGGCCAGCAAGCATCTTTGGATATTTCAACCTTTTGTTTTGACCAACTAGGTCCAACCTTCGACCAGACTCTTCTTTAGACAACAATATTTTATTTTCACACAAGGTGTGTCCTTTGAATGTATCATATGTGTATCCTTTTAAAGGGGCCAAATGTGTATCCTTCAATTGGACTATGTGTGTGTCCTTCGAAGGGATCACATGCAATTCTTCGAATGGGCTAGTAAGGTATATCCTTCGAATGGGACACCTATGTATGCCCTTCAAATCCACCAATACATGTCCTTTGAAGGGGACACCAATTATGTGCGTTGAAGGTTTTCGAGGGTGGAATCGAAGCAAGCTTATTTCAAAGGGAGATATTGTCCATTTGAATCTAGTGTGAGCATAGCTAATGCCCTGCCGAAGCCTGCATGCAGGAGGTCACTGCTTTGTGACTCCAAGCAAGCATACAAGAGGCTATTGCTCAAACAAAGGTTTGTATGAAGAGCCAATGTCCAATCGAAAGTTGTATGCAGGAGGCCACTGCTTTGTGAATCCAAGCAAGCATACAAGAGGCCATTGCTCAAACGAAGGTTTGCATGAAGAGCCAATGTCCAATCGAAAGCTGCATGTAGGAGGTTATTGCTTTGTGACTACAAGAGGCCATTGCTCAAACGAAGGTTTGTATGAAGAGCTAATGTCCAATCGAAAGCTGTATGCAGGAGGTCACTGCTTTGTGACTCCAAAGGAAAACATGTAAGGCCAATGGTGCAATCGAAGTTTGCATGCAGGAGGTCCGTGCTTTGAATTAAAGGAATATTTTAGAAGGTCATTGCCTTCTTAATCGAAAGAAGCCAGTAGGAAGCCACTAACTTCTGAATCGAAGGACACCAACAAGAGGCCCTTCCCTTTTGAATCGAATGAGGCTGTTTAAAAGGGAAACAAATGCCCAGTCAAAGCTTTTATAAAGAAAGAAAGTAAAAGGCCAATGCCTCAATCGAAGCTTGGGGATTTGGAGAAAGTTTGAAGGAGGCCAGATGCCCAATCGAAAGCTCTGGATCGAAGAAATTTGTTTTTCTTCAATTTTGTCATAAAAAATAAAATTTTCTATTTTTCTCTTTCAATAGTTTCCTCTTTGACTTGATGCTTGAAAATCCAATATGATCTAATTGTACTTGTGCAAACTTGAACTAGTAGAAATTTTGTGAGAAAAATATTGAGAAATGAGAGGGCAAATTTTGGGGGTACAACAGCTGCCCCTGTTCAATCTTCTTAAACCTGAAGAGTTAGATTGGCGAGTCCTCCATTCGTGACTTGAAGGTGGAAGATGATTGAACACTAGACTGCCCATAAATTTGCACTCGATGATGTGGTGGTTGATTGTGTAGGGAATGGGCTTAAAGATGCCATTTGGAAAGATGATGGAGAGTTGTCGGAGGTGGGATTATAGATGCCATCCAAAGGTAATTGTCGATAGAAATTAGACTAAGTCTAAGCTTGATTTCAATTGGAAAAGAATCAGAATAAATCTTTGGTCGATTTAAACTGAAACAACAGAAGTGCCTACTGGAAAAGTATCAGAATAAATCTTCAAAATTTAAACAAAACCAGCAGATGTATATATTCGTCTTTTATTTGGAAAAGAATCAGGATAAATCTTTGGTCGATTTAAACTGAACCAAAAAAAAGTGTCTACTGGAAAAGTATCAGGATAAATCTTTGATCGATTTAAACTGAACCAGCAGAAGTCTTGAATAATCTTTAACTGGAAAAGAATCAGAATAAATCTTTGGATCGATTTAACTGAACCAGAGAAAGTGTCTACTGGAACGAAATTAGGATAAACCATTGAATGATTTAAACTGAACCAACATAGGTCTTGAATAATCTTTAACTGGAAAAGAATCAGAAAAAATCTTTGGAGTGATTTAACTGAACCAAAGAAAGTGTCTATTAGAACAGAGTCAGGATAAACCATTGATCAATTTAAACTGAACCAGTAGAGGTCTTGAATAATCTTTAACCGGAAAAGAATCAGAATAAATCTTTGGAGCGATTTAACTGAACCAGAAAAAGCGTCTACTGGAAAAGTATCTGAATAAATCTTTAGAGCGATTTAACTGAACCAGAAAAAAGCGTCTATTGGAAAAGTATCAGAATAAATATTTTGTAGATTTAAACTGAACCAACAAATGTTTGAAGAAAGTGTTCGTCATGTAGATAGTCACCTCTTCCTATTTCGGGAATTGATCCACAATCAATTTGTTTACAGATAATTGTCCTGTCTTGTTTCCAGTATTAACCTGAAACTTGCTTTTGTTGATCGTTGAAATAGTTGTCCTGTCTGGTTTCAAGTATTAATCTCTGACCTATGCGAAAGAAAGATAACTTTCCCGTCTGGTTTCGGGATTTAATCTACAGTCAGTCGTTTACAAATAGTTTTCCTGTCTTATTTCAGGTATTAATCTTGAATTGTTGAAAATTGGTAATGATATTTGTTTGCTTTCTAACTTTCCTGAAAAAGGTAACGAGTCAGATGTGTGCAGTGTCATGATGTATGAGATGTATCAAGTAATGATGTTCTCAAAATAAATGAGATTATGATATATGCATTTGTGCCTTCGATGCTATGATGTTTGTAAAATTATGTATGAATGCAATGTATGAACGTATCAATTATTCTACTACGGTGTTGATGGACTGAGGAAAATGAATCCTTGACTGCTGCTGGGGATGAAGAGTGTAAGTCTTCATATTTTGTTGAAGTTGAAGTGCTGAGAGACGTATTTCTGTTGTTTAGAGAAATGAACTCTGTTGAGGAAGGTAAACTTCATGAACTTGCTTGGGGATTTTTATGAAGTCTTACTGGGGAATCCTGACATCATTAGGCTGTATGCCGAGGATATGGCAGTGATTTTATAGTAGGATTCCCCTACCTCTGTACCTGCTGGAGAAAGTACCTGTAGGGATTTTTTGGATGGACTTTAAACATTCTCATGTTCTTAAAGCCATTAGTAACTGTCTTTCTGTTTTTATGCATATTTTTGTAAACGGTAATCACATTCGAATGCATATGTTCAAAAATAATCACTGGACGTTTTTGCAAACAAAACAGAAAAATAAAAAACAAATAGTTTTGTACCTTCCAAGAGATAATTTTGTATTTATTTGAATAAGCATTTTTTTGTACAAGGAGACGAACATCCTAGTAAGAAAATGTCGTCGCAAGAATGAAAACTATACGAAATGATATACAAAGAAAATAGCTATGTGAAATAATCCCGTTGATTTCCCATTCTGCTATTGTCTTTATGTCTTCAGGTATCTCATCTCTTTGCTGCTTGTCCGAAGTTGTCTGGATTGATTAGTACCACTTGAGCTTCATAGTTTTTACCGAAGATTGGCTGTAAGGTGATCCAACGGGACATAGTTATACGCTTTCAATCCCTAACTTTTTCCTGGACCGCCCTTTTGGGTTTTCAGTCCACCGGGATACCCTTTTTTGCCCAAGCCGCCTTTTCAGGTTTTCGACTTACCGGGTGTACATATTATTCATATGTATATCCCTAATTTTTGCCCGAACCCTTTTGGTTTGCCGAGATGCCCTTATTTTTTCTTAGGCCAGTCAACCTAGCGGGTCTTTGTTCATGCATAATATCTTTTAACTATGTCCGTGTTTACAAGGTGCGAAAGGTCGACATCGTCCATAATGGTTAAGATCATGGCTCCATCAGAAATTATGTTCTTGATCATAAATGGTCTTTCATATGTAGGAGTCGATTTTCCCCTGGGATCACCTTGCGGCAGTATGATGCGCTTGATTACTAGGTCACCAGCCTGATATACCTGACGTCTGACCTTCTTGTTAAAAGCTTTAATCATACATTTTTGGTACATCTGACCATGGCAGACAGCCGCGAGCCTCTTCTCATCAATCAGTTTCAATTGGTCAAGTCGAGTCTGAATCCATTCGTCTTCATTCAAACCTGCCTTCTTCATGATTCTCAATGAAGATATATGGACTTCAATAGGTAGAACAACTTCCATACCTTATACCAAAGAGAAAGCAGTTGCCCCTGTTGATGTGCGCACTGTGGTACGATAACCGTGAAGAGAAAATGGTAACATCTTATGCCAGTCTTTGTAGGTCATTGTAATCTTTTGTATGATCTTTTTGATGTTTTTATTGGCAGCCTCCACAACACCATTCATCTTCGGCCGGTAAGGAGAAGAGTTATGATGCTGGATTTTGAATTGCACTCATAGTCTGGTGATCATAGTATTATTGAGATTGGTACCATTATCTGTAATGATTCTTTCTGGAATACCATACCGACAGATAAGGTTACGTCTGATGAATCGCACCATAACGTTCTTGGTAACAAAAGCAAATGAAGCCACCTCTACCCATTTTTTGAAGTAATCGATGGTGACGAGGATGAAACGGTGCCCATTAGAAGCTGTGAGTCTGAACTCTCCAATCATATCGATGCCCCACATTGCAAATGGCCAGGGAGAAGTCAAGAAGTTCAAGGGGACTGGGGGCACATGTACTTTATCAGCATAGATCTGGAATTTATGACAAGTTCATGAATGCTGATAACAGTCTTCTTCCATATTAGACCAGTAATATCCTGCCCGTAGGATCTTTTTATCCATCGTGTGCCCACTAGAATGGTTGCCAAAGGTACCTTCGTGCAAATCAGCCATAATCTTTTCCGCCTCACTCTTGTCTACACACCGAAGCAACATAGAGTCGTGGTTGCGTTTGTAGAGGATTCTGTTACTGAGGAAGTACTTAGAAGAGAACCTTCTTAGGAACTTCTTATTGTTGACTGAATCTCCCTCAAGATATTCTTGGGCTTCAAGATATCTTTTAACTTCATGGAACCTAGGTTTGTCCACTACTTCTTCAGTATCAATTTCATGACAATATGCTGGTTCGTCCATCATCGCAATAGTGATCTGAGGAGCCTCATTATCCCACCCGACTTTGAACATGGATGACATAGTAGCTAGTGTGTCTGCTAGTTGATTTTCCTCTCGTGGAAAATGCTCAAAGGTAATTTATTTAAAATGTGGAATCAGTGTCAACACATGCTCTTTATAAGGGATGAGATTAGGATGCTTCATGTCTCATTCTCCTTCGATTTGACTGATTACTAAGGCTGAGTCTTCAAATACACTCAAGGATTTGATCCCCAAGTCTATAGCAACTTTGAGACCCATAATACATGCTTCATATTCAGCCATATTGTTGGTACAATTGAAACATAGCCTGGTAGTGAAAGGAGTATGACATCCTTCGAGAGATATGATCACAACACCGATGCCATTGCCGAGTGCGTTAGAAGCTCCGTCAAAAATCATAGTCCATCAGGATCCTTGTTCAGGTCCATCGTACACTCTAAGTTCTTCACAATCATTCACTAACATGATGTCCTCGTCCAGGAATTCAAAATTCATGGATTCATAGTCATCCACAGGCTGATGAGCCAGATGATCAACTAGTACACTTCCTTTTATTTCTTTTTGGGTAGTGTATTGAATGTCGTATTCGGTCAGGACCATTTTCCATCTTTCTATTCTTCCAAAGAGAGCGGGCTTCTCGAATATGTATTTAATAGGATCCATTTTAGATATCAATAAAGTAGTGTGAGTCCGCATATACTGTCTTAGCCAACGAGCAACCCATGCCAGAGCACAACAAATTTTCTCGAGCAGTGAATATCTGGTTTCATAGTCGGTAAACTTTTTGCTCGGGTAGTATATTGCATTCTCTTTTCGACCAGACTCATCATGCTGCCCCATCACACACCCCATTGAATTCTCTAATACCGTTAAGTACATGATCAGAGGTCTCCCTTTGACCGACGACATCAAAATTGGATGCTCCTGAATATATTCTTTGATTTTGTCAAAAGAGGTCTTGCAATCGTCATTCCATTTTACTGCTTGATCTTTCTTCAGTAATTTGAAGATTGGCTCACAAGTAGCGGTTAGATGAGAAATGAATCTGGAAATGTAGTTTAAACGTCCCAAGAATCCCCTAACCTCCTTCTCAGTGCAAGGAGTTGGCATTTCTTGTATGGATTTTACTTTTGCATGGTCTACTTCAATACCTTTTCCACTGACAACGAAGCCTAAGAGCTTACCGGATCTTACTCCAAAGGTGCACTTATTCGAGTTTAGCCTTAGTTTGTATTTCTTTAGTCTTTCAAACAACTTTTGCAGGTGGTCAAGGTGTTCTTCTTTAGTTTGAGATCTGGATACCATATCATCAACATAGACCTCTATCCCGTGATGGATCATATCATGAAACAAAGCTACCATGACACACTGATAGGTTTACCCAGTGTTCTTTAACCCAAATGGCATAACTTTGTAGAAGAAAGTACCCCACTGCGTGACGAAGGTCATTTTCTCCATGTCCTCAGGTTCCATTTTGATCTGATTGTACCCGGAGAAACCATCCATGAAGGAGAATACCTTGTGTTGTGCGGTGTTGTCAACCAGAACATCAATATGGGGAAGCGGAAAGTCATCCTTGGGGCTCACCCTATTTAGGTCTTTGTAATTCACACACATACGTACCTTACCGTCCTTCTTAGGTACCGGGACAACATTAGCAACCCATTGTAGATAAGAGGTAACAGCTAAGAAACCAGCGTTGAACTGCTTCATGAATTTAGCCTTGATCTTTTCTGAAATTTCTGGCCGCATACGACGAATCTTCTGTTTCATTGGAGGGAAGTCTGCTTTTGTTCGCAGACGATGGACCATGATATCAATGTTGAGTCTTGACATGTTTTCTTATGACCAGGAAAAGACCTTGACATAGTCATGTAGCATCTGAACTAAATGCTTCTTGACACTATGCTCCAGATTTGCACCTATCTTGACTTCCTTCTTATCCTCTTCAGTACCCAAGTTTACTGTCTCCACTGACACTTCATGGCATCAAATAGTTTAATTCATGAGTTTGTGGTGAATTCTTGAACTTGAAAATTGATCCAAAATGATGACATAAAATTGTGATTTGAAAAATTGGATACTAATAGTTTCTTTAATGTGTTGATGTTAAGAAACATCAATGTTTTGGTTGTGATTTTGGATGCATTTGAAATGCATTTTTGTACATAATTTCAACTTACTAATTTTGTAGCATAAACTACTTTTTTTTTGCCATTTCTTCTTGGATACTTTTTGTTTGTCATTTTCATGAGTTGAGGCAAGTTCTAATAAGCTCAAATACCATTGCAAAACAAATTTGAAATAAGTTTAATTGAGTTTGATAGAAAATATCTCAAAACTTGAAAAATGATAAAGTTTGACATAATTGTTATTTTTTCTCTAACTTTTAATTCGTGATGAGTTTTTCCAACTTTCGTTAATGAAAACCGAGTTTCTTGAGCCATCTGAAACTCTTCGCGTAAGTACTTCTTCAATTCAGACAAATTTCTCTCCATTTTTCTGCTACTGTAGAAGTTTCAAAAATCATGATTTGGAATGAAATTTGGCCAAACTGAGTTTATTTTTGGAACTGTTGGCATGTTTCTATGTCACCTTAATTTTTGCGGTCGATTTCGGATGCCTTTCGATTAGGTTTCTAACTTTCAGATTCAAGTTTTTGTACATTATTGTATGTTTCATTTTTGACTTATGATACATTTTTGTGTGTCGGTTCATACTTTGATGGCAAGTAATATCAATTGGTTTCAATCAATTGTTTGAGAACTTCGTGAATTTAGTGTATTGGAATATATTTTGATTCATAACCTTTGAGTTTCACAAGTTGTGAGTTTATTCCTATTCATCACACTTTTGGCATAAATACATAAACTCATTGATCTTACCGATTGATCAGAACCTGCAAGGTAGCCGGATGACGTTCTTCTGTCAGGCTAGAAAGTCGAGGAAGAGAAAGGGGGTTTGTACCTGCAAGGCACTCTGACGATCGAGTAAGTGTGGGAGAAAAGAGTTACAAGCAAAATATTAGGGTTTTAGTGGTGAATAGTGAATATTCGATACCTGACCCTCACATGTGTGAGGGTATATATAATGCCCTTGGCGTGTGGCCATTGGTTCCTATTTTTGGGCCTAGATATGCGGACCCGTGAAAATAGGTAACTGCCATGACTTGGTCATACTGAGCAGGTGTGCTTGTAACTAGCCGTTGGTTCCGATGAGAAGGTAGGTTACAAGCAGCAGTCTGGCCGGTTCCTAGTTGTCTGGGCGACTTGATATCAGGAAGACTGAGATTTGCTCATTGATCACAATGGGTAAGTTCCATTGTAGGAGGGCAAATGATTGATGGTGCCCGATAGGCCGCGATAGAGAGAGAGAGAGAGAGAGAGAGAGAGAGAGAGAGAGAGAGAGAGAGAGAGAGAGAGAGAGAGAGAGAGAGAGAGAGAGAGAGAGAGAGAGAGAGTAGACTGGGCCCGCTCTTACTGTCGGGCTAGTCCAGAACACTAGTGAATTGGAATTAATTTGCAATTTGTTAGTTAAATTTAGATACATTAAATTCATGTTGTTTTAGGACTTTACTGATTGATATTTAGATCAATCTTGAGGTGACATGTTCATGTGCAAGTTTCAGATAACTATCTCATGTTAATATTCAAGAATAATGCACTAAAACTTTAATTTCTAAATCGATTAATGATAAATATTAAAATGCATATAGTGCTGTCCAGAATTTATATTTTACATGTGCAGTGAGTTTTGACTTGTGAATATTATATTGGTGTACTAAATTGAGCATTTTTTTATATCAGTAGTAAGTTTGGGTGTTTCTAAACCGGTTTTTGTACCCATTTTCTTGAGTATGAAGTTGCTGCCAGGGAATACTATGTTATGCTCCTTTGACTTATTTTCTTTACCTTACTGATATTCATGTTTCATTTTTGATACCTATTGTTAATTGCTATTATTTCATTTTATTTTGTTGTTATTTACTAATAAGTTTTTTGAGATATGTATACTTTGAGAAACCAATTTGGATACCCATTGCTTTGGTGATGGATCCAGTTTGCTTGCACCTGTTTTTCACGCTTCCGACGCTGTTTGTTGTTGATGCTAGTTTGCGGTGCCTTCCGAGTTTCTTACACTCGTTGAGTTTTCTTTACAGATTCTTATTATTCGTTTGGTATGGTTTCAGGACATTTGTTGTAGTATTACATTTACTACTTTCTAGAGATCACGTGTAGTAGGGGAATTTATCACTTTCTAGATATGATGAGAAGTAAGAAATAAAGTGCGTGCGCTCGAAGTCGCTATTTAAAGTCTTATAGCAGGAACCGCTTTATGTATGATAATTGTGGTTATTTAAAGCCATATCTTTGAATAGGCAATTCTGCATGTGTGTTTATTTTCTCGCGTGTTGTTGTGTTGTTCTCGATGATGAGTTTGAAACTTGGTCTTGGATTCATTCTCGACGATGAGTTTGTTCCAAGTGGATTCGGTTTGCATTACATTTTGACATTTATAATTATGTCAAAAATACAAATAAAGAAATAATAATTTTGTGTGCTTGGTTCATACCCGGATGGGATGTTCCTTTGAGGCTTGGTTCAGTTCACTCTCTATGATGAGTTTGTTCCCTCTTTATTTTACTTGTTGCACAAGCATAAAAAGGAAAGAAATACTTAGATATTATTTGCCGTGGTTCACTCTCGAGGATTATTTTTTTCCCTTTGTTAGTTTTTCCTACGCGCCAATCTCTTTGTATCTTTTGTACTTTCTTTCTTCCATTTTCCATGCTCCCTTAAGACTTACGGTTTACTCTCGATGATGAGTTTATTCCGAATAGTAACTAGGATGGTTCTTTCTCGGATGAGTTGGTTCCTAGAAAACCTTGGTCCAAATCTTAAGGCAATCTTTTTATGATAACTCTAGGCTTAAAAAAATAGGTTAGTCCACCGTAGACTCTTCCTTTTTTCCCCAATTTGCATGTGCATAAAATACACTCTTTCTTGGCAAATCATTAAAATGCCTCTAATAAACTCGAAATCCTTTCGTAAAGGTAAAAGATACAAACAAGTTCAAGTTTCTTTTTCTTTTCTTTTGGCTTTTCAATTTCAAACTTTATGTGTTGTTTTCCTCTCTATGCAATACGATGCGTAATTCCCCACGAATCGGGTTGCATTATGTCTACTTGCTACAAGTTAAGATTATAGAATAATCCGCCTCCGGGTACTTTTTGAGCACATTAGTCCCTTCCTACTCCAGATGCGTAAGTCTCCAAAGGTCGAGCTGCAGGTAGAATGTGAAATTGATGTCGTTCCATAAAAATACAAACCTACAAAAACTATTGAGCCGAACTACGACTACTCTGATTCCTTAAAAGAGATACGTAGGTGGAGGATTTTATGGGGCCTAATCGTGCACAATTTGTAAATATTTATTTCTTTTCCACCACACTTTTTATTCTTTCTTTTACATACATACCTTGTACAACTTAGATATATATTCTTACACACCCATTAGCTAAACAACAAGAGTGGATACCATAGAGTACTACAGACGTGTGGGGTGCGAACACCTTCCCCTCGCGTAACCTGTTAGAACAAAGTTTGAATCTACTACCCTATATTTAAGTTTTGATGATAACAAAGTGAAAAGATATATTATTTATAAGATTCATGTATGAACTATCTGCTGCCTAAAATTATTATGTTCTGACTTACAGATACTCTGATTGATTTAAGCAAGATCACATCTAATCAGCATCAGAATTTGGTTCTTGACACCAGCATCAGAAGTTGCCATATCAGAACGTCAGAATCAGATGATCAACTCACGTATATGCTGAAGCCTGATGAACAAGACTGCGCTCAACACCCTGATAAAGAAACACAACAGTTCATCAGCAGCAAAGTAGAGTCAGAATGAGCCAAGACAGAACTTGCATTAAGTAAGCAACGGTACTGTGCATTGAAAGCAAATTAATTCCAACGGCCTCATTCCAGACAAGATCTGCTCGATAAGGAAAGTTTGTTATTAGCATTGAATCAAGAATATTGCATCCAACGTTCATCATCTCAGTGCTATATAAACAAGACTTTGAAGATTGAAATGGCTAATGCTCTCCAAATCTCTACACGCATAAAAGCTCATCAAAATCTTCTTTCTCTCAGTTTTGCTATACACCACATTCTGATATTCTATCATTGTTTAGCAATCTAGTTTCTAAGCTTTAATTTGTGTATACATCACAGTTGTGATACAGTTTTGTAGAAAACATTCACACACTTAGATTTGATTTCTCTGTAAGAAAGTGTTTCCTTGACAAACCGGGTTATGGTTTGGATCAAGAAGGCTTTAGCAGTTGTTAAAGCAGTCTGTAATATTCAGTTGAATATAGTGGATTAAGACCTCGTTGGAGAGAGGCGAAATCACCTTGACGGGTGGACTGGAGTAGTTTGAGATCAAACGAACCAGGATAAAAATATCTTGTTCATTGTATTAGATTTCAGTTTTACAATTCAACCCCCCCTTCTTGTGTTTTTCACTACTTCAATTGGCATCAGAGCTCCTGGTTCTGAGCTAAAACACTTAACCGTGTCAGTACAAGATCCAGCGTCAGAAAAACACAATGGCAGGAAACAATTCTCACATCAGCAATGACAACAATGAGGACAGAGACAGATTCAGCGGCAAACCTCCAGTCTTTGATGGAGAAAACTTTGATTACTGGAAAGACAGAATTGAAAGCTTCTTTCTGGCTCATGATGCTGATCTGTGGGATATGGTGACAGATGGATACACGCACCCTGTGAATGCAAGCGGTCAGAAGATTGATAGAAAAACAATGTCTGATCAACAAAAGCGTGACTTCAAGAATCACCACAAGGCCAGAACCATCCTCCTCAGCGCCATCTCCTATACTGAGTTTGAAAAGATCTCCAACAGAGACACATCAGAGAATATTTTTGACTCACTCAGAATGACGTATGAGGGCAACGTTCAGGTCAAAGAAACAAAAGCTCTGGCGCTCATTTAGAAGTATGAGGCGTTCAAAATGGAAGAATCTGAATCCATTGAAACCATGTTCTCTAGATTCCAGATTCTGGTAGCTGGTCTCAAAGTTCTGGACAAAGGATACTCTACTGCTAACCATGTCAAGAAAATCATTAGAAGTTTACCCAAGCAGTGGAGACCAATGGTTATAGCTCTGAAGCTAGCTAAAGATCTCAACAAAATCACTCTGGAGGAACTTATCAGCTCCCTCAGAAGTCATGAGATAGAGCTAGAAGCTGATGAGCCTCAGAAGCAAGGTAAGCCTTTAGCATTAAAATCTAACAAAAAATTTGAGTCTAAAGTTTTGCAGCCAGTTGAAGAAACATCTGATGGATCCTCATCAGAAGAAGACGAACTCTCCCTCCTCTCCAGAAGAGTAAATCAACTGTGGAAGAAAAGACAAAGAAAGTTCAGGAATCCCAGAAGATCTGATCAGAACGAGTCTTCTTCCAGATACAGAAGGACAGATTCTTCCTCTGGATACAGAAGATCTGAAGGCTCCTCCAGTAGCAAAAAGCCAAACACCAAGGACATCATCTGCTATGAGTGCAATGAGCAAGGACACTATAAGAGTGACTGCCCAAAGCTTCAGAGGGAAAAGCCCAAAAAGAAGTTTGGAAGAGAGAAGAAGAAAAGTCTCATGGCCACATGGGATGACTCTGACTCGTCTGAAGCTGACTCAGAATCAGATGATGAGAGGGAAAACATAGCTCTCATGGCTAACATCTCAGAAGATAGTGAAGCTTCTGAATCAGACTCAGAATCAGATACTGAAGAGGTATTTCCTAACTTTGCTGTTAACTTTACAAAGGCTGAACTTGCTGAAAGCCTTAATGAGATTCTGGAACGGTATCAGCAAATTAGAGTTAAATTCAGAGACCTGAAAAGGAATTTTGAATCTGACTCTAATAAGACTGAGAGTCTCAAATTGGAAAATTCTGAGCTGAGAAATAAGATTTCAAAATTAGAAAACAACCTTCAAAACTCTCAGAAGGAACCAATTTCTGAAACTCCCAGCAACGCTGATGAGATCATCAAGGAGTATGATCACAGTTTCCAGAAGTTCCTAGCTAAAAGCATAGATAGAAGCAGAATGGCTTCAATGATCTATGGAGTTAGCAGAAACGGCAGGAAAGGAATAGGATACCAAGGTAAGGTTCCTACACCAAAGAATGTCATGGACTTAACCATTAAACACACTCCTTTAAATTCACACTTTGTGTATGGTCACACACATGATATTAAATACACTAGCAGTAAGCACTCTGTGAAACCAAAATTCAACCAGAGTTTTGGTAAAACTAACAAATCAGGACCCAAGAAAATCTGGGTACCTAAGGATAAAATAATACATGTTGCAGATATCTTTAGCAGCAAGTCAGAAACACCAGTCATGGTACCTGGACTCTGGCTGCTCACGACACATGACGGGAAAAAGGCATATGTTCCAAAGCCTGGAACTTAAGCCTGGAGGCAACGTTGGCTTTGGAGGCAATCAGAGGGGAAAGATAATTGGCTCTGGAACTGTAGGTAATGGAAATCTTCCCTCTATTAATAATGTTCTGCTAGTAGATGGATTGATGCATAATCTGTTATCCATAAGTCAATTAAGTGATAACGGTTATGATATAATCTTTAATCAAAAATCATGTAAAGCTGTTAGTCAGAAAGATGGGACTATCCTGTTTAATGGTAAGAGGAAAAACAACATTTACAAAATCAAACTTTCTGAACTAAAGAGTCAGAATGTAAAATGTCTTCTGTCTGTTAACAACGAGCAGTGGATCTGGCACAGAAGATTGGGGCATGTTAGTATGAGAAGAATATCTCAGATTAACAAACTCAATCTGGTCAGAGGACTTCCTAATTTGAAGTTCAATTCAGATGCTCTGTGTGAAGCATGTCAGAAAGGCAAATTTGCAAAACCTTCTTTTAAATCCAAAAATGTTGTTTCTACCTCTAAGCCATTAGAACTTCTGCACATTGACTTATTTGGACCAGTTAAAACTGCTTCAGTCAGTGGCAAGAAGTATGGGTTAGTAATCGTAGATGACTATAGCAGATGGACATGGGTAAAGTTCTTAAGACACAAGGACGAGTCACACTCTGTGTTTGTTACCTTCTGTAACCAAGTTCAGAATGAAAAGGATCTTAGAATCGTTAAAGTCAGAAGTGATCATGGTGGAGAATTTGAAAACAAAGATTTTGAGTCATTCTTTAATGACAGAGGCATTCTGCATGATTTCTCTTGTCCTAGAACTCCCCAACAAAATGGAGTTGTAGAACGAAAGAACAGAACATTGCAAGAAATGGCAAGAACCATGATCAATGAGACAAACGTTGCTAAGACCTTATGGGCAGAGGCAATAAACACAGCGTGCTACATTCAGAATAGAATCTCAATAAGACCTATTCTGGAAAAGACTCCATATGAATTGTGGAAGAACAGAAAGCCCAACATTTCATATTTTCATCCATTTGGATGTACTTGCTTTATATTAAATACAAAGAATTATTTGAACAAGTTTGACTCTAAAGCACATAAGTGTATTATGTTAGGATACTCTGAACGCTCAAAAGGGTACAGAGTATACAATACAGAAACACAGATTGTGGAAGAATCAATCAGTGTTCGTTTTGATGATAAGCTTGACTCTGAAAAGTCAAAGCAGAACGAAGTTTTTGCAGGTATAGAAATTGAATTTACAGGTTTTGAAGACAAGTCATCAGAAGCTCTCAACACAGACATTCCTTCAACGTCTGAAAGGAGCACTGCTAGCAATCCTACAACAGCTGCTGATCAACCTCAGAAGAGATTACCCAGAAGCAGCTTGGATCACCCAGAAGAGACTATCTTAGGAAGAAAGGAAGATCCAATCAGAACAAGAGCAAGCTTCAGAAACTCTGAAGAAACTCTTATGGGACTTGTGTCTCTGATTGAACCTTCTTCTATTGATGAAGCACTTCTGGATAATGATTGGATTCTGGCAATGCAAGAAGAGCTGAATCAATTCACCAGAAATGACGTATGGGATCTCGTTCCCAGACCAAAAGGATTCAACGTCATTGGAATAAGATGGGTGTTCAGAAACAAGCTAAATGAACAAGGTGAAGTCATCAGAAACAAGGCACGACTGGTTGCACAAGGTTATAGTCAGCAAGAGGGGATAGACTATACAGAAACCTTTGCCCCAGTCGCCAGGTTAGAATCTATCAGACTTTTAATTTCATTTGCTGTTAATAGAGGCATCACTCTGTATCAGATGGATGTCAAAAGTACATTCTTAAATGGTTATATAGAAGAAGAAGTCTATGTACACCAACCCCCTGGTTTTGAAAATACAAAACATCCAGAACATGTTTTCAAATTAAAGAAGTCACTGTATGGTCTGAAACAAGCTCCCAGAGCTTGGTATGAAAGGCTAAGTAACTTTCTGTTAGAAAATGAATTCACCAGAGGGAAAGTGGACACTACTCTATTCTGTAAATCAGTTAAGAATGACATCTTAGTCTGTCAAATTTATGTTGATGATACTATTTTTGGTTCTACTAATCCTTCTCTTGGAAGAAAATTTGCTAAGTGTATGCAGGCTGAATTTGAGATGAGCCTCATGGGGGAACTGAAATTCTTTCTAGGAATTCAGATCAATCAAACTCCAGAGGGAACTTACATTCATCAGAGCAAATACATCAGAGATCTTCTGAAGAAATTTTGACCTCTCAGAATGTAAGCCATCAAAGATTCCAATGCATCCCACGTGCATTCTGGAAAGAGAAGAGGTAAGCAAAAATGTAGAACAGAAAGTCTACAGAGGTATGATTGGTTCTCTCCTCTATCTGACTGCTTCAAGACCTGACATATTATTCAGTGTTTGTATCTGTGCTAGATTCCAATCAGATCCTAGAGAATCTCACTTAACATCTGTTAAGCGAATTTTCAAGTATCTGAAAGGTACTACTAATCTGGGTTTGTTTTATAGAAAATCTAGTGATTACAGCTTAGTAGGCTACTGCGATGCTGATTTTGCTGGAGACAGAGTGGAACGTAAAAGCACTTCTGGAAGCTGCCAGTTTCTGGGAGAAAATCTGATCTCTTGGTCCAGCAAAAGGCAATCAACAATTGCACTATCAACAGCAGAAGCTGAGTACATAGCAGCAGCAGGATGTAGCACACAAATGCTCTGGATGAAAAGTCAGCTTGAAGACTTCCAGATTTTTGAGAGTAACATTCCTATACTTTGTGATAATACTTCTGCTATTTGCTTAAGTAAGAATCCCATTTTACATTCTAGAGCTAAGCATATAGAAATAAAACATCACTTCATTAGGGACTATATTCAGAAAGGTATTTTGAACTTAAAATTTATAGATACAAACCATCAATGGGCTGATATCTTTACTAAACCCCTTTCAGAAGATAGGTTTAATTTCATTCTGAAACATCTCAGCATGAAAGTTTGTCCAGAGTGAAAATGTTTTAATTCCATATATTTACCTTCAGAATGTAATTGTTTTACTGTGAACTTCTGATCAATCTTCTTTCAGAAAGATAGAACATGCAGATTGTATCAGATGCAAGTCTAAAGATCTGAGAGTCTAAGCTCAAAGACAGACGTGCTGATCACTACATCAAACAAGTGTCATCCAATCATCAGCATATCTCTGAAGCAGAACGCGTGCACGCTTCTGAGAAGGAAAAGCGCTGATTGGGTGCATTGAGACACATGTATGGTAACCGTTTTTAAGTATCTTTCTCAAATCCCCCAAAATCAGCAAGCATTTAATGAAAAGTAATCATGCTTTTAAAATGCAATCATGATTTTTCTCTTTCTTAAAAACGTTTATCTTTTCAAATTTTTTTTGAAAATCTATTTAAACACATTAATCTCTCATTCTCATTCTTTACGCTTTCTCACTAATACTCAAGCATTTTCTGCATATCTCTGTGTTCATCTCTTGCAAAACCCTTTTCCCAGTTTCTTCTCAAAACCTATTTAGTGTGAACATGGCAACCTCTAGCAGTGCTTCTGCAGGTCCTCAGAAGAAAGCATCATCTGAGCAATATCAAGTGCCATTCAGAACTCTTCTCACTCCTGTGAAGAATCTTGAAGTGCTTTCTGAATTAATCATTGATTTTGGAAGCTTGAAGGAGAACGGTTTTGACCTAACTGAAGAAGTTAGGGCACAGAAGTGGGAAAGGTATTTTGACAGGTTGGTTGGACCAACATTCCCTATGCTAGTCAAGGAATTCTGGATTCACGCCAAGGCTTCAACACATCTAGTCACCTCCTTTGTTATGGGGAAGAAGATTGTGATCACTGAGGATCACATTGCAAGGCTAATAGGTTACAGTGGCGGTGGCATCCGTTGTGTGGACATGGCTGAAAGATATGCTGATGTGGGTGTGATAGCTCCAAGATTTTCACTCATGGGGTGCCCAGCAGCAAGATCAAAGATCTGAAGGATCATTACAGAGTTTGGGCTAAGATAATTCTGGGGTGCTTCAACCACAGGAAACCAACCAGTTCACCTGATTACATAAATGTGGATCAGCAGTTTCTGATCTACTTTATTGATCAAAAGGTAAAGATCAATCTGGCTCATTTTCTGTTCAACCACCTCAGAACAAGTGTGAAGGAAACCAGGGAAGAAGAAAGAACCAAGAGGGATTGGATACCCTTTGGAAGGTTGATATCAGATATTCTGACAGAGAATAGCCTGATAGAGCATCTGATAGAAGCTCAAGAGCTAAGCACTATTGAACCAACAGTTGGGAAACCTCTGAATGCAAAGAACTTGAAGAAGATGAAGCTGATAGATAATATTTAGAAGGAATCCAGAGCCACTCCTATTGCTGATATCTCCAGCAGAAGAGTTCCTCTGAGTGACTTTCCCTTATTCTCTGAGATAGAATCCAAACCAGAGGTGGTTCTCAGATACTTGGATGCGTGCAAGGCAGATGGTTCAGATCCAAATCTGATTATCAAAGCTCTGCATCAACCTCAGCAAGAAGTGACTCTGAAGAAGACGAAGAAGAGGAAGGCACCATCAGAAGGATCATCCCAGCAGACACCCAGGAAAAGAGGTTATTCATCTGCTGCTTCTGTTTTAAATTCTTCTACTATTCCAGCATCTATTCCTCCTCAAACCTCTCATAGAATCTCAATTCCCATCCCTACCATAGATGAAACTGTACCAGAAGAGGACCCTTCTGAGGCATTAAAACTCAGAAGACCCAGAACCAAACATCCCAAACAACCAACAATATCAACAACATCAGCTATTGACCAAGTGCTGTCTGACATTGATCAACACACCTCTGATCAACCAAACTCTGAACCACAAATTGGCCCTCCTCCACAACCAGAACAACAACAATCTGCTGAAGAACCAGAACAACAACAACAACCACTTTCACCCATTCCAAAAGAACCCCTTATCCCTGAACAATCAGAAATTCCAACAACTTCTCCTCAACCAGCAATTCCGTCTCCCTCTCCTCAACCAGAAATTAATCCACCATCACCTCAACCAGAGTTTCATCACTCTGAAACTCCTTCTCCTCAACCATATGAACCTCATTCACCTCAACCATCACCTTTGGCAATCCAGCTGCCAGGTGGAACAACAATCACCTTAGCACAATTTCCATCCTCATCAGAATCCACACCACCAAATACTCCCAAAACACCACCCAGTCCAATCATAATCTCTGATTCTGATACTCCATCTCCAAAACAAACAGCTGCCAAGAAAACCTCTGAAAACCCCAGCAGGACTTTCATAGACTTAACCAGTCTTGACCGTCTTGCTGATCTGAAACATAAAATTGCCATCCCAAAACCAAAACAACCAGATGTTGGCTCTGGTATTATGAATTTTGAAACAGGTGTGCTGCAATGGATTGCTTCTTTGAAGCAAGTCTGTCCTGGAATGATTGACCCAGCTGCTTCTGATCAGCTCTGGTCACAATTCAGACTTTGGGTACGTACTGAAGCCCTCAAGTTGCAGGATATCAACTATGAGCAGGCACAACAGAATTTCAGCAAGCTTCTGAATGAAGTTGGAAGTCAGCTTCTGAAAGAAGACGTGCTCCCTCTGGATAGTGAACCTTGGTCTGAGAAACAGCAAGCTTCAAAGGTGCAATCAGAAGAAGACAAGACCATTCAAGCTGAAGAAAGTCAAGCAGAAGATGTTGCTGAAAGCTCTCATAAGCTTCCTGCTTCTGATGCTTCTCAAGCTGCCTTGGACAGGCAGACTCTGGAAGAACTAAGGCTGAATGACATGCGTCTGCAGCAGCGGATGGATGAAAGCGACCAGAAGATGAAAGAAAGAATGGATGTGCAGGATAGCAAGATTGACACTGTTGTCAGCATGGTGCACAAGCAGAATGAGACTGCTGAAAAGATCCAAGCCATGCTGGAGAACCTGTTCACACGCTTGCCTCCTCAACCTTAGTCTTTTTTCATTCATGTTCCTTTCATATTTTCTTTGATTTTCTGATGTACTGTTTGAATATGTTTTGTACTATTGTCATGTTTTGATTCTGAACTCTTTTAATATGATTAGTTTTTCTGATCTTAAATTGTTTTAGCACTCACCTACACTTTTTGATTGCTGACAAAAAGGGGGAGAACAAGAATGATATTTTAAACAATAACGGCTAACTAGACAGAAATTCTCAAACATTCTAACTCTATTACTTGAAAATGTTTTTTCTGTTTTGCTTAAAGTCTACAGGTACAAGGAAGCTCCTGAACACGCTGAAGACTAGAAGCTCTGATCACTATGAAGCTCTGATCCGCTCTGATACTCTGATCCAAAGCAAAGCTCTGACAAGAAAAAGCTCTGAAGCTCTGCTCTGACATAAAGCTTCTGATAGTCAAAGACTCTGACACTCTGATGTTCAAAGAAAGGCAAAAAGATCTGATCCTGAAGAACACTTGTAATCAAAGGGAAGTAATAAACTCAGGGGGAGTATCTCTCAACTCTGATAGCTTTTTACTCCTTATCCTTTTTACTTCTTACTCTGATGCATATCTCAGAAACCTTTTCACGTTATTTTCATTTAAAAATATCTAGTTTTTGTCATCATCAAAAAGGGGGAGATTGTTAGAACAAAGTTTGAATCTACTACCCTATATTTAAGTTTTGATGATAACAAAGTGAAAAGATATATATTTATAAGATTCATGTATGAACTATCTGCTGCCTAAAATTATTATGTTCTGACTTGCAGATACTCTGATTGATATAAGCAAGATCACATCTAATCAGCATCAGAATTTGGTTCTTGACACCAGCATCAGAAGTTGCCATATCAGAACGTCAGAATCAGATGATCAACTCACGTATATGCTGAAGCCTGATGAACAAGACTGCGCTCAACACTCTGATAAAGAAACACAACAGTTCATCAGCAGCAAAGCAGAGTCAGAATGAGCCAAGCCAGAACTTGCATTAAGTAAGCAACGATACTGTGCATTGAAAGCAAATTAATTCCAACGGCCTCATTCCAGACAAGATCTGCTCGATAAGGAAAGTTTGTTATTAGCATTGAATCAAGAATATTGCATCCAACGTTCATCATCTCAGTGCTATATAAACAAGACTTTGAAGATTGAAATGGCTAATTCTCTCCAAATCTCTACACGCATAAAAGCTCATCAAAATCTTCTTTCTCTCAGTTTTGCTAAACACCACATTCTGATATTCTATCACTGTTTAGCAATCTAGTTTCTAAGCTTTAATTTGTGTATACATCACAGTTGTGATACAGTTTTGTAGAAAACATTCACACACTTAGATTTGATTTCTCTGTAAGAAAGTGTTTCCTTGACAAACCGGGTTGTGGTTTGGATCAAGAAGGCTTTAGCAGTTGTTAAAGCAGTCTGTAATATTCAGTTGAATATAGTGGATTAAGACCTCGTTGGAGAGAGGCGAAATCACCTTGACGGGTGGACTGGAGTAGTTTGAGATCAAACGAACCAGGATAAAAATATCTTGTTCATTGCATTAGATTTTAGTTTTACAATTCAACCCCCCCTTCTTGTGTTTTTCACTACTTCATAACCGACTGCCTTACCCATTTTCTTGGCCGAAAGACCTTGATTTGTCCCTTTTAGGTTTTATTCAATATTTCCTTTTCTCATTCGTGAGATAAATAGATGTTCGGTGATGACTTTATATATTTTTATCTGATGAGTTTTGTCCAGTTATTTCAATAGCATCGGCCACAATATTAGCTTTACTTTGATGATAGTTTAAGCCAAAGTTGTAATCTTTCAACAGTTCTAACCACCTGTGCTATATCATATTCAATTCCTTTTGATAAAATATATACTGCAAGCCCTTATGATCACTAAATACTTCGAACCTGGAGCCATAAAGGTAATGTCTCAAAATGTTTAGTACAAACACCACCATAACGAGTTCTAAATTATGTGTAGGATAATTTCTTTCATGAATCCTTAACTGTCTTGATGCATATGCTACTACCTTGTCATTGGGCATGAACCCTCAACCTAAACCCAATTTAGAAGCATCACAATATACCATAAATGATTATTCAAGATTAGGTAATATAAAAATCGGAGCCGTCATGAATCTCTTGTTCAGCTTAATAAAGCTATCTTTACATTGGATGTCCAATACAAATGCTCTGCCTTTACAAGTTAATTGAGTTAGCGGAAGTGCTAACTTAGAAAAAACTTCAATAAACCTCCTATAATAGCCAGCCAAACCCAAAAAGCTTATAATCTCCATAACTAATTTTGGAGTTTCCCACTACAACACTGTATCTACCTTAGACAGTGTTGTACCCAAAAATTTTCCCTCCATTTTTTCTTCAAGACATTCTCCAAGGGTTCTCAAATGCTCAAGGTTTCTCAAGAATTGATCAGAAAAATTCTTCTCTTAAGCAATAGACTTACAACTAGGGTTTCATCTTTCTTAAGGAAGTTTGGGTTTCTAAGGCCTCAAGTGGTTCCCATGGTTTCTTATATGTCTCAAGGAATGCTCATGAAAAATTTCAAGCCTTGCATCACAAGTTTGTTCAGTCAATTGCTTAGATGACTGGAAATCAACTGAATTGAACAAAAAGTCAATTATGGTCAACATACAGTCAAACTTCAAGATTTTTGGTCAACATCAAGATTTTGAATTCATATTCATCATTTGATCAAGGGTTGATCATGATTCATCAAGGAAAACTCTCAAATCATCAAAAGTCAAAAATTGCTAAATTTGGGTTTCTTAAGAGAAGTCAACTAAACTTTGACCGAGCATAAGTTTCGCATGCTTCATCATTTTTCCCCAGCCAAAGCTCATGTTGAAGGAAATTCAGTTTTATACAACTTTTTCTCTCTAAGCTCAAGTCAAAAAAATGCTTCATTTGAGAGATATGGGACAATACATTATAGGTCATTTCAAAAGTCAACAAAAAGACACATTTTGTCAAGGCAACTTACATTAAAATAAAGGCTTCAAATGCAAAAATGATCAACATAGAGATTGTATAAGACACCTTGGGCTTTCCAAAAGGTCCAATTCCACCTTCAAAAGATGAAAATTGAGATAGTTATGACCAGTGCAAATTGAGAAATTTTGAGCAAATGCATGAAGTTCAAATTGAGCAAACTTGATATTTTTGGCTATTGTGCTATTATTTCAGAGTCCAAACGTGTTCTATACTTCATGTACACCTCAGATCTTGCTCATGTACCCCATGATCTATTTTATTTTAATTATTTTGATTTTAATCATTATTAATTCAAAATAAATAAGATAAAATACAAAGCTTATTATCAAAGGTCCAAGCCCATATTTTGACCAAATTCCATGTTATATATTCTCAACAAATTCAGATAAGAGGCCACGAAAATCCTTGTCCAAGAACATCCTTCCAAAGATCACAAATTATTCAAAACTAGGGTAACTTGAAACCCTTGCTTGCAGTCACTCTCGAGGCCTATCAACTCTTCCATTCACTTCCAAGAACTCAGTAGGGTAAGGTTGGATCGATTACCATGATCAAAAGGGTGTAACAGCATACATACATATCACATCGGTTTTGGCACCAAACGAATTCCATATATTTATTATCCTTACATTTCGGTGCGTATTAACACGTTTAACATGTTCATAAGGTTCAACAATGTAGGAATGACCTATTATGAGAGTCTCATAATGGTCGGATAGTGCAAAGCCATGTTAGCACTGATCCATGTAGTTTTCCCTGTAGCTCTTAAATCCTTGCGATTTAGGATGAAATAAAAATCTCATTGAGATCCCAGAACCTGATTTAGGGAGGTAGGGTCCCCCTGGATTACTGATATTAGTTGTTTTGCAGTTTGAGGAAAAGAGGTTACCAGAGAAGACGACCGGAGCTAGGGCTCCAAGGCTTCTCCAGTGCAGGCAGCATTTTCATATTATACATATTTCATTTTGTTTAATATACCAGATATATTACCACCCCAATAGTTGAAGCATGCACGATAAAGACCTATTATGCCAAGGCGTGGGTTCGATCCCAGCCTTTTGGCATTTTGACATTTTTTTGTGAGTTATTTGTTTTGCAGACTACTTAGCGCGTTGGTTTCCTCTCATTGTCACCAAGGCGCGTTTGGTCTAGTGGTGAATGTGTTGGTTGAAACTGCCGAGGGTGTGGGTTCAACATGCAGCCCTGGTAATTTTTTAAAACCCTTATTTTCTTACTATTTTTATTTATAAACCCTGAATTCACCAAACCAAAACCTTTTTTTTAACAAATTAATTTTTCCTAAAACTTTTTCATGAACCCTAATTAGTATTCTAGGTTTTATTTAATCAATCAAATTAGATCTTTAGGTTTTAATTAATTAATTTCTTTTTTTATTAATTAAAATTAATTTAGGTTTTAGGTTAATCATAATATTTTTTATCATAAAAATTGCCAAGAAAACAATTTCCTTCTCCTTTCGCTTTCTTATTTTTATATTTTCAAGTAGTTTATTATTCTCGCGCTTTTTTCCAATTATTGTAATTGCCTGTTGTTTGTAATAGTAATTAGGGTTTCTATTTCCCCACATTTTTATTACTTGTACCCCCATTCCCGAAGCCCTATAATAGCATATATTTTTATTTTCCGCATTTATTGCTTTCCTATTTTTATTGTTAGTAATTAGGATTATATGGAAAGATTAAAAATAATCGTTAGTTAACCCTAATTTCAAAGATTAAAAAACTGAACATAACACACTTGCACACCCGCACTTCTAGGGTAGCCTTCCTTTGATCCCTTTCGATTAAAAATTCATGTCTCTCGAATGTGGGGATGCTTTAGCAAAGTCCCTCCGATACAAAGGATCATAGTCCCTCGATGACCCTTTCGACGTTGCCTTCGGTAAATGATCTAGTCCTTTAAACAAAAATTGCTAAAGTTTCTTTACGAGTTTCCTTCGATGACTGTATGATTACCCACGCCCGTCCCTTCACATCCAACGATAGGGCTTCCTACTAATAATGGTAGGATATCACTATCTAAAGGAGGAGAAAATTACAAGAAAGACCTTGAGTAAGGGTAGATTTTAGTCGCTTTCTGACAAAGCTCTTCAAAACAAAACATTTTTCACACAAACACTCTTCAATAAATATTTTCAAACAAACACTTTGTATGCATTCTCGAGGACAGATACGATAATCATTACAAAGTTCGCCTTACAATTGGCATTTTAAAAATATTCTCAAACACATTCACAAAGCAATTTTTAAAAACAAAAGTGAGCTAGCGATTAAGAGTCCGTAAATAACTATGGATGAAAAAGGTGCTAACACCTTCCCTTTTCATAACCTACCCCCCGAACTCAATAATATCAAGGTCTTTCCTGTTCTTTTCATCCTTTCTTTATTGGATAAAAGAAAAGTCGGTGGCGACTCTTGCTATCAACACATTTACGGTAAAATGCAAAAACAAGTTAGTTCTCCCACCGTATTACAGAACTGGCGACTCTGTCGGGGATAATTATTAAAAAGTGGGGTTACCTTAGAGTTAGATCATTTTTAAAATTCTTTCCTTGTTTTCTTTGTATGCTTTATATTTTGGGGTTTGCTCGAGTTTACTTTTCTTGTAGAGATCCTACACCCAGATCAGAGGATATTTTAGTTAAGTAGCAATAGATCATGGAAACTATACAGCGTATGCCTATATGGTTGAAGTGATGGCTATGTTAGTTAGACACATTGGTTGGTACCGGTGTCCCTAGAGTCAGTTGGCGATAATAATAGGCTGCTGCGTGGTGTCATAAACACTAATTGACCTTTAGAACCTTAATTGACCCAACTTAGCCATTATAAGGTAGTGAGATAGTCGACTTTGTTGCATTTCGAAGCTAGTTGATACTCGATGCTATGCTCATTTAGATTCAACTCTCGGGTTTTGTTTGGTGGAAAGTCAGTTGCCGTGCTAAATGAAACCTGTGGGAAAAACCAGTGATATTGAGATCCCTAGAACCCGATTACTACTTTAGGACAGGTTGAGGCTACTAAACTTCACGAGGGTACTTACCTAAGAACCCCATGCAAGACTTAAACTTAAGGCTCTTATTTGCTTTGTTTGTGTTCCTTATTTGTTTATACATGACATCATAACCTCATAACATCATAAAATCATATCATGACTAACCATTTCAAGGATCTAGGGGATATATCTTTGTTCTGTGTTGCAGGGTCATGGCTTCCACTCGTAGGAATACTATATGAATCAACTTTGTAAGGGTACCTTCCAAGCTTGATGAATTAGTCTCGAAAGTTCCTGACAATTCTCAATTCACCAAGAGACATGGTCATCTACTCAGTTTGGTTACTATCAGTTTTAAAGAAGACATGGTGAGTGTTCTATTCCAGTTCTTTGATCCTAAACATCATTGTTTTACCTTCCCATATTATCAATTGGTGCCCACAATGAAAGATTTCTCTAAGTTACTCAGAGTTCCTATTCTTGAGCAAATATCTTTCACTAGTCTAGAGAAAGTTCCAAAACCTGAAGACATCGCAACAGCCTTAAATATGAAACAATTAGACATTGTATCTAATTGGGAGACAAGAAATGGAGTCAAGAGTTTTTCTCCTAAATTTATGATAGAGAAGACTCTGTGGTTTCTGAATGCCGTAAGTTTTTGTGCTTTTGAGGATATTTTGGCTTTGCTGATCTATGGTTTGGTACTATTCCCTAATCCAGACCAATTTGTAGATATGAATGCCATTAAAGTATTTCTCACTCATAATTCGGTGCCTACTTTGCTCGGAGATGTCCTGCATTCTCTTCACACTCGTACTATGAAGATGCAGGGAACTCTTATGTGTTACATACCTCTACTGTCCAGGTGGTTTATTTCGCATCGGCCTCGATCAGTGATAAAAAATGAACAAGGTTTGAGGTGGTCTCAAAGGTTGATGTCACTTGCTCATTTGGATATCCATTGGTGTTCTCGATCTCAAGCAGATATCACAATTATTGACCGTTGTGGGGAATTCCCTAATGTACCACTCCTTGGTATAAGAGGGGGAATCACTTACAACCATTCTCTAGATCTACGTCAGTTTGGTTATGCTCAAAGGGACGGACCTCATGATATGCTCATCCAGGGTATTGTGTTCGACTATGAGAATGATCCTCAAAATTACCATCAAAGGTTTATACATGCTTGGGACATGGTCAACAAGATTGATAGTGAGACTTTGGGATACGAGAATTCCATTCCTCTAGATCCTTACCTTTGATGGGTGGGGTCTCGTGCTCAAAATATTAAAATGCTGTATCCTGCTATCCTACCAGTGATCTTAGAGCCTGTTATTGAAGGGGATGTTCCCTATACCGTGCTCCATCCTGACATGCCTACTAACTTTGAAGAACTGCAGAAGTCTTGGATTCAACTCAAGGAAGAAAGGGATACCTTTGAAACTCAGCTCTATACTAGTGAGAAGAAAGTATTGGAGTTGACGAAACGATTCAATGAAGAACCAAGCCTCAATTCATATGTCGGCACAAAGAGGAAGCGCCTACAGGATACTTGAATTCATATTTTGTTTCTTTGTAACCATTCTTGTTATCATTATAAGCCTATAAGGCAATTGTAATTTGAGATTGTTACTAAAATTTCTTTTGTTTCCTTTTGTTTAAACAAATTCAAATCCCGCAAAGGTCCTTGAAAACATTGCACTGGAATTTACATATCATGCATATAATCACATATCATCTTCTTGTTGTTTATTTCAGTAAAAGGTGGCACTCGAACAAACTGTGAAAGAACTTCAAGCTCAAAACACTCAGTTTCAACAAATGTTCTTCGACTTAGCCAAGGGTCAAGATAAGTTGAAGACACTCATCACAAAGGGGAATAAGAAGAAGACTAAAAAGCCATCAGTCTTTCTTAATATGTGCAAAATATTCAAAGGTCCAGTCAGAAGGGCTCTAGATTTTGAGGTCCCCTTGAATGATGACGATAAGCAAGAAGAAGATGACAAGAGTGTGAAGCTGAAGAGAATTACAACATTGGTTCTAGCCAAATATTTTGATGAAGACTATTCTGCTGAACAATATCCTCCCACTGATGACAAGTACAAGCAGCTGGAAGATTGACTTAATGCTATGGAGATACAAAAATTTCCTGGGTTGGACTTTGAAGAGTTGGGTCTTATTTCAGAGGTTGTTATCCCTCACAAGTACAAGGTTCCTACTTTTTCCAAATATGATGGCGTGTCTTGTACAAAGCTTCATCCATGGTCTTATGTTTGGAAGATCCAACCCCATACTATTGACAGAAAGTTATGGGATCACTTCTTCCAAGAGAGTTTATTTGGGACACAACTTGAATGGTTCTATCAGCTAGAGGGAACAATATACGTACTTGGGAAGACTTGGATGCTGCTTTTTACAAGCATTATCAATACAATGCTGACCTTGCACCAACGTGTGTACAATTACAAAGTATGAATATGGGTTTGAATGAAGGGTTTAAAGAATATGCCCAGAAATGGAGAGATCTGGATGGAAGAGTTCAACCTCCTCTATTTGATAGGGATCTGGTTGATATTTTCATGGGCACTTTGACAAGGCCTTTCTTTAATCATCTGAGTGGAAGCTCTTCATTTGGTTTTACCGAGATCATACTAACTGGGGAACATATCGAAGGTGGTATTAGAAGTGGAAAGATTCAAGTGGTTTTGTCTTCAAGTACTGTAAAGAAGACGTTTAACGGAAAGAAGGAGACAAATTCTATTTATGGCTAGAAGGGTCATACTAGAGGTAATCACAATCCATATTTACGAGTTATGTTAATTTCAAATCTTGCGCCTGTGCAACAAAAACATCAGGGAAATCAGAGTAAGATGGATGCACCTAGAAGATAGTTCACAAAGATCAGTTTGCCACTATCTCATGCATTACAACATTTACTGAAAGCAGAACTGATTACATTAAGGGTTCCTCCTCAGAATTCCAACACCTCCTCTCCTCGATACAATACAAATGTGAAGTTTGCTTACCATTCCAATAGCCCTGGACACGACACTAATAACTGGCGGGCCTTGAAAAACAAAATCCAAGACATGATTGACAACAAATAGATTGAGTTTGATTCTCCCGAGACCCCGAATGTAATTAATGCACCTATGTTGAAGCATGACAAAGGCATAATCACCATTGATGATGTTCTATATGTTTCTATCGTAAGTGAATTGGTTACTCCCCTCCCAATTATCAAGAAGAATATGTTGCAAGTTGGTTTATTTCTGGGCCGTATTGAAAGATGTTACTACTGCACAGCCCAAACCAGCAGCTGCAAGTTGCTGGAAGAAGGTATTCAGTGCCTCATAGACAATCATATAATTCTGGTTGAGAAGATTCTGTCTGCTGAAAATCTCTTTCAAGACTTAGCTGTAATTTCTGGCACTCCTATCAGGATCATTACCAAAGGTCATGTGAGGATTACTGCCAACCCAAAAGCTTCCCCTCAGATAATCACCACACCTGGACCTATTCCATACTCTTCAAAAAAATCTATCCCGTGGAATTATGGATCCGACGTTTACTACCATGGCATCAAGCAAGAACTATCGATTATTGAGAATGAAGGTATTGGAGTTGCTGATCCCGACATTGACAATATTGTGGGGACCAGTAAGGTTACCTGAAGCGAAAGGGTTTTCTCCCTGAAAATCTCTCTGAAGACTATTGCTACACCAATTAAGGTTACCGCTACCAAGTTAACTATTGAGGTTTAGGGTAAAGAGAAAATAAAGGAGCCTGCCCAGACGGAGGCGCCTAAAGAAGTTGCACCTGAAGACAGCTCTAAGCAAGAGTTGGAAGAGGTATTGAAGATTATCCATAAAAGCGATTACAAGATTTTTGAACAGCTAGAGCAGACCCCCTCCAAAATCTCCATGTTATCCCTGTTACGGTGTTCTGAAGCCCATGCACATGCTTTAGTATAATTCTTGAACTCCGCTCATGTGCCACAATAAATTTATGCCGATCAATTTGAGAGTTATGTCGCTATCTTAACGAATGACAATGGGTTAGGCATTTATGATGTTGATCTAACCCTTGAAGGAATAAACCACAACAAGTCCCTGTATGTCTCTATTGAATACATGGGTACTATTTTAGCTCATGTATTAGTTGATATTGGTTCCTCGCTGAATGTCTTACCAAAGGGCGCTCTCGACAGACTCGATTGTGAAGAGGTTACGCTGAAACCCAGTGATATTATAGTCCAAGCCTTTGAAGGGTCAAAGAGGATGGTACATGGAGAAGTGGATCTTCCAATCAAGGTAAGTTCATTGGTCTTTGAGTCTACCTTCTATGTGATGGATATCCGACCAACTTATTCTTGTTTACTGGGATACCTCTGGATCCATGGGGCAGGCGCTGTTACCTCAAAACTTTACCGGAAGTTGAAGTATCCTATGGAAGGAAAGGTTGTAATAGCCTATGATGAAGAAGAATATATGGTTAGTCACCTGAACTCATTAAGATATGTTGAGATGGACGGAGAATTCATCGAAACTCCCTGTCATAATTTTGAAGTTACCCCTTCAACTGCAACTGAAAACGTTTCAACCATTCCCAAGGTTACCAGGGTTCCCCCCATAGTGGTTTCTTTGAAGGATGCTAGAGCTGTTGTAGAAGAAGGTGGTTGTACTACTTGGGGTCAGATTCCTGAAATTCCATATAAATTTGACAAATTTGGTTTAGGTTTCACTGCAGAGGTTCAGAAGGCTGTTCGTCATGCTTGGGTGGAAGACCACCATTCCACATCATCAATAATGGAGTCAACACCATAAAAGATGTTGACCGTGACTATGACCTTCGCAGATGGATCTTTCCAACCATCGGCAATGGACTCAGCAATTGAAAGGCCCAAGATATTATCTCAATCTCCTTTAGTTATGAGTAATAGCTACTTTCTGTTTTATTGTTTACAAAGTTTTGGTTATGTAATTTATTTAAACAATTACTTTAAGCCTTGTGCCTTACTTGGGACACAATGGTCCACTTGTTAAGGGTTGTCATTTCATAAACATATTTTTATTTAATAAAGCATTGGACGTTTTGCATTCAAATTTTGCCCTCTTTGTCTTTTCTTTTACTTTCAAATATCTATGTGTTCTTACACATACCCACACAATAAATTGAAGATCCACATCCACTCTGGATCCTGTTGATAACGATTATGTTGTTGCCACTTATGACTTTGAAAGTCTGATCTACCAAGCCGAGGATGAAGACGAGGAAGATTGTGAAATACTTGGAGAGCTTTCCAGACTATTAGTGCAAGAGGAAAAGGCTATACAACCGTATGAAGAGTCGGTCGAGGTTGTAAACTTGGGTACTGAGACAGACAGGAAAGAAGTCAGGATAGGTGTCAACCTAGAAAAAGGTATCACGAACAGGTTAATATAAATGTTGCATGAATATGTTGAGATATTTACATGGTCGTACGAGGACACGCCAGGGCTTGATATTGATATTGTGGTTCAACATCTACCAATGAAAGAGGTTTGTTCTCCAATAAAGCAAAAAGTTTGTCGCATGCGTCCCAAGATGTCAGAGAAAATCTAGGTCGAGGTTATGAAGCAATTCAATGTAGGTTTCTTAGCAGTTACTTTATATCGTCAGTGGGTTGCAAATATGGTTTTGGTACCTAATAAAGACAACAAGGGACGTATGTGTGTAGAATACATGGATTTGAACAAGGCAAGCCCCAAGGATGACTTTCCAATTCCACATATTGTGTTCTGGTCGGCAACACCGCTCAACACAAGGTATTTTCCTTCATGAATGGTTTCTTAGGTTAGAATTAAATCAAGATGGAACCTGAATATATGGAAAAACTACCTTCGTCACACAGTGGGGCACTTTCTGTTACAAGGTTATGCCTTTTGGGATGGAGAACGCTGGTGCCACAAATCAGCGTGCCATGGTAGCCTTGTTCCATGACATGATTCATCACGAGATAGAAGTTTATGTCGCCGACATGATAGCTAGGTCTCAGAATGAAGAAGAAGATCTTGATCATCTACGTAAGCTATTTGAGAGACTGAAGAAGTACAAGTTGAGGTTGAATCCAAACAAGTGCACCTTTGGGGTGAGATCCGGTAAACTCTTGGATTTTGTTGTCAGTGGTAAAGGAATCGAAGTTGATCCCGCCAAGGTCAAAGCTATTCAAGAAATGCCTGCTCCCCATACTGAGAAGGAAGACAGAGGTTTCTTAGGAAGACTAAATTACATTGCTGGATTCATCTCTCATTTAACCGCTACTTGTGAGCCAATCTTCAAGTTGTTGAGGAAAGATCAGGTAGTAAAATGGAACGAAAATTTCCAGGTAACGTTTGACAAAATCAAGGAGTACCTCCAAGAACCTTCGACCCTGATGCCACCAACTGAAGGAAGACCTCTAATCATGTACCTCACAGTGTTAGAGAACTCAATGGGGTATGTGCTGGCCAACATGAAGAGTCTGTTCGAAAAGAGCATTCAATATACTACCATAGAAAAAAGTTTACCGACTGTGAAACAAGATACTAATTGCTCGAGAAAACTTGCTGCACTTGTGCATGGGCTGCTCGCCGACTAAGACAGTATATGTTGACTCATACTACTTTGTTGATCTCTAAAATGGATCTCATGAAATATATATTCGAGAAGCCCGTTATCTCTCCAGAAGGATAGCCCGATGGCAAATGGTCTTGACAGAATACTACATTCAGTACACCACTCAGAAGGCGATCAAAGGAAGTGTACTGGAAGATCATTTTGCTCATCAAGCTGTAGACGACTACCAATCTATGAATTTTGAATTCTCGGATGAGAATATCATGCTAGTTATAGATTGTGAAGAAACTGGACTGTATAAAGGACTTGAGCCAGGATCCTCATGGACTATGGTTTTTGAAGGAGCTTCCAATGCGCTTGGCAATGGAACTGGTATTGTGATCATCTCTCCCAAGGGTTGCCATACGCCCTTCAACTCCAGATTGTGCTTTGACTGTACGAATAATATGGCTGAATACGATGTGTGCATCATGGGTATCAAAGTCGCTATTGATATGAGAATCAGGTTCATGAACGTATATGGGGACTCCGCCTTGGTAATCAGTCAGATCAAAGGAGAATGGGATATGAAGCATCCAAACCCCATTCTTTATCAGGAGCACGTATTGGGATTAATTCCGTACTTCGAAGAAATCACTTTTAAACATATTCCACGAGAGGAGAATTAGTTGGCGGATGCATTAGCTACCATGTCATCTATGTTCAAGGTCATATGGGACAACGAAGCTCCTAAAATTACTATCGAAAGACTGGATGAACCAGCACATTGCTACGAAGTTGATACAGACAGAGTAGAGGAGAATCCTTGGTTTCATGAAGTGAAAAGATATCTCGAGGCTCAAGAATATCCCTAGAAAGCATCTATCTATGACAAGAAATTTCTATGGAGTTTCTCTGCTAAGTTCTTCCTGAGCAACAGAGTTTTGTACAAGCGCAACCATGATTCGACTTTACTTTGTTGTATGGGTAAGAAGGAAGCTGAGAAAATTATGGAAGATATGCACGAAGGTATCTTTGATACTCATTCCAGTAGGAATACTATGGCTAAGAAGATTTTGAGAGTGGGGTACTATTGGTCAACTATGGAAACTGATTGCCATCATCACTCCAGAACTTGTCACAAATGCCAGATTTATGCTGACAAAGTACATGTGCCACAGGTTCCTTTGAATGTATTGACTGCTCCTTGGCCATTTTCAATGTGGGGCATTGATATGATTGGAGAAATTAAGCCTACTGCCTCTAACGAACACTGCTTCATCCTGGTCGCCATTGATTATTTCACAAAGTGGGTATAAGCGGCCTCATTTGCCTCTGTCACCAAGAATGTGGTGGCTCGGTTCATCAAGTATAACCTTATCTATCGGTATGGTATCCCCGAAAGGATTACCACAAATAATGGTATTAATCTCAACACAATTATGAACATGGAACTCTGCACGCATTTCACGATCAAGCATCGTAATCCTTCTCCGTATCGACCGAAGATGAATGACACAGTGGAAGCCTCCAATAAGAACATCAAGATGATTATACAGAAGATGACAGTGACATATAAAGATTGGAACAAGATGTTACCATTTTCTCTTCATGGTTACCATACTTAAGTACGAACATCAACTGGGGCAACCCCATTCTCTCTAGTCTACGGTAAGCAAGTTGTCCTACTTGTCGAAGTTCAAATTCCTTCTCTAAGGATCTTGAAAGATGAAGATTTGGAAGAAGACGAATGGATTCATACTAGGATGGACCAATTGAATTTAATTTATGAGAAAAGGCTTGCGGATGTTTGTCACGGTCAGATGTATCAGAAGCGTATGATCAAAGCCTTCAACAAGAAGATAAAAAATCGGGTATATCAGGCTGGTGACTTGGTAATAAAGCACATCATCCTACCGCGAGGTGATCCCAGGGGAAAATGGACTCCCACCTACGAAGGGCCATTTGAAGTCAAGAAAATATTTTCTGGAGGTGCTATGATACTTATCACCATGGACGATGAAGATTTTCTGCATCTTGTGAATGCGGACATAGTTAAAAGATACTACGCATGAAAACGACCCGCTAGGCCGACTGGCCTAGGCAAAAATAAATGCATCCCAATGAACCAAAAGGGTTCGGGCAAAAATTAAGGATATAAAAAATAAAGATTGTACACCCAGCAAGTCGAAAACCTTAAAATGCGGCTTGGGCAAAAAAGGGTATCCCGGTGGACTGAAAATCCGAGAGGGCGGTCTAGGAAAAAGTTAGGTATTAAAGCGTACGACTATGTCTCGTTGGATTATATACTTACATCAAGATTTATTACTAACGTCAAGTTCCAATGCTACAGATCAATTCATTCGACTTCTTTGGACAACGAGGGATGAGATGCTTGAAGACATAAAGGTAATAGCAGAGTTGAAACTCGATGGGATTGTTTACACATAGCTATATGTTTTGTTTTTACTCTTTTCATTTCATAACGATTTCCTCTTACTAGGATTTCTGTTTCTATGTACAAAAATGCATGTTCATAGGCAAATTATCAACACAAGACGATTTCAGAATTCAAATTTTATTTTATCTTTCTATTTTGTTTGCAAAAACGTCCAATGACTAAATTGAATGAACATATGCATATGAATATGATTACTGTTAACAAATATATGCATAAAAATAGGAATAAGCATTTACTCAAGATTCTAGGAATTGGGAAAACGTTCAAGTCACCCACAAGTCCCCAGAGAAAAACCCCACAGAATAACCTCCATGGGATTATCCCTATAGAGTTACCTTCACAAGCTCATCCCCGATGGAGATACATTCCCCCTGTAAGACTAATATGCTTCCAAACAGGAATTGGGGCATCTTCCAGCTATTAATATAACCATACTCCCCAACAAATCCCCCTAGCAGATAAAAGAATCTGATCATTTCTCCAACATACGGCGGAAACTTCCCCAACATAGTTCACAGGAATCTAATTCCCCAGATTATTTTATTTCTCTAACACTGTATAATCCCCTACATAACTCTCTTCTCTAGCAAGGCTCATTTCCCCAACAGAATTCAATTCCCAAAATGAACTTATTTCTCTAACTACTACAAAACACCGACAAGATTCTCTTCTCCAGCAAAGGACAGTCCAATCTGATATCCCTAGAAAGTTACTACAAAAACTAAAACCTTGCCAGATGTCATCTAACTTTTTCCTCCCTAGAAGAGTTGGTGTCCATATCAGAGACTCGGTCAGACAACATTTTAGAAGGTTAGCCATCCCTTTCATCCCCAATCAGGGTATATAAGAACTAAATTCCACAGTAGAGTGATGAACGACCAATGTTCCTGAACTCTTCTATCCCCAAGAAGAAGTCAAACATTCCCAGCAGAGTATCCTCAAATCAAAAAAGAAGGAATCCCAGCAGAGACATTCTAAACAAGATTGAAGATTCATATTCTTCATCCCTAGCAACGGCCATGGATTTATTTTCCCCAGCAATGATGTGTTGGTGTAAGCCCTAGAGGCCAATACTTTGGGTACTTGTATCGAATTATTTATTAATAATAATAGACATTTCTTTATTATGTTTTATTTTCCAAAATAATATTGTCCCTAGAATAGTTCGTTTTCTTAATGAAATATTAAGTGTGACTTAATCATGAGATCCCATTAAACATAAGAACACTATTCTTAAAATATCTGTAGTCGAGCTTTATTGCGAAGTGGGATAACATTAAAGCATTAAGATTATTATGAAGATAGACTGATGATCACACCTCATGGATCATGGATAAGGAGTTATGAAGTCTTGACATAGGTAAGAATGTTAGGAGTAATATTTATACTGGATTTACCCGCTATGAGAATACTACATAAAATGTTATGCAAGGTTTCATAAGTTATTCTCATGGTGATAATGGTGTATACCACCCTTCGACCTGAAACCATTATGGACCCTAGATGTGGAGTTAAGTACTTTATTGCTGATCAAACATTATAAGTAATTGGATGACCATAAAGACAGTTGATGGGTACTTCACAAAGCATGATGAGGGACATGAGTGACCTTGATGGAATTTGTCCATCCTGCATAACAGGATAAATGTCTAAGGGCCCAATATTGAACTGGACAAGGGTGGCACGATTTATGCCTCGTGTTCAATATAAACATAAGGGCAAAAGGGTAATTGTACACATAAATATTATCACATAAAGGTTTTGTTAGATCACATGATATTTTCATGACTTGGATAGTAGTGATGTGTTGCTAGATACCGCTCACTATTTATTATGTTAAATGTGTGATTTAATATAATTGCCAACGTCATGAAAACCTACAGGGTCACACACATAAGGACAAATTGATGAGATATAGAGTAAATATGGAACACCGTAAGGTACGGTGCACTTAAGTGAAATACGGAATGTGGTCATGTACCACGCGGTTAAGTGATATGCGGTATCTTATAAGGTCTGATACTCGTATGCTTATTTGGGCTTTTAGCTTGCTGCCTTAATTAGGCTTTTAGCTTGCATCCCACATAAGTGGTTCTATAAATCGTACCCTTATGCTGAAGCATTTGAGTGATGAAAATTCGGTCTTGATTTATAGCCGTATATTTTGTCTCATTCTCTCACTCAAAGTTTTCGTTCGTAAGCAGCTAGCACTGTGTCTGGAAGTGATCTGTTCTTGTGGATTGAGTAGAAACGTTAATATTCGTCAACGTTCGTGATCACAACATCAAAGGTCTGAATCATCACAAGAGGTAATGATTTATATTATTGACCATGTCCATTTGTAAAGATCAATAAAGGAAAATTTTAATTTTCTACTGCGTTTTGGATCACAATTTTCCTTCAGTGGTATCAAAGCCACTTATGAAACCATGGATCTAATAGCTATTTTTTTGTATGTTCTATATTAATCAGATTAAAACATGAAATGAATTGAATTATAACCGAGTAAATTAAATTTTGGCATCGTGGTGTGTACGGTTTGGGCGAATCGATGTTGACTATGCTTCATATTCCGACACTAGTATGGTGAAGCAGCGATACATCGGTCGTCCATAAGTTACACTAATATGATCGATCAAATTTATATATGATATAAACAATTATGGTGCAAAGATTGTATATTGGATATACTATTTCGATTTCTTCCATTCAATCACAAAATGATTGTTATTCTTTTGAAAGATCATTGGTCATTCGCTTTGGAATCCGACGTTAGTATGGTGAAGCAATGGCATATTTATCGATCATACTGAATTCTCAATTGAGTTATGTTTGATGGTATGAAATTATTTTCATTAGGGTTCATGATGGCACAAGGGTTGTGCTGTAAGAGAGTTATGTGGATTAGGGTTGTAACATCACAAGAGTTGTGCGGAAAACGATGCTAATTTTAAATGAATTGTTCATTAAGACTTCCTGGCTAACCTCCGGCTAAATGAATTGTCAGCGGAACCCTCGGCTAACTCTGCGTAGTGTGATAAATCACAAAAATTTAATTTGACTTATTTAATTAAAAAAATTTAAATTAATAATAATAATAAAGTGTTTATTATTGTTGTCTTGTGGTGATCGGTTATGGCCTTAGATTCCTTTATTTTGTTTTTGGGATTTTAAAATACGACCTACGTGGCGTGCCTTTCTCTTAATATCTCTATGTAACTTCTTTTCTCATCTCATTCCCTCGTATGTAAAACGAGTATTATTTTATGTAATGTAATGTAAAGTAATTAAGAAAAGGAAGAAGACAAGATTGAAGGAAGACAACCATGAAGATCTATCTTGGAGAAGTTTATATTGTTATTAGGTTAGCTTAGGTTCTCTCATTGGCTTGGGAGAACAATTGCGCTAGGGGCCATAACTGTATCTTTTTATATGTATGTTGATGCATGTGTTTGTATGTTGATGCATGTGATAGATGATTTGCTTGTTAAGCCAGTGAGATCAAACTAATATTAAATTCCCTCAAAAGGAATATTAAGTTTATGCTTTCCATGTTTTAGCACTCATCAAGACTAGTATCAAACATTGTAGGTTTCGCCTAATGTGAGGTGCGTGTTCTATATTAGTAAGGTGTGATGGGATAAATGTAATATCCAATTGCTAAAACACTTTAAACTTAACTAAACAAATTATAATAAGATTATACATGTTTAGAAGCAAGAGTTGGTAATGATTTATATGATGGATTAGAATAAGGAGTTATTCTCCCAACTGAAAATATTCGAGAATTTTATGAGATACAATTGGAAGGAGTTCCTACCTAAATAACCTAGTTTTGTGTAATCAGCCTGACACTGACTTAAAACAAAGTGTAATGTGGATCTCGACCCACTAGAAAATCTTCCAAATGGACTTTCCGAATCAAATGATGAGGGTCATTTATTTTGAGTAAAATAGTGGGAGCAAATTTGATTAAAGGCCTAATTGAATATGTTGTATTAATGATACTTATATTTTCATATTTTTCTTGTAGATTAACATGACAACAAACACCTCTAACAACATTTTATGATCAATCCTTGATAAGGAAAAGTTGTATGGGACAAATTTTCTGGATTGGCACCAAAATATGAGGATTATCCTTAAGCATGATAAGAAGTTGTATGTCTTGGAGACACCTGTTCCTGAAGTGGAATCTCCTAGTTTTTCACCTAAGGCGGAAATAGATTCTTATAAGAAGCATGTCGATGATGCCAATGAAACCGCTTGCCTTATGCTAGCTATCATGAACTCAGAGTTGCAAAAGCAGCATGAGAACATGTCAGCGTTTGATATGATCGGACATTTGAAGATGCTCTATCAAGGGCAGGCAAGAAATGAGAGGTTTTAGGTTTCAAAGGCCCTTTTTAATAGCAAGTTAGCTGAGGGAACCCATGTAGGTCCCCATGTACTCAAGATGATTGGGTATGTGGAGAACCTTGAAAGGTTAGGGTTTCCCCATGGAAAGGAACTTGCAACTGATTTGATCTTGCAATCATTGCTAGAGAGCTTCAATTAATTTGTCTTGAATTTCAACATGAATGACATGGACAAAAGTCTTCCAGAGTTGCTAAGCATGTTAAGAACTACTGAGCAAAATGTGAAGTCAAAAGGGAAGTCCATTCTGATGGTCTGTAATGGAAAGAAGCTGAACAAAAGGCCCACCAAGCAGGTTGGTAAAGGGAAAGGCAAGGAAGTTTACAAACCTAAACCTATTGTTCCTCCTTTGAAGCCTAGTGGAGGAATAGAAAAATATGGTACTTGCTTCCATTGCGGTAAGACCAGACACTGGAAAAGAAACATCCCAAAGTACCTGGAAGATAAGAATAATGGAGTAGAGACTTCAAATTCAGGTATTTTTGTTATAGAAATTAATTTATCTACTTCTGCATCATGGGTATTAGATACGGGATGTGGTTCTCACATTTGTACCAATGTGCAGGGGCTAAAAAGGAGTAGAGATTTGGAAAAAGTTTAAGTTGACCTACGAGTTGGCAATGGAGCAACGATTTCCACTTTAGCCGTAGGAACTTATGTTTTGACTTTACCTAGTGGTTTAATAATTCATTTAGAGAACTATTATTATGTAACTAAAATTAGCAGGAATATTATTTCTCTTTCTTGTTTGGACAAGTTTGGTTTTTCATTCATAATAAAGAACAATTGTTGCTCCATTTACTTGAATAATATATTCTATGCTTCTGCACAAATGAACAATGGACTATATGTCCTTGATCCTGAAATGCCAATTTATAACATTAATACTAAAAGTATTAAACCTAATGAGATAAATCCAAGTTACCTTTGGCATTGTCGCTTAGGCCACATAAATGAGAAACGCATTTCCAAACTCCATAAAGATGGACTCTTGGACTCTTTTGATTATGAATCATATGAAACATGCAGGTCTTGTTTAATTGGAAAGATGACAAAGTCCCAATTCACAGGAAAAGGTGAAAGGGCTAACGTTCTTTTGGCCCTCATACATACTGATGTATATGGACCACTTAACATAATAGCCATAGAAGGTTTTCAATACTTCATCACATTTACTGATGATTTCAGTAGATATGGTTATGTGTATTTAATGAAACACAAATCTGAAACCTTTGAAAAGTTCAAGGAATTTAAGAATGAAGTACAAAACCAACTAGGTAAGAATATTAGCGTTCTTTGATCAGATCGAGGCAATGAATATTTAAGCCTAGAGTTTGATGACCATCTAAAGGAATGTGGGATTCTATCCCAACTCACTCCTCCAGGAACACCATAATGGAATGGTGTATCTGAGAGAAGAAATCGAACCTTATTAGACATGGTCCGATTTGTGATGAGTCATGTCGATCTTCCAAACTCCTTTTGGGGACATGCATTATTGACAACAGCTTACACACTTAACCGTGTTCCATACAAAAAGGTTGAGAAGACACCATATGAGATATGGAGTGGTAAGAAACCACATATGTCTTACATGAAGATTTGGGGTTGTGACGTTTATGTTAAATGACAAGTCTCAACTAAGCTTGAGCCCAAATCTGACATATGCTTATTTGTGGGGTATCCTAAAGAAACAAGAGGATATTATTTCTACAATCCTTCTGAGGGTAAAGTGTTTGTCACTCGAACTAGAGTTTTCATGGAAAAAGACTTTATTTTCAAAGGAATCAGTGGGAGGAAAGTAGATCTTGAAGAAATTCAAGAATCACAAAGAATTGATACACCTATGGAGGAATTAGATCAGGAAACACAATTAGCTGTGGAAGAACAACCTGCTCAAGTAGAACAAGACCAACGTGGGTCAAATAGGATACATCGCTAACCAGATAGATATGGATATCTCATAAGTAATCAAGGTGATTTATTGTTCATGGATCAAGTGAGACTATGACCTACCAAGAGGCCTAACTGGTCCTGAGTCTGAGAAATGGCTAGAAGCCATGAAATCTGAAACGAATTCCATGTACACAAACTATGTTTGGACCTTGGTAGAACCTCCTATAGGAGTTAACCCTATAGGATGAAAGTGGGTCTTGAAATTCTGGTATCAGATATGTTATGTCGAATGAGATGTCACGACACAAATATCTGTTTACAAGTAAAGAGCAGTAATAACAAAAGCAATAAAAACACAAGAGATTGTTCACCCAGTTCAATGTATAACAACACCTACTCTAGGGGCTACCAAGCCAGGGACAAGTCCACTAAATAGTATCAATTAATAGACCCTCAATAAACAACCAGTTTACAATCTAATCACTTAATCACTACCCGTGTTATACTTCTACCTAAGACTCACCTAGGTATGAGGCCCTCCTCAAATCCCTTCAATCACTTACAGTGAAGAAACAACAAAAATAATATGTTTAAAAACTTCAATCATTCAATGCTTAAAAGCTTATGAATGATGCACAATTAACAACCCAAATAATAACACAAGTATTAAATCAATACTAGAGTGTTTTACAATTAAAAGACTTAGACTTCTAAGACAGAAAGAAAGTATTCTTCTTCAATAGTTGCAGTGGTTTGAATAAGGAAGCAAGTCCTTATATATGCACAGTTGTGGGCTTGGGCTTAAAACCAAATATTCAATTCTTTTGAATATTTCCATAAAAATAGGCCAAGATAAAATCCATGCAATTTGAAAAATATTCCTCCATATTTTTTGCAGCCTGTGAGACACAAATCCTGAATTATGGCGCGCATGAAAACAGAACACAAAAAACATAAACTGATGTTGGTTGAGTTCAGTTCAGGATGCAGATGTCAAGACATCTGCTTTGACATCATTCAAAATAGTTTTGCTTCAAATGTTAAGACATTTAGAAAAACATTATCAAGTAATTGTTTTACCAAATTTGCTACCAACAAACATTTACAAACTCCTTCTTCGGCAAATTTTGGCTAAAACATTATCAGAGCATATTATCAATGCATTATCAGAGCAGTAGCACAAGTAAAGCAATCAAAACAAAAACTCAGTTAGCAGTTAGCTGTTAGCAAAGGAAGATGTCAAAACATCTTTTGAGACATGAGGCTCCCCCTCAAGTATTAAGCCCCCCCTCAATCAATGGTCAGTGGTCAGTGAGTCACTCACTTTCTCTCCCCATTTTTAGTTATAATATGCCAAATAAAAGGACGCATTCAAGAGCGTATCAGTAATTTTGGTTCATATCATAGAAATAAATAGTCAAGCACATGCAAGTGCCAAAATGAAACAAAAGGGTCAAATAAAGATACATCAATTAGTCTAACTGTCGTCAGGACCAGTTGACTTGGCTGAACCTGAACTTCCTTCTTCACTAGAGTCTTCACCTTCAGAGCTCACTATATCATCAAAGTTGTTGTCCTTTTGCAGGTCCTTGATCATCTTTTCAAAAGTTAGCTTCCTTGATGAGCTAAATATGATCACATCATCCAATTCCTTGCAGGCTTCTCTTAATTCATTAATCATGTCATTCTTGGTGGAGGTCTTGTTTTCAGTAGGTGCAAATGTCAAAATAATGTTTGGGACATGTTTTCTTGAAAAATAGCTTAAAATGAAGGGTCAAAGCAGACTCCCTCTTGCACACTACATCATTTACACTAAGAATTACAGGATGTTGATTAAGAATAATTCCACATATGAGGGAAGGAAAATAAATTGGCATCTTAATGGCACAAGTTTTAACATGCTTAATAGTATGATCAAAGATGTAAGTACCATAATAATAAAAATTTTGGTTTCCAACAACATAAATAAACTTTCCTAATCCAATGGAGATGGTTGAAGTGTGATTAGTGGGAATCCTATTTGCAGCTCCAATTCTATGTAAAATAGCAGATTTCACACTTAGCTTGCTGACATGAAGTTTATTTTTCATGGGCCACTCACTTACTTAATTAGCAGTGATGGCTCTGCACACTTGATTATCTGTTACTTCCAGCTTACAACAGACATCTTCAGAACTATCTAGAAATCTATTTATGATGGCAGGAGAAAATTCTACACACTTTCCTTTAATAGAAACCTTTCTATACTCCTTACCTTTATGGTCAGCACAGTAAACTGGAATATTAACAATAAACTCCTTAGCAAGAGTTTCATAGAAATTGACAAACCTGGTAACTGTTTTCATCAATCTAGCATAAGATATCAACTCCATGATTTCTTTACATTCCAAAGCAACAGCTCCCAGTTCTCTCTCCATGGAAATCATTCTTTGACACACATACTTCCCAACAAAATGGAAAGAGATGTTTTTAAGTGGGGCATCAGGAACCCTAATAGACAGTTTCTTACTTGCAGACTTTTTGATAGGAGAGATGTCATGGTCATCTTGGTCGACATCATACTCAAAGTAAGTCTCTTCAACTAGAGCATCTTTCTTCTTACTCTTGGATCTTTTTACAGCATCCTCCTCCTCATCATCTATGGAGCTAACAGGTCTATCTTTTCTTTTGCTAGAGGGAGGGACCGTTTTACTTCGTGCTTTTGGGGGTCCATACATTATTTTCTTCTTGATTGTCTTGGAAGGGGGTGTGACACTTGCATACTTCACTTTCCTGGATTTGAGTCTTCTTGTAATACCAGGCACAACATTAGTAATGAGCTCATTGTCAGACGGATCTTCTACATTGACTATATTCTCAGCATTTTGACCTTCTGCATCCTTGAAGGAAGTAGCATCTTGTTCAACATTTTCCTCAGCATCTTGTTTAACATTTTCTTCTTCCACTTCTTTTAGAGCAGAGGTAGCAAGCTTCTCAAGTTTGCTTTCAGCAACATCTTTCTTGAAGGTGGATGATCCAACAACATCACTTTTAGGATCATTTCTTTTGTCAGCAAGATGAGGCATACGAGCAAGAGGGGTAGAAATTCTAAGAACAACAAAGACTTCATTTAACATTCTGTCAATTAGCACTCTAATGCTTCTATAAACATTAAAAATTTCTTCTTTTGTCCTATTGTCAGTAGCAGTAGAAGAGTTACCTTTATCATCTTTGGATTTCTTAGTAGGTGATGATATGGGTTTCTTGACCTTCTTATCAAGAGGTGGGATAGTTTCTAGAGGAGCAACGTCAAGTACTCTGTCAAGAGAGAGATTCTCATTGGCAGATTTTGAGGAAGACAATGTATGATGTTGAGACATCTTTAAAGATTTTTGAGCAAAAGGATGAAAAATGACTAGGTTTCTTTTTCTATAGAGGAGAATGAAAAGTTTGTGAAAGTAGAAGGATGTTATTTCATAGCGTGTGGGAAACACTTTGAGGCAGTTCTGTAATGATTGCTTTCAAAATTTTATTTTTTAGAAACACAAATAATATATTATCACTTTGATGATATTCCCACATGCCTTTAATTTCTACAAACCCTCATATAGGAAAATCCCTAATTTTACTCTTAAGTTCTCAAACTAATTAGCATCCAAAGCCTTAGTGAAAATGTCAGCCAGTTGCAATTCAGTGTCTACATGTTCTAAGGCAACAATCTTTTCTTCAACAAGCTCTCTTATGAAGTGATGATGGATATCAATATGTTTGGTCCTGCTGTTTTGAATGAGATTCTTTGATATGTTAATGGAACTTAAATTGTCACAAAATAATGTCATGACATCTTGTTTGACATTGTATTCTATTAACATTTGTTTCATCCACACCAATTGAGAACAACTGCTTCCTGCAGCAATATACTCAGCCTCTGTAGTGGATGGAGACACACAATTTTGCTTCTTACTGAACCAAGATATGAGATTATTTCCTAGAAATAAGCATCCTCCAGATGTACTTTTTCTATCATCAGCACTTCCTGCCCAATCAACATCACAATAACCAATTAAGGCAGAATTGGATCCATGAGAGTATAGCATACCATAGTCACTTTTCCCATTCACATATTTAAGGTTTCTGTTCACATGGTTGGCATGGCTAACTTTAGGATCAGCTTGATATCTTGCACACACCCCTACAACAAAGGCAATGTCCGGTCTGCTAGCTATGAGATATAGAAGACTGCCTATCATACTTCTGTAGAGACTTTGATCTACACTTACTCCTTTTTCATCTTTAGTCAACTTCGGATGTGTGGGAGCATGGGTTCTTTTGTGGCTGGCATTTTCCATCCCAAATTTCTATACTATATTCTGGGCATACTTTCTGAGATAAAAATATGGAATCTTCCATTTGTTTAACTTGCAGACCAAGAAAATAAGTTAATTCCCCAACAAGGCTCATCTCAAATTATGACTACATTTGCTTGACAAAACGTTGAACCATCTCATTTGACATCCCACGAAACACAATATCATCAACATAAATTTGTGCAATCATGATCTTCCTTTCTTCTTCCTTGACAAAGAGGGTTTTGTCTATGCCACCTTTCTTGTATCCATTCTCGCTAATAAATTATGTCAACCTATCATACCAAGCTCTTTGAGCTTGCTTTAACCCTGACAGAGCTTTCTTCAGTTTGTAAACATTTTTAGGGAAACTTGGATCAACAAATCCATTTGGTTGTTCCACATAGACTTATTCATTCAGATAGCCATTTAAGAAGGCACTCTTTACATCCATTTGAAACAATTTAAATTTCAGTATACATGCAACTCCCAAGAGAAGTCAGATTGATTCAAGTCTGGCCACAAGAGCAAAGGTTTCATCAAAGTCAACTCCTTCAATTTGAGTGTACCCTTCTGTAACTAACCCTGCCTTGTTTCTAGTGACCACTCCTTTTTCATCCGTTTTATTCTTGTACACCCATTTAGTGTCAATCACATTTGTCCCTTCAGGTCTTAGAACTAGATCCCAAAATTCATTTTTACTTAATTGTTCTAGCTCTTCCTGCATATCATTAATCCAGAACTCATCAGTTAGGGCCTCTTTGACATTCTTAGGCTCAATTTTTGACACAAAGCAAGAGTTTGATATCCCATCTAATTGAAGGTCCTTTATTGAGATGACTATGCTCAGGATCTTCTTGAGGTGGATTAGAATCAATAATTCTATAATTTGATTCTGTTGGAATATCAGAAAAAGATGTTCCAACATCTTCTGAGACATCTTCTTCAGCACTCCATCATCTATCATCAATAATAACATTTATTGACTCCATGATAACTTTGGTTCTGGAGTTAAAAACTCTGTAAGCTATGCTATTTGTAGAGTAACCCATGAGTATTCCTTCATGACTCTTGGGATCCATCTTCCTCCTTTGTTCACGATCATCTAAGATGTAACATTTACTTTAAAAAACATGAAAGTATTTAACAATTGGGTTTCTTCCCTTCCATATTTCATTAAAGGTGGACGAAGTGCCTTTCCTTAGAGTGACTCTGTTATGGATATAGCATGCAGTATTCATAGGTTCAGCCCAAAAATGGTAGGGTAACTTCTTAGCATGAATCATGGCTTTGGCATATTCTTGAAGGGTTCTGTTCTTACCTTCCACAATCCCATTTTGTTGAGGAGTAATGGGAGAAGAGAATTCATGGTTGATTCCTTCAGAAGAGAAAAAATCAGCAAATTTGTTGTTCTCAAATTCCTTTCCATGATCACTTCTAATTCTGATGACATGAATATCTTTTTCCCTTTGAAGTTTTTGACAAAGATCTTTAAACACTTCAAAATTTTCTGATTTTTCTCTAATAAAACTTATCCATGTGTATCTAGAGCAGTCATCTACAACAACCTAGGCATACTTATTTCCACCAAGACTTTCAACCTGCATAGGTCCCGTCATGTCCATGTGAAGAAGTTCCTAAACTTTTGATCTAGTACGATGTTGGATCTTTTGATGTGACATCTTAGTCTGCTTTCCAATCTGGCCGTCACCATATACCCTTCCTTCTTCTATCTTGAGCTTAGGAATCCCTCTCATTGCTTCTTCAGATATAATTCTTTTCATGCCTTTCAGATGCAAGTGCCCCAATTTTTGATGCCATAATTTAACTTAATTTTGTTTGGCTAAAACACATGTTGAGGAGAGGTTCAAATCTTGAGGAACCCATAGATAACAATTGTCTTTAGATCCGATTCTATTCATAATAACTTCATTCTTTTCATTGCACACAAGAAATTCTTCCTTGGTAAATTTAACTTTGAATCCTTGATCACACAATTGGCTTATACTTATCAGGTTAGTTGTTAACCCTTTAACAAGTAACACATCATCAAGCTTAGGGACTCCTGAACAATCAAGCTTGCCAACACCTTTAATTTCACCTTTTGCTCCATCACCAAAAGTTGCATAACTGGCGGAATGAGATTTGACATCCACCAACAGATTCTTGACACCTGTCACGTGTCTAGAACAGCCACTGTCAAAATATCAGTCATCTTTGGTTGATACTTTGAGGGATGTGTGAGTTATGAAACTAGAAACGTTAGACTTGGGAATCCACTATTTCTTCTTTTTGCTATTTTGTGGAATCTTATCAGTCTTGGGAGGAGGAGTAGTCTTAAGATACCCATACAACTTGAAACAGAAGGGCCTTATATAACCAATCCTTCCATAGTGATGATATCTCCATGGCTGGGGATTCTCCTTGGTGTGATTAAAATTTTTCTTTCCATGATATCCTTTCTTCCCGTGATGTTTAGACATTTGATTCAACATCCTTGGTTTAGGCTTGGCATGAGTGGAATCTACTTATTGTTCTTTAGAATTTGATTCGTTTTTCTCATTAAACCCTAAACCACTCTTGTCTGTTGTCACTCTTCCTTCTTGAAGAATTTCATCTAAAGTGTCAGACCCATTATTCAACATTTTCAGAGATTTCACCATTATGTCAAGGTTTGAATTCAAGGAGGTCACCTCACTTTCCAGTTTAGAAATAGTTTTTAAATGCTCTTCCCTTTCTTCCTTCAGCTGAGTTATGAGGACTTTTTGTTTCTCCCCTTCAAGGCACACTTCTGCACTTGTGCGACATAATTCTTTGTATGAAGCAGCTAACTCATCAAATATTAGTTCCCCATCACTAGACTCTTCATCAGATACATATTTCCCTGTCAATGCTTTAACATACTTGGCAGATTCTTCAAGATCACTCCCCGAGTCCTCTTCAGACCAAGTAACAAACAAATTCTTCTTTTGTTTCTTAAGATATATAGGAAATTCAGCTCTAATGTGACCAAATCCTTCACATTCATGACATTGTACTCCCTTCCCTTGAGTGGATTTTTCTTCATCCCTTTTTCTTCCAAACTCATTTGACTTATGGATGTCAGATGAGATGTTGTTGACATTTGATCTTTGGTTCTTATCCATTCTTTTTATCACTTTGTTAAACTGTCTTCAAAGCATAACTAAGGCATTTGATATTCCTCCATTTGTATCCAGATCACAATCTTTCTCTTCATCTTTAGTATTTGATACAAAGGCTATGATTTTGTTCTTCTTTTCAGATCTTTCATTGATGCTTAATTCAAATGTCAGGAGGGATCCAACAAGTTCATCCACTCTCATTTTGTCAATATCTTGAGCTTCTTATATAGCACCCACTGTCATATCAAATCTCTTGGGAAGAGACCTGAGCATCTTTCTCACCAATTTGTCTTCAGGTATTTTCTCTCCTAATGCACTAGATGCATTAGAAATTTCAAGAATGTTCATATGGAAGTCATTAATACTATCATCATCATTCATTCTCAAATTCTCAAATTTTGTGGTGCGCAACTGAAGTCTTGACATCTTAACTTTAGATGTGCCTTCATAAGTAGATTGAAGAATTCCCCATGAATCCTTAGCTACTTCACATGTGTACACTAATCTGAAAATGTTCTTGTCAATTCCATTGAATATAGCATTCAAGCCTTTAGAATTTCCAAGAGAAATTTCATCTTCTTCTTTAGACCAATCTTCTTCCGATTTTAACTCAGAAGTAGGTTCTCTATTTTCTCCCAATTTGACAAGGTGTTTCCATCCTTTTAAAACAACTTTCCAAGCCCTGTTGTCCAAAGACTTTAAAAATGCAACCATATGTGGTTTCCAGTAGTAATAATTACTTCCATCCAGAATGGGCGGTCTGTTCACAAATCCTCCTTCCTTGTGCATAGTACCATAATGTATCTTCCCTGGATCTCACCCAGATTAAGATCAGGATGCCTGCTCTGATACCAATTGAATTATGGTATCAGATATGTGATATCGAAGGAGATGTTACGACATAAATATTTGTTTACTAATAATAAAAGCAGTAAAAACACAAGAGATTGTTCACCCAGTTCAGTGTATAACAACACCTACTCTAGGGGCTACCAAGCCAGGGACAAGTCCACTAAATATTATCAATTCAAAGACCCTCTATAAACAACCAGTTTAAAATCTAATCACTTAATCATTACCCGTGTTATACTTCTACCTAAGACTCACCTAGGTATGAGGCCCTCCTCAAATCCCTTAAATCACTTAAAGTGAAGAAACAACAGAAATAATAAGTTTAAAAACTTCAATCATTCAATGCTTAAAAGATTATGAATGATACACAATTAACAACCCAAATAACAACACAAGTATTAAATCAATTGTAGAGTGTTTGACAATTAAAAGACTTAGACTTCTAAGACAGAAAGAAAGTATTCTTCTTCAAAAGTTGCAGTGGTTTGAATAAGGAAGCAAGTCCTTATATATGCACAGCTGTGGGCTTGGGCTTAAAACCAAATATTCAATTTTTTTGAATATTTCTCAATATTTTTCGCAGCCTGTGAGACACAAATCCTGAATTATGGCGCGCATGAAAACAGGAAACAGAAAACATAAACTGATGTTGTCTAAGTACAGTTCAGGAGGAAGATGTCAAGACATCTGCTTTGACATCTGTTGTACCTCAAAATTTGTCCTCTCTTTTGTCAATACATTTTATCACAAGGATTTTCAAAAAGCTCAAATTTGCACAAGTACGAAACAGACAAAAAAAGGGCAAAATATAAAAATTGATTTTTTTGACAAAATTGAAGAAAAATAAGCTTGCTTTGATTCATACTAGTTTCGATTGGGCATCTAGGCTTCCTTCGAGCAAGTTTGATTCATCCTTCGATTGGGAATTTGGGCCTCTTTCGATGTAAGCTTTGATTTACATCCTTCGACTAAGCATTTGCCTTCTTTGAGTGAGCTTTGGTCCTCAAGCTTCGATTGAACATTTGGGCCTCCTTTGATGCAAGCTTTGATTTACATCCTTCGATTGAGCATTTCTCTTCTTTGATCAAGCTTTGGTCCACAAGTTTCATTTGGGAATTTGACCTCTTGAAGGTTTACTTTGATGCACTAAAATAGCTCCTGCATGCAAGCTTCATTTGGATAATGGCTCCTTCCTGTAAGCTTCAATTGCACCATTTTCCCCTCACCTGTTTGCCTTGGATTCACAAGTTTTCAATTGGATGAATGGCTACTTTCTTGTGACTTTCAATTTCATCTTTATGTTTGCTTCAAATTCTCCTTCATATCACCTTTGAACCCATCTGTAAACCCTTCAATATGCCATAGTGATGCATTATGACACATAACTTGGTGGCCCATTCGAAGGACTTGCCATAGTTGGGGAATAATTGATTTTGCTTACTTTGGAGTCTGGTCGAAGGTTTGGGCCTAAGTGATCAAAAGCAAGAGGACTCAAAATGGCATATTCAGATGAAGAGGGACATTCGAAGAACACACAATTGGTCCATTCGAAGGACACATAACTGGTGGGAACGAATGTTGTTCTAGTCTGGTTGAAAGGTGTAGAAAGATGGAGGATTCGACTCAAAAGATCAAGTTGAACATTAGACCCATAGGTTAGGTTACGTGTTTCCCCTTTTCAGGCCTCAAACCTATGACTCACTCTATATTTAATTGTATATGCAAGTTGAAATAGGCTTTTACCCATTTGTTGTCAAAGACCACTTGCGCTTAATAGTATAATACTACTTTTAGAAAAAGTTTTTCTTGAGCCTTGCGCCTGTTTTCCTTCTGAAGGAAGCAATACATCTGAACCATTAATCTTGCTATCATGACACAATTGGATGCTCACATTCCAACTGAGCCTTTATTTTATTAGTTTTACTCACAAACATTTCAAATTTTTCCTTTATAAATAGAGAGTCCATTTGCACATAAAAAAAAGGAAAGAAGGAGGGGGGAATGTATCTTCAAAATTCTTACACACCATAAAATTCTCAAACACTTAAAATCTTTTGCAAATCCAAACCCAGAATCCAAATACTTGTCCCTTTCAAATCTGAAAAATCCTTACATCTTACTTTCCTTCGAATCCAGCAAAGAAGGACATTTCACTTGTTTTGCTCTTTCGAATCCAGTGCCAAAGACCCACCCTTGTTCTTTTCCTTCGAACCCAGAGGCATTCAAAGAAACCACTTCAAGGTCCAGCACACGCTCTAGCCTCCAGCAAGGTAAGTCATTCTTAACCTTTGACCCTTCGTTTCCAGCATAGCATGTAAATAAGTTTTCTTTTCGTTTCAAACATGTACATACTATTTTCTTCTTTTCGTTTCCACTCTTTTAATGTGTGTCATGGTTAACAATCTTGGATTTTTCTCTTTGTACATTTAAACATACTTTAAGAACTAATCTAGACTTAAGGTGATGTTGGCATGGCCTTGGGCCATGTTGCTATTCAAACTCAAACGAAAGAAATAGGAGACAGAAAGTTAGAAACGAAGCCTCTGGCTTCCATACTAACCTTCAGCCCAAATGAAAGGCACAACATGCTGGCCTCCAGGCCCCAAACGAAAGGCATAACATGCTGGCCTCCAGACACCAAACGAAAGGCACAACATGCTGGCCTCCAGGCCCCAAACGAAAGGCACAACATGCTGGCCTCCAGGCCCCAAACGAAAGGCACAACATGCTGGCCTCCAGGCACCAAACGAAAGGAACAACATGCTGGCTTCCAGGTCCTAATCGAAAGTCGTGCCTTCACCCCTTTTCAGGCCAGATCGAAGAGAGACAGAAATTGCAGAATTGAAGGGTTTGCTACCCTAAATCGAAAGATCCATTTTTATTGCTTTTACCTTATTTTCACCTTTATATTTTCATGCAATTCAATATGGTTGTAATAGTGTAGGGTTTTATCTTTCTGCACTTTTGACTTTATAAAAATGTTAGTAATTAAAGTGTATGGCAAGATAAAATCAATAAGTATACCACCCTGATCAAAATACAAAAATGCATGCAATCAAACACACTTTGAACACATGTACCTCTATGGTTAACTCCACTTGTTTCCTTGTGACAAATAGCCATGTTATGCATTTGAGACGTCTTAGCAAAAATAATAAAAAATATAATATCATAGTCCCTCGATGACGCTTCGAATGTTCCCTTACAAATGATCTTAGTCCCTCAAAAGAAATGCTAAGATATCTCACAACATTGCTATCATGACTATACGATGACCCACGCCCGTCCCTTTTACATACAAAGATAAGGCTTCTTACCAATCAATGGTAATATAGAAATATCAAAGGAAGAGAGGAATGAACAAAAGACTTTTGAGTAAGGTAGAATGTTCCTAGTTGCTTGCTCATCTTCAAAATGAAAACACTTTTTCAAATACACCAACACTTTCCATTCAAAAGTTCAAACACTTTGTATACATTCTTATAGAGACGAGAATCATTACAAAGTTTTCCTAAACAATGGCTCTTTTCAAAAATACTTTCAAAACCCACCACAAAGCATACTTTCAAACAAAAGCAATGATCTAGAAAGCAACTAAGAGCCCATAGATAACTATGGATGAAAAGGGTGCTAACACCTTCCCTTTTCATAATCTACCCCTCGAACTCAAGAAAATAATCTCAAAGGTCTTTGCTGTTCTTTTCACCCTTTCCTTTATTTGGATAAAAGAAAATTCGGTGGCGACTCTTGCTATCTGTAACAATTACGATCAAACGCAAAACATCCCAAGTCAGTTCTCCCACCATGTTACAACATCATTCAAAACAGTTTTGCTTCAAATTTTAAGACATTTAGCAAAACATTATCAAGTCATTGTTTTACCAAAATTGCTGCCAACAAACACTTATAGTTCTTTAAAAGGAAGACTGACATGGATGGTAAGGTACATACTTATAAGTGAAGACAGGTTGCAAAAGGCTATAAACAAATCTATGGGGTTCACTATGATGAAACCTTTTCACCAGATGCAATGGTTAAATTTGTTCAAATTTTACTTGCTATTGCTGCATATCATGATTATGAAATATGGAAGATGGATGTAAAGACTGCTTTTGTTAATGGGAATCTTCTTGAGGATGTGTACATAACACAACCTGAAGGATTTGACATACCACATGAATCCTAAAAGATATGTAAGTTACAACGATCAATCTATGGATTGAAGCAAGCTTCCAGAAGTTGGACTCTTCGTTTTGATGAAACAGAAAAACAATATGGATTCATCAAGAATGAAGATGAGCCTTATGTCTACAAGAAGGTTAGTGGGAGCATGATTGTTTTCCTGATATTATATGTAGATGACATATTACTCATTGGAAACGATGTCCCTACCTTGCAACAAGCAAAGACTTGGTTAGGAAAATTCTTTTCTATGAAGGACCTAGGTGAAGCAGCCTATATATTAGGAATCAGGATCTATAAAGATAGATCATAAACAATACTTGGCCTAAGTCAGAGTACATACATAGACAAAGTGTTTAGTCGCTTTAATATGCATGATTCTAAGATAGGATTCATACCTATGCAACATGGCCTGTGTTTATCAAAAACACAATCCCCTTCAACTAAGGAAGAAATGAATCACATGACTAAGATTCCATATGCATTTGCAATAGGATCTATCATGTATGTCATGTTATGTACTCGACTAGATGTCTTATATGCTTTAAGTGCAACGAGTAGGTATCAATCTGATCCCGGTGATGCTCATTGAGTAGTTGTCAAGAATATCCTTAAGTACTTGAGAAGGATTAAGGAATCATTCTTGATATATGGAGGTCAGGAAGAGGTTGCTGTAATAGGATATACTGATGCTAGCTTCCATATAGATAAGGATAACTTTAGATCGCAATCTGGTTATGTGTTTTTTCTTAAATGGTGGCGCTGTGAGCTGGAAAAGTTCAAAGCAAGATACAGTTGTTGATTCTACAACTGAGTCCGAGTATATTGTTGCTTCAAATGCAGAAAAGGAATCTGTTTGGATCAAGAAGTTCATTAGTGAACTTGACATAATACCGATCATTGTGGATCCCATTAATCTCTATTGTGATAACAATGGTGTTATCGCACAAGCTAAGGATCCTAGATCTCACCAACGATCAAAACACATACATAGGAGTTATCACCTCATTTGAGAGATAATTTATCAGGGAGATGTGAAGATATGTAGAGTACCTACACTTGAAAATGTTGTTGACCCACTAACAAAGCCTCTTGTGCAGCAGAAGCAGGATGACCTTACTAGATCTATGGGTATGCCTGATTGGCTCTTGTGCTAGTGGGAGATTGTTGGTGTAATCCCTAGAGGCCAATACTTTGGGTACTTGTATTGAATTATTTATTAATAATAAAAGAAATTTCTTTATTATGTTTGATTTTCCAAAATAATGAAGTCCCTAGAATAGTTTGTTTGTCTAATGAAATATTAAGTGTGACTTAATCATGAGATCCAATTAAACATAAGAACACTATTCTTAAAATATTTGTAGTCGAGCTTTATTGCAAAGTGGGATAACATTAAAGCATTGAGATTATTATGAAGATAAACTGATGATCACACTTCATGGATCATAGATAAGGAGTTATCAAGTCTTGACATAAGTATGAATATTATGAGTAATATTTATACTAGATTGACCCGCTATGAGAATAGTACATAAAATGTTATGCAAGGTGTCATAAGTTATTCTCATGGTGATAATGGTGTATACCACCCTTCGACCTGAAATCACTATGGACCCTAGATTTGGAGTTAAGTACTTTATTGCTGATCAAACATTATCCGTAACTGGATGACCATAAAGGCAGTTGATGGGTACTTCACAACGCATGTTGAAGGACATGAGTGACCTAGATGGAATTTGTCCATCTTGCATAACAGAATAAATGTCTAAGGGCCCAATATTGTACTGGACAAGGGTGACACGATTTATGCCTTGTGTTCAATATAGACATAAGGGAAAAAGGGTAATTGTACACACAAATATTATCACAGAAAGTTTTTTTCAAATCACATGACATTTTCGTGACTTGGGTAGCAGTGATGTGTTGCTAGATATCGCTCACTGTTTATTATCTTAAATGTGTGATTTAATATAATTGCCAACATCAAGAAAACCTACAGGGTCACACACATAAGGATAAGTTGATGAAAGATAGAGTAAATAAGGAACACCATAAGGTACGATTCACTTAAGTGAAATATGGAATGTGGTAATGTACCACGCGCTTAAGTGATACGCGGTATATCATAAAAGTATGATACTCATATGCTTAATTGGGCTTTTAGATTGAAACCCATATAAGTGGTTATATAAATAGAACCCTTGTGCTGAAGCATTTGAGTGATGAAAATTCGGTCTTGATTTCTAGCTATATATTTTATCTCATTCTCTCACTCAAAGTTTGCGTTTGTAAGCAGCTAGCATTGTGTCCGGAAGTGATCTGTTTGTGTGGACTGAGTAGAGACGTTGTTATTCATCAACTTCGTGATCACAACATCAAAGGTTTGAATCATCACTAGAGGTAATGATTTCTATCACTGACCATGCCCATTCGTAAGGATCACTAAAGGAAAATTTTAATTTTCTGCTACATTTTGGATCACAATTTTCCTTCATGATGTTATACGAAGCTGCTGATACGCCTCAACAACATCTTGCATCCATACATCATTTATAAGTATCATAGCATATGTATATGAAACACATATAGCACACTCTCACTTATTATGAGAACAACATTACGCAATGCCTTACATACATCATGATATTGCATAAAGATTAACTTTGTCTTTTCAGGTAAAAATCTACAAACAGAAAAATATCATAACAACTTGTAAAACATGTCAGAGATTAACTCCTAAAATAAGACGGGGAAACCATCTGTACGACCAGGCGGTATGAATTCCCGAAACAGGACGGGTTCGCCAACAGAAAGCAGATCAAAGATTAATTCCCGAAATAGGACAGGGCAACTATCTGCAGGACCGGACAAAGATTAATTCCTGAAACAAGATGGGGAAAGTATCTTTATAATCAGGCAAGGATTAACTCCCAAAACCAGACGGGGAAACTATCTATATAGTCTAGTGGTATGAATTCCCAAAATAGGACGGGTTTACTAACAAAGATAGACTATAGATCAATTCCCGAAACAGGACGGGGCGACTATCTACATGACAAACATTTCCTTCAGAGACCAAATCTGACAAGCATCTACTTAAACACCTTCCCCATACGTTCATTTTGGAAAGCATTCTTCGGATGCAGTCAAGCATAGACTCATTCTGATACTTTCATGAACGATTACTCTGGATGGCATCTATAAGCTCATTTCTGATGACATTCTATTACCTCTCTGAAAGGAATCTTTAAGCCCATTCAAGTAATATCATCATCCAACAGCGTTACCTCTTGTACATACAAGTGCAAATTTATGGGCACTTAAGTGTTCAATTCTCTTCCACCTTCAGACCACGAATGGAAGACATGTCAATCTAACTCTTCAAGTTTAAGAAGATTGAACAGGGGAAATTGTTGTACCCCAAATTTATCCTCCCTTTTTTCTTCAATACATTCTCATAGGGTTCTCAAATTCTCAAGGTTGCTCAAGAATTGATCAGACTAATTCTTCTCCTAAGCAATGGACTTACAACTAGGGTTTCATACTTCTCAAGGAAGTTTTGGTTTCTAAGGCCTCAAGTGGTTCCCATGGTTTCTCATATGTCTCATGGAATTCTCATGCCAAATTTTAATCCTTGCGTCATAATTTTGTTCAATCAACTGCTTAGATGACTGAAAATCAACTATATTGGACAAAAAGTTAAATGAGGTCAACATTCAATCAAACTTCAAGATTTTTGGTCAACATTAAGATTTTAAAGTCATATTCATCATTTGATCAAGGGTTGATCATGATTCATCAAGGAAAACTCTCAAATCATCAAAAGTAAAAACTTGCCAAATTAGGGTTTTCTTCGGCGAAGTCAATTGAACTTTGACCAAGCATAAATTTCACATGCTTTATCAGTTTTTCCCTAACCAAACTCATTTTGAAGAAAATTCAATTCTCTACATCTCTGTCTCTCTAAGCTAAAGTCCAAAGAATGCTTCATTTGAGACATATGGGCCAATACATTATAGGCCATTACAATAGTCAACAAAAAGATACTTTTTCTCAAGGCAACTTACATTAGGATAAAATTTTCAAATGCAAAAATGAACAATATAGATATTGTAGAGGACACATTGGGCTTTCCAAAAAGTCTAAGATTACCTTCAAAAGATAAAAATTGAGAGAGTTATTACAAATTCAAATTGGGAATGTTTGAGCAAATGCATGAAGTTCAAATTGAGCAAACTTGATATTTTGGGCTATTGGGCTATTATCTCAGAGTCCAAACGTGTTATATACTTCATGTACACCTTAAATCTTGCTCATGTACCCCTTGATCTATTTTATTTTAATTATTTTGATTTTAATCATTACTAATTCAAAATAAATAAGATAAAATTAACAAAGGTCCAAGCCCATATTTTTGACCTAATTCCATGTTATATATTCTCAACAAATTCAGATAAGAGGCCACGAAAATCATTGTCCAAGAACATCCTTCCAAAGATCACAAATTACTAAAAACTTGGATAACTTGAAACCCTTGCTTGTAGCCACTCTCGAGGCCTATCAACTCTTCCATTCACTTCCAAGAACCCAACCGGGTAAGGCTGGGTCGATTGCCATGATCAAAAAGGTGTAAAAGCATACATACATGTCGCATCGGTTTTGACACCACACGAATTCCATATATTTATTTTTCGTACATTTCAGTGTGTATTAACTCGTTTAACATGTTCCTAAGGTTCAACAATGCAAGAATGACCTATTATGCGAGTGTCATAATGGCCGGATGGTGCAATATCATGTTAGCATCGATCCATGCAGTTTTCTTTGTAGCTCTAAAACCCTTGTGATTCAGGTTAAAATAATAATCTCATTGAGATCGCAGACCCTGATTTAGGGGGGTAGGGTCCCCCTAGATTACTTGTATTGGTTGTTTTGTAGGTTTGAGGAAAAGAAGTTACCGGAGAAGACGACCAGAGCTAGGGCTCCAGCGCTTCTCCAGAGCTTGTTTTGTTTAATATATCGGATGTATTACCTCCTCAATGGTTGAAGCGCGCGCGATAAAGACCTATTATGCCAAGGCGTGGGTTCAATCCCATCATTTTGGCATTTTGACATTTTTTTGTCAGTTATTTGTTTTGCAGACTACTTAGCATGCTGGTTTCTTCTCCTTGTCACCAAGGCGCACTTGGCCTAGTGGTGAATATGTTGGTTGAAACTGCTGAGGGCGTGGGCTCAACACCCAACCCTGGTAAATTTTTTAAAACCCTTATTTTCTTACTATTTTCACTTATAAACCCTAAATTCACCAAACCAAAACCTTTTTTTAACAAATTAATTTTTCCTAAAACTTTTTCATGAACCCTAATTATTTTTCTAAGTTTTATTTAATCAATCAAATTAGATCTTTAGGTTTTAATTAATCAATTTCTTTTTTATTAATTAAAATCAATTTAGGTTTTAGGTTAATTATCAAATTTTTATAAAAAAATCGCGAATAAAACAATTCCCTTCTCCTTTCGCTTTCTTATTTTTATATTTTCGCGTAGTTTATTATTCTCGCGCTTTTTTCCAATTATTGTAACTGCCTATGGTTTATAATAGTAATTAGGGTTTTTATTTCCCCGCATTTTTATTAGTTGTACCCCCCATTCCCGAAGCCCTGTAATAGCGTAGATTTTTATTTTCCGCATTTATCGCTTTCCTATTTTTACTGTTAGTAATTAGGATTGTATGGCAAGATTAAAAACAATCGTTAGCTAACCCTAATTTCAAATATTAAAATAACTGAACATAATACACTTGCACACTCGCACTTGAACATAATACGTTTGCCTTTCGATTAAACAGTCATGTCCCTCGAACGTTAGGATGCTTTAGCAAAGTCCCTCTGATACAAAAGATCATAGTCCCTGTATGACCCTTTCGACGTTGCCTTCGGTAAATGATCTAGTCCCTTAAACAAAAATTGATAAAGCGTCATTACGAGTTGCCTTCGATGATTGTGCGATGACCCACACCCGTCCCTTCACATCCAACGATAGGGCTTCCTACTAACTAATGGTAGGATAACATTATCTAAAGGAAGAGGAAATTATAAGAAAGAACTTGAGTAAGGGTAGATTTTAATCGGTTGCTCACAAAGCTCTTCAAAATAAAACGTTTCTCACATAAACACTCTTCAATAAGTATTTTTAAATAAACACTTTTTACGCATTCTCGAGGACAAATACGAGAATCATTACAAATTTCTCCTTACAATTGGCATTTTCAAAATATTTTCAAACATATTCACAAAGAAATTTTCAAAAACAAAAGTGAGCTAGCGATTAAGAGCCCGTAGATAATACAGATGAAAAGCGTGCTAACACCTTCCCTTTTCATAACCTCCCCCCAGAACTCAATAATATCAAGGTCTTTCCTATTCTTTTCACCCTTTCCTTATTGGATAAAAGAAAATCCGCTGGCGACTCTTGCTATCCGCATATTTGCGATAAAATGCAAAAACAAGTCTGTTCTCCCACCGTATTATAGACGAGTCTACAGAGATTCCACCATTTGAAATAATGTGACCAAGAACACTAACTTTCTCTAACCAAATCTCGCACTTGGAAAACTTCGCATATAGCTTCTTACACTTGCAATACAATTCACAAATGCTCAGCATGTTCCTCTTCTGATTTGGAATAGATTAAGATATCATCGATGAATACTACCACAAACCGATCCAAATAGGTATGAAAGATATTGTTCATATACTCTATAAACACATCCGAAGTGTTAGTAACACCAAAAGGAATCACTGAATATTCATAGTTTCCATCTGAGTCCTAAAAGTTGTCTTTAGAATATCATCACTCTTGACTCGAATTTGGTGATAACCCGACCTTAAGTCAATCTTGCTAAACATGTGTGCATCTACCAATTGATCCATCAAGTCATCTATTCTCAGAAGTGGATATTTGTTTTTTTATCGTTACTTTATTCAACTGTCGATAATCTAAACAAAGCCTCATACTACCATCACTCTTTTAAAGAGTATGCCCAAAAATGGAGATATTTTGCGGGCAGAGTTCAACCTCCTTTGGCTGAAAGAGATTTAGTTGACATGTTCATGAGCACAATAACAGGTCCTTTCTATAATCATCTGCTAGGGATTTCTTCAGATGGTTTCACTGAACTAATTTTGACCAGGGAACACATTGAGAATGGAATTAAAAGTGGTAAAATTCAAGTGGCTACATCTTCAAATGTTGTGAAGAAGCCTTATAATGGTAAGAAGGAATTCAATGTTGTGCACGACCAGAAGGGTCGTAATAAGAGCAATTGTAACCAATTTGTGGGAACAGTACTGATCTCCAATCCTGAGCTAATGCAATAACAACAAAATAATCAGCGTAGGCAGGACGCACCTAGGAGACAATTTACAAAGATCGACATGTTGTTGGCTCAAGCATTAAAAGACATGTTGAAAGCAAGGCTGGTTACATTGAGAGAACCTCCTCTGAATCCCAACACTTCCTCTCCCATCTACAATCCCACTTCAAAGTATGATCTCCCGGCTACAATCCCAATGCAAAGTATGTGTATCACTTTGACAGCTTTGGGCACGACACTAGTAATTGTTGGGCTCTAAAGAATAAGATCCAAGACATGATTTACGCAAAGGAAATTGAATTTGACCCTCCTGAGACTCCTAATGTGATTAATGCGCTAATGCCCAATCATGACAGTGGAGTTAATGCAATTGATGATATTTCTTATGTTCTTACTATGAGTGATTTGACTACTCCCCTGATGATTGTTAAGGAAAAGCTACTACAAGTCGGTTTATTTCCAGGTTGTGTCGAAGACTGCTACTACTATACATCCCAATCCAATGGTTGTGCATTGTTGAAAAAAGGTATTCAGTGTTTGATGGATGACCGTGAGATCCTATTTGAGAAGATTCCTTTTGAGAAGACTCCTTCTATGGAGAGTACATCCCAAGACCTGAATCTTGAATACGTGTCTACAATTTCTGGTACCCCTATAAGGATCACTTCTAAGGGTCTTGTGAAGATTACTAATGAACCTAAAGTTTCACCCTTGATTATTACTGCGCCTGGGCCAATTCCGTATTCCTCTAATAAGGATATTCCTTGGAATTATGGAGATGGTGTCTACTACCATGGAGTCAAGCAGGAAGCATTGACTGTTGAACATGAAAATGTTGAAGTTACTAATCCCTATGTTGGAAATATTGCTGGGACTAGTAAGGTCACCAGAATATGAAGGGTTTTCTCTCTAGAGATATCTTTGAAGGTTGTTACCACACCAATTTGTATCACCGCTGCTGAATCAATTACTGATACTTGAGGCGAAGAATAGATGATCGAGCCTACCCAGACGGAGGCACCAAAAGAAGTTACTATTGAAGACCCCTCCAGGAAAGAGATGGAGAAAATATTAAAGATTATCCGAAAGAGCGACTACAAAATTGTTGAACAGCTAGGGCAGTCCCCCTTAAAAATATCTATGTTATCCTTGTTGTTGTGCTCCGAAGCCCATTCTCAGGCTTTGGTGAAATTCATAAAATCTTATCATGTACCGCAAGAAATCTCTATTGATCAGTTCGAAAATAAAATTTCTAGCCTGACGATTGATAATGAGCTAGGCTTTTCTGACGCAGACATAACTCTCGCAGGAAGGAATCATAATAAGGCCCTGCACGTATCCGTTGAGTGCAGGGGCACTACCTTATCCCATGTGTTGGTAGACATAGGTTCCTCGTTGAATGTTTTGCCAAAAGCTGCTTTAGACAAACTTGACTGTGAATGGATTATTCTAAAACCCAGTGAAATTGTGGTAAGAGCTTTTGATACTTCGAAGAGAGTGGTGCATGGAGAGGTTGATCTTCCAATCAAAGTGGGTTCCCATGTCTTCTAATCTACTTTCTATGTGATGGATATTCGTCTAGCCTATTCTTGTTTGTTGGGACGCCCTTAGATTCATGGGGAAGGTGCTATTACTTCTACCTTACCCTAGAAATTGAAGTATCCCATGAGAGGAAAGATCGTTACAGTTTACGGTGAAGAAGAATATATGGTGAGCCATTTAAATTTTTTCAAGTATGTCGAGGTGGATGGTGCATTTGTCGAGACTCCTTGCCAGACCTTTAAAGTTGTTTCTCAGACAACCTCAGTTAATAAAGCTACTTCTTCTGTTCCTAACACCCCATAAAAAATGGCTTCTCTAAAAGACGCTGGGGCTGTAGTTGAAGAAGGTGGTTGCACTGTATGGGGCCAGCTCCCCGATATTCCTGATCAATCTAACAAATTTGGTTTGGGTTTCACCTCACAAGATCAGAGGTTTGTCCGTCGTGCTCGAACCAATTCTTAGAGACCGCCATTCTGCATCAACAGTAACAGAGTTCATAACAGTCATGTTAACGATGTGGAAGAAACTGATAGTGACTGCGACGTATACAATTGGATCTTCCCTACTATCGGTAGTGGGCTAAACAATTGGAAGGATGAAGACTTTATACCAATCTTCTTTAGTCAGGAGTAAATGTTATTTGATGTTTTTCTTGCTTTTAAGTTTTGGTTATGTAATTTAAACAATTACTTTAAGCCTTGTGCCTTACCCGGGGCACAACGGTCCATTTGTTAAGGTTGTCATTATTAATAAGAATATTCTCATTTAATAAATCATTGGACATTTTCACTCAAATTTTGCGCTTTTTGTCTTTATTTTACTTTATTGTTTTCAAAATAACTATGTATTCTTACACACACCCACACAATAAATTGCAGATCGACATCCATCCTGGATCCCATTGATAACAGTTCTGTTATTGCCAATTATGAATTCGAAAATCTGATCTACCAAGCCGAGGATGAAGGTGACGAAGATTGTGAAATTCTTGGAGAGCTTGCTAGGCTATTAATGAAAGAAGAAAGAGCCTTATGAACGCATGAAGAGCTAGTCGAGGTTGTGAACTTGGATACTGAAGAAGACAAGAAAGAAATCAAGATAGGTGCCAACCTAGAAGACAATGTCAAAAAGAGCTTAATCCAGATGTTGCATGACTATGTTGAGATCTTTGCTTGGTCATATGAAGACATGCTAGGGCTTCATACTGATATTGTGGTTCACCTTCTACCAATGAAGGAAGGTTGTTTCCCTATAAAGTAGAAAGTTCATCGTATGCGTCCTGAGATGTCAGAAAAGATCAAGGATGAGGTTATGAAGCAGTTCAACGCAGGTTTCTTGGCTGTTACGTCCTATCCTTAGTGGTTTGCAAATGTGGTGCCGGTACCTAAGAAAGATGGTAAGGTACATATGTGTATAGGCTACATGATTCTAAATAGGGCAGGCCCCAAAGATGACTTTCCGCTTCCACATATTGATGTTCTGGTTCACAACACTGCTCAGCAAAAAATATTTTCCTTTATGGATGGTTTTTCTAGTTATAATCAAATCAAGATGGCACCTGAAAACATGGAGAAGACTAATTTTGTCACAAAGTGGGGAACTTTCTGTTACAAAGTAATTCCTTTTGGTTTGAAGAATGCTGGTGGAACATATCAGCGTGATATGGTAGTTCTGTCCCATGATATGATCCATCACGAGATAGAAGTTTCGTTGATGATATGATAGCTAGATCTCAGACTAAAGAAGAACACCTTGACCAATTGCACAAGTTGTTTGAGAGATTGAAGAAATACAAGCTAAGGTTGAATTCAAACAAGTCCACCTTCGGGGTAAGATCTAGTAAACTCCTAGGTTTCGTCGTCAGTGGTAAAATTATTGAAGTTGATCCTTCCAAGGTTAAAGCCATTCAATAAATTCCAGCTCCCCGTACTGGGAAGGAAGTCATAGGTTTCTTGGGATGATTGAACTACATTTCCAGATTTATATCCCATTTGACCGCTACTTGTGAACCAATCTTCAAGTTACTAAAGAAAGATCAAGTAGTGAAGTGGAACGATGATTTTTAGATAGCCTTTGACAAAATCAAGGAGTATCTCTAGGAACCTTCGATTCTAATTCCACCGGATGAAGAAATACCTTTGATCATGTACCTAACAGTGTTAGAGAACTCAATGGGGTGTGTATTGGGGCAACAATACAAGTCTGGTCGAAAAAGAGCATGCAATATACTACCTTAGCAAAAAGTTTACTGATTGTGAAACAAGATACTCACTGCTCGAGAAACTTGTTGCGCTTTGGCATGAGTTGCTCGCTGACTAAGACAGTATATGTTGATCCATACTATCTTGTTGATCTCTAAGGTGGACCCAATAAAATACATATTCGTAAAACCCGCTCTCTCTTGACAGAATACGATATTCAGTACACCACTCAGAAATCAATCAAAGGAAGTGTATTGGAAGATCATTTGGCTCATCAAGTCGTAGATGACTATCAGTCTATGAATTTTGAGTTCCCGAGTGAGAATATTATGCTAGTTAGTGATGATGAAGAACCTGGACTGTATGAAGGACCTAAAACGGGATTCTGATGGACTATGGTTTTTGATGAAGCTTCTAACGCGCTTGGTAATGGGATCGATGTTGTGATTGTCTCTCCCAAAGGTTGCCATACGCCCTTCACTGCCAGATTATGTTTTGATTATACCAATAACATGGTAGAGTATGAGACATGCATCTTGGGTATCAAGCCGCTATCGATATGAGAATTAAATTCTTAAATGTATATGGGGACTCATCCCTAGTAATCAGTCAAATTAAGGAAGAATGGGATACGAAGCATCCAAATCTCATTCTTTATAGAGAGCATGTGTTGAAGTTAATTCCGTACTTCAAAGAAATCACTTTTGAACATATTCCACGAGAAAAGAATTAATTGGTATACACATTAGCTACCATGTCGTCCATGTTCAAAGTCAGATGGGACAATGAAGCTCCTCGAATCACAATTGAGAGATTAGATGAACTGACACATTACTACGAAATTGATATTGATGGAGTGGAGGAAAACCCTTGGTACTACGAAGTAAAAAGGCACCTCGAGACTCAAGAGTATCCTGAAGGGGCACCTATTAATGATAAGAAATTACTACGAAGATTCTCGGACAAATTCTTTGAGTAACGGAGTTTTATACAAGCACAATCACAATTCAACTTTGCTTCACTATATAGACAAGAAGGACGCTGAGAAGATTATGGAAGATATAGACAAAGGTGTTTTTGGTAATCATTCCAGTGGGCATACGATGGCGAATAAAATAATGAGAGCGGGTTATTATTGGTCGACTATGGAAATTGATTGCCATCATCATTCCAGAACTTATCACAAATGCCATATTTATGCTGAAAAAGTACATGTGCCCCCAGTTCCCTTGAATGTCTTGACTGATCCTTAGGCATTTGCAATGTGGGGCATTGATATGTTGGAGAGATTAAGCTTACTGCATCCAATAGGGATCTTTTCATCCTGGTCGCTATTGATTATTTCATGAAGTGGGTTGAAGCAGCCTCGTTTGCCTCTATTACCAAGAATGTGGTGGCCCGGTTTATTAAGCATAACCTCATATGTTGGTATGGCATACCTGAAAGAATCATCACAGATAATGGTACCAATCTTAACAATACTATGATCACAGAACTCTGCATGCAGTTCAAGATTAAGCACCACAATTCTTCCCCGTATCGACCAAAGATGAATCGTGCAGTGGAAGCCGCCAACAAGAATATTAAGAAGATTTTGCAGAAAATGACAGTGACATACAAAGATTGGAATGATATGTTACCATTTTCTCTTCATGGTTATCGCACTTCAACACGCATATCAATGGGGAAACCCCGTTATCTCTAGTCTATGGTATGGAGGTTGTCCTACCTGTCGAGGTCAAAATTCCTTCTCTAAGGATTATGAAAGACTTAGGTTTGGATGAAGACGAGTGGATTCATACCAAACTTGACCAGATAAATTTGATTAATGAGAAAAGGCTTGCGGCTGTTTGTTATGGTCAGATGTATCAGAAGCACATGATCAAGGCCTTCAATAAGAAAGTCAGACATCAGGTGTACTAGGCTGGTGATTTGGTAGTAAAACGCATCATCTTACCACAAAGTAATCCCAAGGGCAAATGGACTCACACGCACGAAGAGCCATTTGGGATTAAGAAGATATTTTCAGGCAATGCCATGATACTTACCACCATGGACGATGAAGATCTTCCACACCCTGTGAACATGGACATAGTTAAAAAATACTACGAATAAAAGAGACTCGCTAGGTTGACTGGACTACACAAAAATAAGGGCATCCCGACAAACCAAAAAGGTTCCGACAAAATTAGGGATATATAAAAAAATTGTACATCAACAAGTCGAAAACCTGAAAAGGCGGCTTGGGAAAAAAAAGGATATCCCAATGGACTGAAAACCTGAAAGGGCAGTCCAGGAAAAAATTAGGGATTGAAGCGTACGACTATGCTCCGTTGGGTCACCCATCTACTTACAGCAAGCATAATTACTGACATCAAGTTCAAATGGTATAGATAAATTCAATCAACTTCTTCCGATAGAGAGGGATGAGATGCTTGAAGACATAGGGGCAATAACATATTTGAAACTCGATGGGATCATTTCTACATATATGTTTTTCTTTGTTTCTTTTTGTACACCTTTTATTTTACGACGATTTCCTCTTACTAGGATTTCTGTCTCTTTGTATAAAATTGTCTGTTTATAGGGAAATGTTCCAAATCAATACAATCAGTTTCAAATTCAAAAGCTGTTTTTACTTTCTCTGTTTTGTTTGCAAAAACGTCCAATGATTATATTGAATGAGCATATGCATTTGAATATGATTAACGTTTACAAATACATGCATGAAAACATGATTAGAATTTACGAAAGACCCCAGTAGTTAGGATAAACGTTCGAAGCTGACCATAAATTCCCATAAAGTAATTCCCTCAGATTTTTCTCCACAAGTTAATCCCCATCGAAGATTATTTCCCCAGTGAAGTTGCCACAGTCTATAGGGTATATTTCCCCAACGAATTTTATTTCTCCAACATTGAAAACATTCCTTGACAAGATTCTCTTCTTTGACCAGATGACATTCAATGTTGTCCTCCCCAGAAGAACTAATATTCATATCTGAAATTCGATCAAACAGCACATCCGATAATTTCAATTCTTTCATCTCCAATCAGATTACAAATCTTACAAAGAATGATGAATGGCCGAATCTCCTTGAGTGCTTCTATGCCTAGGAAAAAGTCGAAGATCCCCAGTGGAGTGTCCTCAAATGGAAAGAAGAAATACCTAGTAGAGACATTCTAAAAAATTGAAAAACTACTCTCTTCATCCCCAGCAACAATCAGGGATCCCCAGACAGAGATGTTATACAAAGCTACAATATGCTTCAACGACATATTTCACCTATACATCATTCACAAAATCATGACATATGCATATAACATTCTCATTTGTTTTAAGGGCATCATTACAAATGCATTACATACATCATGACATTATACCTGACTAACTTTTCCTTTTTAGGTTAGGTTCGCAAATGGACAAATACTACCAGTAATTTATAGACAAACTATGGATCAATTTTCGAAACAAGACGGGGTGACTATCTACATGACCAAGGGATTCCCTTCAAAGACTGAATTCAGAAAAGCATTTCCTTCAACGTTTCATTCTAAAAAGCATTTCCCCTTCAGAGACGGAATTTTGAAAAGCATTTCCCACAGAGACTGAGTTCTGGAGAGAATTTCCTTCAGAGGAGTTCTGAAATGCATTTCCCCTTCAGCACTTCATTCTGAAAAGCATCTCCTTCATCACTTCGTTCTGAAAATAATTTCCCTTTCAGATACGGAATCCTGAAAAGTATTTCCCCCATAGACAAAGTTCTAGCGAGCATTTTCTTCAGAGGTGTTCTGAAACGTATTTCCCCTTCAATACTTCATTTTGAAAAGCATCTCCTTCAGCACATCATTCTGAAAATAATTTCCCCTTCAGATATAAAATCTTGAAAAGAATTTCCCACAAAGACCGAGTTCTAGCGAGCATTTCTTTCAGAGGAGTTCTGAAACGCATTTCCCCTTCAGTACTTCATTCTGAAAAACATCTCTTTCAGCACTTCGTTCTAAAAAGAATTTCCCCTTCAGATACATAATCATTAAAAGAATTTCCCCCAGAGACTGAGTTCTGGCGAGCATTTCCTTTAGAGTAGTTCTGAAACGCATTTCCCCTTCAGTACTTCATTCTGAAAAGCATCTCCTTTAGCACTTCATTCTGAAAAGCTTTTTTCCTTCAAATACAGAATCCTGAAAATCATTTCCCCTAGAGACTGAGTTTTCGGGAGCATTTCCTTCATAGGAGTTATGAAACGCATTTCCCCTTCAGTACTTCATTCTGAAAAACATCTCCTTCATCACTTCTTTCTATAAAGCATTTCCCCTTCAGATACAAAATCCTGAAAAGCATTAACCCAAAAGACCGAGTTCCGGCGAGCATTTCCTTCAGAGGAGGTCAGTAACACATTTCCCCTTCAGTACTTCATTATGAAAAGCACCTCCTTCAGAACTTCGTTCAGAAAAGAATTTCCCCTTCAGATATAGAATCTTGAAAAAAAATCCCCCCGAGACCGAGGTCTGGAGAGCATTTCCTTTAGAGGAGTTCTAAAATGCATTTACCATTCAATACTTCATTCTGAAAAGAATCTCCTTTAGCACTTCGTTCTGAAAAGCATTTCCCCTTCAGATACGAAATCCTGAAAAGAATTTTCCCCAGAGGCCGAGTTCTAGCGAGCATTTCCTTTAGTGTAGTTATGAAATGAATTTCCCCTTCATTACTTCATTCTGAAAAGCGTCTCCTCCAGCACTTCGTTCTGAAAAGCATTTTCCCTTCATATATGGAATCCTGAAAAGCATTTCCCCAGAGACCGAGTTCTGGCGAGCATTTCCTTCAGAGGAGTTCTAAATGCATTTCTCCTTCAGTACTTCATTCTGAAAAACATCACCTTCAACACTTCTTTCCGAAAAGCATTTCCCCTTCAGATACGAAATACTAAAAATCGTTTCCCCCATAGACTGTATTCTGGCAAGCACTTCCTTCAGAGGAGTTCTGAAACGCATTTCCCCTTCAGTACTTCATTATGAAAAGCATCTCCTTTAGCACTTCATTCTGAAAAGCTTTTCCCCTTTAGATACAGAATCTTGAAAAGCATTTCCCCCAGAGACCGAGTTCTGGAGAGCATTTCCTTCAGAGGAGTTCTGAAATGCATTTCCCATTCAGTACTTCATTCTGAAAATCACCTCCTTCAACACTTCATTCTGAAAAGCATTTCCTCTTCAAATACGGAATCCTGAAAAGAATTTCCCCTAGAGACCGAGTTCTGACGAGCATTTCCTTTAGTGTAGTTCTGAAATGCATTTCCCCTTAAGTACTTCATTCTGAAAAGCATCTCCTCTAGCACTTCGTTCTGAAAAGCATTTTCCCTTCATATATAGAATCCTGAAAAGCATTTCCCCTAGAGACTGAGTTCTGGCTAGCATTTCCTTCAGATGAGTTCTGAAACGCATTTCTCCTTCATTACTTTATTCTGAAAAACATCTCCTTCAGCACTTCATTCTGATATTCCTATTAACAGTTACTTTGGATGGCATCTGTAAGCCCATCTCCGGCAACACTCTATCACATCTCCGAATGGCATCTTTAAGCCCATTAAAGCAATACAATCAACCAATAAGTGTTACTTCATGCACATGCGAGTGCAAATTTCTGGGTGCTTAAGTGTTCAATCGTCTTCCACCTTCAAATTCTGAATGGCGAGCATGCCAATCTAATTCTTCAGGTTTAAGAAGATTGAAAAGGGGAAGTTGTTTTACCCCAAAATTTTCCCTCCCATTTCAAAATATGTCCTCATGCTCCTAGGGTTATCAAGTGTTCAAGACTACTCAAGAATGATCAAATGAGTCATCCTCCTAAGCAGTGGCCTATAATTAGGGTTTTGGTTCTCTCAAAGGAAAATGGGACTTCTAACGCCTCAAGTGAGTTTTATGGTTCCTCATATGCTTCAAAGTATCCTCATACCAAGTTTCAAGCTTTACATCACGAATTTGCTCAATCAATTGCTCAGATGAGTAAAAATCAACTATATTGGGTAAAGAGTCAACTGTGGTCAACATACAGTCAAACTTCAAGATTTTTGGTCAACATCAATATTTTAAAGTTACATTCACCATTTGATCAAGGGTTGATCCTAACTCATCAAGAAAACACAAGATTCATCAAAAGTCAAAAGTTGATAAATTAGGGTTTTCTTTAGGAGAAGTCAACCGAACTTTGACCAAGCATAACTTTCACAGACTTCATCGGAAAATTCTCAACCAAAGCTCATATTGAAAAGCAAACTCAATTCTCTACAACTTTGTCTCTCTAAGCCCAACGCCCAAAGATACTTCATTTAAGAGATATGGGCCAAAATATTATTGGTCATTTTAAAAGTCAACAAAAAGACACATTTTGTCAATGATCACCTTGAGCTTTCCAAAAAGTCAAAGATCACCTTCATATGATAAAAATTGAGCAAGTTATGAGTTACACAAGTTGGTTAATTTTGTGAAATTGCATGAAACCTCAATTGAACAAATTTGGGCTTTTGGACTAATGGGCCTAAGTTTTGAAGGTCAAATGTGCTCATGACATGTTAGGGGACCTCCAAAGCCATTCACAATTTCTTTTTTTTATGATTTTCATTTCTTTTATTTCAATTTTCTCATTTAAATGAAAATTAAATCTAATAAATAGTAAATGGAGGCATAAGGCATAAAAGGCTTTTGTTTCAAATCTTTTGGAGGCCCAAGATATGCTATAAACTGTGTGGGATTTATTTTCAAAACAAATCCTCATGTTTTGTCTTATTCAAATACTATTTTCAAACAAGAATCAAAGGTTGTTTCATACAAGGTCCAAGCCCATTCTTTTTGACCTAATATCTTCCTATATATACCCTTCATGTTCAGACAACAGGACACGGAAAAACCTTGCAAGAATACTCTCCTAAAAAATCTCAAAATTTCTAAAAGTAGGCCAAACTTGAAACCTTATTTTCAGCCCTTTCCAAGGAAACCCATCCATTACAAATCATTCTTGAGGTATTATAGGGTAATATTGGATCATTCTTGATGATCAAAAGTGTCTGAAACATGCATCCAAGCATCACCGATTTGCATTATATTTTTAAATTCGTATTTTTATTTTTATCGTGTTTTGATTGAAACTAAGCATACTAATGTGTTCCTGAGATGTAATAGGACACGTTTGAACCATCGAATGAGTCCCATAACGCTAGAATACTTCATTACTATAATTTTGTTATTTTGCATTAATTTCTTTGTATCTCTTTGTACATGACGATTCAACCAAAACTAAGGCCACCATTGAATTTGCAACCTTCAAATTAGGGGGGTAGGGTTCTATTTGACCACTAACGCGTGTTATTTTACAGGGGGGTAGGGTTCTCTATTCTATTTGATATCGTTGATATTATATTTGTTTTGTTTGATTATATTCATGGATGATACAGCCACCCAGTGACAAGGATGTGCGCGATAAGGCATTGGTACACAAGGGTGTGGGTTCGATCTCTGCCTTTTGCAAATTTTTCTTGCTATTTTCCAATTTCTACAGGTTTGATATATTATGTAACGCGCTTGTGTTTCTAACACCAACAGGCGCTTGGCTTGGTTGTAAGATATGCGTTGAAAGTGCTGAAGGGCGTGGGTTTAACACCCACCCCATACAATTATTTTTCTCCTTTTTTTTCTTCTATAACCCTATTTTCTTTTCTTTTCAACTATTAACCCTAATTTTAATTAAACCCTAATTATTTTTAAAATAATCAATTAACCTAATACTTTTTCAAATACTATTAAATTGGGGTTAGGTTTTTTTTAACAATTAAATTTTTACTTTTTATTAATTAACTAATTAAAGTAATTTAACCTCTTTTTAAAATATTAGGATCAATTAGAGATTTTAGGTTTTATTAATTATTTTTTATCATTTAAAATTATTTTCTAAAACACTAAAATATTTTCTCCTCTTTTTCAAAACCTTTTTTTCTTTTCTACTTAAAATTCTTAGATAAATGTATAGGTCGCATTATTCGTATTGTAATAACTTAGGTTTACTTCCAACATTTTTCCTATTTTTTATCTGCTCTAAGGCTGTAATAGTTATAGGTTTAAATTCTCGCACTCATCCATTAAGTAACTACCCCGAAGCCATGTAATAGCGTAGGAATTTTACTTTCCGCACATTTATATTTCTGCTATATTTTATGCTGTTAGTAATTAGGTGTGTATGTCAATATCTAAAAACAACCGATAGCAAACCCTAATCTCAAGATAAGATAACTGAAATCAATATACTATTCACACTCACACCTCTAGGGTAACCTCTCTTTGTTGCCTTCGGAAACATGGTCATGTCCCTCGAAAGTAGGGATACTTTAGCAAAGTCCCTTCGAATAAAGATCATAGTCCCTCGATGACCCTTTGATGTTGCCTATGAAAAAATGAACTAGTCCCTCCGATAAATTGCTAAAGTATCTCTATTTGTTGCCTTCAATGACCATACGATGACCCTTCGATTGTCCCTTAACACCCAATAGATAGGGTTACCTACCAATTAATGGTATGGATAGTACTATCTCTAAAGGAGAAGGAAAATAATAAGAGAGACCTTTAGTGGGTAAGAAGTCTTAATTGTTTGCTCAGAACTTTTTACAAACAACACATTTTTCACACTTTTAAAACAATATTTTTAAAAAACTTTGTACACATTCTTGAGGACTGATACAGGAATCATTACAAAGTCAGCCTTACATTGGCGATTTCGAAATATTTTCAAATCACACACACACACACACATAAAGTAAGATTTTCAAAAGTGAGCTAGCAATTAAGAGCTCATAGATAACTATAGATGAAAAGGGTGCTAACACCTTCCCTTTTCATAACTTACCCCCCAAACTCAAAATCTATCAAGGTATTTCCTGTTCTTTTCATCCTTTCTTTATTGGATAAAAGAAAATTCAGTGGTGACTCTAGCTATCTACACATTTGCGATAAAACACAAAAGTCAGTTCTCCCACCATATTACATTATCCATATGGTATTCTAAGATGAACCCATGTTTGAGCAGTTGTTCCTTCAAGATACCCATGGGGGTTTTCACATGCTCCACTTTTCTGACTAAGTCTTGGTCGATAGAATCCTTAATATAATTTACATACGGTCCCACGTGTGTAGGAATAAGGTTTGTCTTGACATTTGGAGCATGTTTGTCAAAAGTGATAGCTTTATAATCTATTAGATCCTGCACTTTATTCTTGAATGCCTTGCAATTTTCCAAAGTATGTTGTTGAAAAGGTGGAGGTGCTACTGATACAACCTGATAGTAGGGCCCAGGTGCATATTAGTATCCTCTTTCCTTTCTACGGTGTTTTGATACATTATTAGTTTCTCCTTTCTTCTTCTTCAGAAAGTTGGAAGAAAGCTTTTTTGTATTGGCTGACACTCCCATAACCCTTGTGATTTTACCGATCTTCAATTAAGCCTCGATATGTTCTCCTATAATTTAAGGAGGAGAAAAACACAAGAAAGAGGGGTTTGAATTGGGTTTTAAAACGTTTTCGTTTATAAGTTCTTTTTAAGAATTATCAGAATTAGTAACAATGCTAGGATTAGAAATGACACTCTGAAATAGAAATAAAAGGAAACTTCTAGTTTCTCCAGGTTCACCTTAGAAAATTTTAATCATCTCCACCCGCCAAGGTGATTTCGCCTTAGAAAAGGAATTAATCCACTATAACTAAACTAATTAGAACTGCACAGGCTACTCACCGGTGATTAATAAATGCACGAGCTACCCGCTGGTGACTAACAATAATGATAACCTGTTAGTGATCCCTTAAGAATTTTGACCTACCCGGTCCCCTAAGAGATATAACGATCACTGACTCCTTAAGGCTTCTGACCTATCCGGTCCCTTGAAGGAGATTTCTCTATGACTTGGAAAAAGACTTTCTCAACTACCCATTGAATAAATGTGTTTAAAAGTTTGCTTCTTACAAGCGGATTACACATAATTTTAAGTACAAAATCTGAGCAACAACTCTTGTATTCAAACAATTTACAGAAGTAATAAAATAATGAGCAACAACTCTTATGTTCTGATGAATAATAATATCAACACTATATGAGCAGCAACTCTAGTGTTCTAGTAAATAGTATTATCAACACAATATGAGCAACAACTCTTGTGTTCTAGCGAATGATAATGTTAACACAGTAACGAGCAACAACTCTTGTGTTTTTGATCTTTTCTTTTCTTTGCTTTTTTTTTCTTTTACTTTGCTTTGATTTTTGAACCGTTACTAATATTGTTCACTAGTCTTCTTCCTTTCAAATGAAATAGTTGATCCTTTATATAGGCATTGAAGAAGTAGGTCGTTGTAGTATTACACACGTCAATTTCATCTTGCCAGCTGCCATAACGGTAGGAATTGATCATAGTAGACAAGTAGTATACATTACATCTATTTGAGTGGAATTTATAACTCTACCTTTGTACTAATTGTTCTTATGCTAGTTTATGATGATATTGTCTTCTGATGAATATGACTTTTGATGAAGTAGATTGGCTTGAGAAGATATCATCTTTTGATCTTGTCTTCAGATGGACTATATGATGTGTAGAAGTGATGAGTCCATAAGATCTAACTTTCCTTTGATGAGTCTTCTGATGGAATACTTCTGATGTAAATTTATGTGCACATATTCCACGAAGTTCTTGATTCTTTAGAATCTTGACTTTGTCGTTAGAATTACGAGAAAAAACTCTTCTGATGAACAAATCTTGAATAATAAATCTGAGGTAGAAAATTTCCTTTGATATGTTAAGAACCTTGATTTTGTCTTCAGGGTTACGAGTAACAACTCTTCTGATAAAAAAATATTGACTTCTGATCTTTTACATTAAAATTCTAGTATGGCAGAACTCAGATGTCCTATGACATGTTGAGACATCTGATTTGACTTAAATAATATGGCAAGGTATAAACAATTAAAAATCAATACCGAAATGAACAAAAAACACATAGGAATTGTTAACCCAGTTCGAAAGAAGCTTCCTACTCTAGGGGCATACCAAGCTAAGGATAAGTCCACTAAAATGGTATCAATTTATATTACCCTGCAAAAAACCTCCAATTTAGGTCCTAATCACTTAATCACTACCCTTGCTAGACTTCTATCTAATATTTACCTAGATATGAGACCCTCCACAATCCCTCTTTAATCACAGACAACGATTGGACATACAGGAAGATACACTTCCAAAACAGCAAACTAGAAGACTCACTTCCATGACAATACTCATCAAGACACTTGACAAGAAAACAACTTGGGGTTTCTTAAAAGCTTCCTCCAAGAACAATACTCACTCTTGCATCACAACTTCGAGGATAACAATAATCAACTCATTACCTAAAGGCTTATGAGGGATAACGGAACCTTGCAACTCAAGGAACACAATCTAACTCACATGTCGAGTGAATCACACAACCAACTCTCCTAGAGAGTGGTACAGAGTCAGCCCTAATGATCACATATTTTCAATTCACCAGTTGTTACAAACCAGCAGAAACTTCTGCTACAAACAAGGTCTTCAATCAATTGTTTCCTAAATAATCTCCATATATAGAAACTGCATAATCATCAATATTCTGACTTGATTCTTCTTGACCTTTAATTCAATGCCATATAGGATTGCATAATATTACCAAAACATTTTGCATCAGTTAAATCATAATAGAAACTAACTGTCCACTTCAGCTCAGTCGCGATGTCGTGTGCTCCTTCATAGGACATCTTATATGACATGTTGTTCTAGATGGTGAGAACTTCTCATCTCAACATGTCTTAACATACGATAGGACTTCTGGATCAACCTGTTCCTGTTAGCAAGTTAACATCTTCTATCTAACATATTGTTGTATTATTTGTTTTACAAAAATTAATGCCAATCCTAAAACTAGAGAACTTACAATCTCCCCATTTGATAAATTTTGGCTAAAAAAAATAAATAAAAATACAATCCAATATTACATCAATAAGAAAAACAATTCTTCAACAGTAGTCTTCAAAAGTAGTTTGACATCTTCTTTCCAGCATTTTAAGTAAGCTCCATTGTAGTACCAAACCCATCACGAAAGAGAAACACCTTCAAGAAAAGGAGTAGAAAGTCCTAAAATGATTTTGCGTACATGACGAAAAAGATAGGTGACACTCCCCCTCAAACCAGGAACCATTCCTTGTCACAGAAGACCAATGGTGGCATAAGAGATTACTTAACCACTTTTTGATGAGCATCCACCAGTCTACCTAGATAAAGTAACCACCACTCCTGGTAACTCAAAACACAGGTCACAATTGTGTTCTTAACTCAGATCATAAGTCACAAAAAAAATGCACAAGACACATTATAGAACTTCTTATTCGACATCTTTGTGACCGATTTGTAAATACAGCCTCCAGATTAATCAATCGAGAACCTTGAGAAATTTGATCATCACATTTATCCCCATTTTTAGCCAAAACTTGGCAAATAAAGCCTTCACAATACCAGACCCATGCACAACTTTTCCAAGTCCGAATAAAAGACATTATGATGATGAACACTCGTATGGTGAAAAAGGACAGGAGAAACCTCTATAAATAGCTGAGCAGTTACTCAGGAATTAATGATATTCGAATAAAAAATGATCTTGGTCAAAGAAATGTTATTTGAGGAGAAAACTACTAAAATTATTGCGCATAGTACAAGATTACTTGGAATGACTTTTATTAACTCTATATTGTTTCTGCTTAAAAGAACCGATCCTACTACATGCACATGCATAATCAAAAAACACCTTCTGAAATATGTTTAATTAAACATGTCCTGAATAATGTCCTGACATCCAGTTAGACATTGTCTTCATTGCTTGAAAATTGACCAACACATCTTCGACCACAGTGTCTTCCAATTGGTTCTAAGTGTTCTCCTTTCACTTAGACTTAGTGACACACACCAAGACATTAGAATATCACATTTGTGACATCTCTAAATAATAAAGACCCTTAGAGATTCCTTCCCAAAATCTGTAGGGAAAAACAATTATCTCAGACATAACCATTTAAGCACTAGAGAGATATGTGAATTCTTGATTTAAACACCCAGCTTCACATGGCTAAAACAAACCATGCCTTGTCAAGATTACTAATAACTTCATAATGTCACAACATGTTTGTTGTACCCCAAAATTTTCCCTCCCATTTTACTCAACACATGTTCATTGAGATCCTAAACTTGCTCAAGGATGCCCAAGAGTTGACCAGACAAACTTTCTCCTAAAGCAATGAACCTCCAGCTAGGGTTTCCATTTTCATCAAGATGGGTGAACTCCAAATTCCTTATATGCTCTCCATAGTCCTAATATGTTCTCAAGACCATCCATGTCAAGTTTCATGCCTTACACAAGAGGTTTACCCAGTCAACTGCTCAGATGCTTGAAAATCAACTGTATTAGGTCAAAAGTCAATTGTGGCCCACATACATTCAAACTTCAATATTTTTGGTCAACATCAACATTTTGAAGTTATATACATAATTTTATCAAGGGTTGACCATGATTCCCCAAGGAATGCTCCTAATTCATCAAAACTCAAAAGTTGCTAAATTAGGGTTTTTTAGGAAAAGTCAATCAAACTTTGACCAAGCATAACTTTCTCATACTTTATTAGAAATTTCTCATCCAAGGCTCATTTTGAAGAGAATCAAAGTCCCTGCAACTCATCTTCATCCCTCAAGTTCAAGAAATGCACTCATGAAAAAATATGAATTCAAACATTATAGGACATTTCAAAAAGTCAACAAAAACACATTTTGGGTCAAAGCTTCTTACATGAACATGGAAGATTCAATTGAGACTAAACCAAAGAGGTTTCTTAGGGGACATCCTAATATTTCTAAAAAGTCCAAGATAATCATCATGAGATAAAAATTGAGAAAGTTATGGCTTTCCCAAGTTGGGAAAATTTTGGAAATTTCAAGAACGGTGCATTGAGAAAATTTAAATTTTTGAGTCAATGGCCTATCTTTTTAAAGTTCAAACATCTTCCTAAGCTTAAAATTGGGATTTATGGATTTAGCCAAAATTAGGTCTAACCAAGGGTCTTGTGGTGCTCAGGAGGTTGAGGGAAACTCATCCATGGCCTTACCATGAATTTATTATGCGTGTTGTTGTTGTTTTAAATGCAGGTTTTTTAGTGACAGATAAAAAATTGTCGCTATAGGTACATTGATCTAAAACGACGAACAGAGGTGGAAGACAATTGTGTGGCAGCCTCCCAATTGCTCGTATGAATCAGCGCGCCATTTTATTTTTGTTTCTATAATATTAACCTTTTTTTTATATATTATTATTGAATGATTTTATACAACAAATGATCATCCAACTCAGTTAGTAGAAAAGTGCTTTGTGAAGGGAAGGGACCTGGGTTCAAGTCACAGGTCCATCATTTTATTTTTCTAATAATTGTGGATTGCAGATCTAGTGTATACTAGCTACGCAAGCCCAATGTATGCTTTCCAAATCATAGCCATCAGATCTTGGTTAATCTGGATCAAGAGGCTTCAAACGTGCAAGCGCACCATATGCCCTTAAGGCCTCTCCTCACTGAATCAAATCAGCTGATGGGCTTCTCGTAAATGGGCCAAACGTTTTCAGTAAATGCACCCCCCAAGTTGCTCATGACACCAGGCCCAATTCCTTTATTTCTTTTTTCTAATTTCTTTGTTTATTCGGTCTTAATTTCTTGTTTTATTTATTTTCACAAAAAATCAATTCTTAATTAAATCATAAAATCAGAAATTCAATAAAAAGTTAGATTTAGTTTTTTTCCATAAAATATTTAATTGCAATTAATTAATTAGCTTAATTAGATTAATTAAAATTCTTTTTTTTGTAATTAAAATCCAGTAGAAAATTAGGTTAACTTGAAAACTTTATTTTATATATTTAAAAGTAAATAGAAATTAGGTTAATTTGCAAGATTAACTGCTTTTTTCTCAAAAAATCAAAAAATATCCTTTCTCTATTCCCGTCTTAATTCTTCGCGCGCGTTTTATTTATTTTTTTTCTGAATTATTGTAACTGTATCAAGTTTGTAATAGTTTAATTAGGATAATAATTTCCGCATCTTTATTTTCAGTCAAATATTTGTGTATCTGCCCAAAGGCCTTGTAATAGCGTAGATTTTCTTTTCTCACTCTTTAAATTCTGTAATTATTAGCTGCCTAGATGTATGAATAATAAGATTGAATGGCAAGACAAATAACTTTAAAACGGTAGATAACCCTAATTATGCAAAGATAATTAACTGAAAAAACACACTTGCACATGCTCACTCCAAGGGTTTGCCCCATTTGGTAGCCTCATAAATAATGGTCGTGTCCCTCGAATGTAGGGATACCTTAGCAATGTTCTGCGATTCAAAGTCGTCATAAAGATCATAGTCCCTACTTGTCCCTCGAGATGCCTACGGAAAATGATCTTATGACGATAGTCCCTTCGAAATGCTAAGGCATCCTTACTTGTTGCCTTAAGAGACCATTTCGTCCCTTCGAACGTCCCTTAAAAATTCCAACGACGGAGCTACCTACTCCTTAATAGTAGGATAGCTCTGTCTAAAGGACACGAAAACGAACAGACTTTTTTCGAGTAGGTAGAAAAATCTTATGTACTTGCTCAAAACATAAACTTTTCACACAAACACTTTTCAAAAACAACTTCGTCACACTCTTGAAGACAGATACAAGGGTTATCACGAAGTAAACAAAACTTTTCAAAACAAGCACACACAAGCAATTTAGAAAAATGAGCAAGTACCTAAGAGCCCGTGGAAAACCACGGATAGAAAGGGTGCTAAGACCTTCTCTTTCTATAATCTACCCCCCGTACTCAGAAACATCTCGAAAAAATGTTTATTCTGTTCTTTTTCCCTTTTCCTTTGTTGGATAAAATAAAAGGCGGTGGCGACTCTTGCTTATAGCACATTTGCGAACAAAAAACGTAAAAAACCAGTAGTATAACAGTCGGTTCTGCCACCATATCACAATGTTGTTTGACATCAAACCCTTATAAGAGGCATATAATTTCCACAAGTTTGAACAACACATAAATAATATATGTACCATTGCAGCAACAATCCACAAACAAACACAAGGCTTCCCCTGTCATGAATAACAAATGCTCCAACTGAATATGAAAAATTAAGCACTAGATGAAAGCACATGAAAAACTTCATGCTTTCATGTTGAAGGACAACATTTCCTGCATCTGTTGAACCTAGACTCCCTCAGTAGAGTCAAACCAGATTCAGACACTCTCACTCGTTGAGAATACATCCAAGCACTCCGACTTCTTCACAACACAAGGACACATTTGATTACCGTCCTTTCATAACCACACTATGTATCATGACCTTTTGAATAAGCAAGTTGTCATGCATACTTGCTGTGAAGTCATTCACAGTTTTCAAAACTTCTTAGTTTTTTTAAAAGCTTTACTAAGATCCAGATTATCAACACTCACCTGAAGTGACTTGCGGTAGAAAAAAGAATACCTCCTCAAAGTACTCTGCTGAGACCTCGATATCTGTCAGCAGTCTTCTACCCTTACATCCATTAGTAGTTGTTGATACTAGTGGAGTATTCAACAAAGTAGTCATGCATTCACCAAACATTCTATTTTAGATAGGATTAGACTCTCCACGTTCTAATCCATATAGTCAGAAATTCCACTTTGACAATACTGCTTGAGCATCCAATCCCAAGCAAAAAAAAATAGCCATCAACGATCATGATGTTACAACATTATTTGGGAAATCGGCTTCTTATTATAGAACCTAGTTACATTAGTTCTTAAATCATCATTTAAAGGACTCATTTTGCAAAGAATTCCTTTAAGAAGCTCCCAATAGAACATAGCCAGTGCAGCTCATCCAATTTTTTACAAACACCTGACTACTATGGAGAGAAATAAAATCTCACATACTCTCTAAAACACAATGTTCAGAATGCATAATTGTATAACTCCTCAGAAAAATACTTAGTCTCCCGTTAAAGTTTTCACCATCAGTCTCATGCACACCCTCCTTAGAGGATAAAAAAATACTCAAATCCTGTCAAAGTTGTAAGTGTTTGTTGGCAGCAATTTTGATAAATTAATACTTTTATAATGTTTTGCAAAATGTCTTGATAATTGAAACAAATTGTTTTGAATGATGTCAAAGCAGATGTCTTGATATCTTCCTCCTGAGCTGAATGCAACTCACATCAGTTTAAGTTTTTTGTTTCCTGTTTTCATGCGTGCCATAATTCAAGATTTGTGACTCATAGGCTGCGAAAAATATGGAGGAATATTTTTATTTTTGAATTATCCTTATGGATTATATCTTTTCCTGTTTTCATGGAAATATTCAAAAGATTAGAATATTTGTTTTTCAGCCAAAGCCCACTGTTGCACCTTTATAAGGACTTGCTTCCTTATTCATTGAACTGCAACTTTTAAAGAAGAATACTTTCTTTATGTTTTAGAAGTATAAGCCTTTTAATTGTCATATACTCTAGTATTGATTTAATACTTGAGTTATAAATTATGGATCATTCATAAGATTTTAAGTATTGAATGATTAAAGTCTTTAAAACTTAATATTTCTGAAGCTCTTCATTGTAAGTGATTGAAGGGATTTGAAGAGGGCCTCATACCTAGGTGTGTCTTAGGTAGAAGTATAGCATGTGTAGTGATTAAGTGATTAGATTGTAAAGTTGTTTATTGAGGGTCTATGAATTGATACTATTTAGTGAACTTGTCCCTTGCTTGGTAGCCCCTAGAGTAGGTGTTGTTGTACACTGAACTGGGTTCACAACCCCTTGTGTTTTTACTATTTTACTTTTATTGCATTTTACATTGTCCTCAGATATTGGTGTCGTGACATCTCCTTCGACATCTCATATGTGATACCAGAATTTCAATTGGTATCAAAGTGGGCATCCTGCTCTTTATCTGGGTGAGATCCACAGAAGATACTTTCTGGTACTATGGACAAGGAAGGGGGATTTGTGAATAGACCACCCATTCTGGATGGAATTAATTATGACTATTGGAAACCACGTATGGTGGCCTTCTTAAAGTCTCTGGACAACAGAGCTTGGAAAGCTGTTTTAAAAGGATGGAAACACCCTGTCAAATTGGGAGAAAATGGAGAACCTACTTCTGAGTTAAAACCAGAAGAATATTGGTCTAAAGAAGAATATGAAATTACTCTTGGAAATTCTAAAGCCTTGAATGATATATTTAATGGAATTGACAAGAAAATTTTCAGATTAGTGAACACATGTGAAATAGCTAAATATGCATGGGGAATTCTTCAATCTACCCATGAAGGCACATCCAAAGTTAAGATGTCAAGACTTTAGTTGCTCACCACAAAACTTTAGAATTTAAGAATGAAGGATGATGAAAGTATTAATGACTTCCATATGAACATTCTTGAAATTGCTAATGCATCCAATGCTTTAGGAGAGAAAATACCTGAAGACAAATTGGTGAGAAAGATGCTCAAGTCTCTTCCCAAGAGATTTGAAATGAAAGTGACTGCTATAGAAGAAGCTCAAGACATTGACAAAATGAAAGTGGATGAACTTGTTGGATCCCTTCTGACATTTGAATTAAGCATCCTTGAAATATCTGAAAAGAAGAACAAAAGCATAACCTTTGTATCAAATATTGAAGATGAATAGGAGGACTGTGATTTGGATACAGATGGAGGAATATCAAATTCCTTAGCTATGCTTGGAAGACATTTTAACAAAGTGATAAAAAGAATGGATAGTAACCAAAGATCAAATGTCAAGAACATCTCATCTGATATCCATAAGTCAAATGAGTTTGGAAGAAAAAGGGCTGAATAAAAATCCACTCAAGGGAAGGGAATACAATGTCATGAATGTGAGGGCCTTGGTCACATTAGAGTTGAATGTCCTACATATCTAAAAAAACAGAAGAAGAATCTATTTGTTACTTGGTCTGAACAGGACTTAGAAAGTGATCTCGAAGAATTTGCCAAGTATGTGAAAGCATTGACATGCAAATATGTATCTGATGAAGAGTCTAGTTATGGGAAACTAACCTTTGATGAGTTAGCTTCTTCATACTAGGAATTATGTCTCAAAAGTGCAGAAGTGTGCCTAGAAGGGGAGAAACAGAAAGCCCTCATGACTCAACTGAATGCAGAAAGGGAAGAGCACCTAAAAACTATCTCAAATCTGGAAAGTGAGGTGACTTCATTGAATTCAAACCAACTGTCAAATACTTTCATGTTTTTGGAAGTAAATGTTACATCTTAGCTGATCATGAACAAAGGAGGAAGATGGATCCCAAGAGTGATGAAGGAATATTCCTGGGTTGCTCTATAAATAGCAGAGCTTACAGAGTCTTTAAATCCAGAACCAAAGTTATGATGGAGTCTATAAATGTTATTATTGATGATGGAGGATGGAATAATGAAGAAGATGTTGGAACATCTTTGTTTGATATTCTAACAGAATCAAATGACAAAAGTATTGATTCTAATCCACCTAAAGAAGATCCTGAGCCTAGTCATCACAATAAAGGGCCTTCAATTAGAACCCAGAGAGATCATCCTAAGGAGCTTATCATAGGAGATCTAAATAAAGGAATAAGTATGGATCAAAGTCTTTACAGAAGTATGATAGGCAGTCTTCTATATCTCACAACTAGTAGACCTCGCCTTGCCTTTATTACAGGGGTGTGTGCTAGATATCAATCTGATTCCAAAGTTAGCCATGCCAACCATGTGAAGAGAATTCTTAAATATGTGAATGGGACAAGTGACTATGGTATGCTATACTCTCATGGATCTAGTTCTTCCTTAATTGGTTATTGTGATGCTGATTGGGCAGGAAGTGCTGATGATAGGAAAAGTAAATCAGGAGGATGCTTATTTCTGGGAAATAATATCATATCTGGTTCAGTAAGAATCAAAATTGTGTGTCTCTGTCCACTACGGAGGATGATTACATTCCTGCAAGAAGTAGTTGTTCTCAATTGGTTTGGATGAAACAAATGTTAACATAATATAATTTCAAACAAGATGTCATGACATTATTCTGTGACAATCTAAGTGCCATAAACATATCAAAAAATCCTATTCAACACAGCATAAGAGATTGTTAATGTTGATAGAAGCATTACAAGAATAATAGATAGAGTGTTAAATTAAGCTTTTGTTGTGCCAGGAATTTCTACCCCTCTTGCTCGTATACCTGCTCCAGCTGACAAAAGAAATGACCCTAAAAGTGATGTTGAATCATCCATCTCCAAGAAAGATGCTGCTGAAAGCAAACCTGATAAGCTTGCTGCTTCTGCTCTAAAGGAAGTGGAAGAGAATGTTGAACAAGATGTTGAGAAGAACTCTCCTACTAAGGAAGATGATGTTGGATCCAAGGTTGCAAAAGGTCAAAATGCTGAGAATGTGGTTAATGTAGATGAGCTGTCTGACAATGAGCTCATTACTAATGTAGTACCTGGAATTGAAAAAAGGCTCAAATCTAGGAAAGTGAAGGATGTAAGTGTCACACCCCCTACCAAGACTGCCAAGAAGAAAATCATGTATGGTCCCCCAAAGCCCGGAAGTAAAGTGGTTCCTCCCTCTAGCAAAAGAAAATCTAGACCTGATAGCTCCACTGATGATGACGATGATGATAAAAAAAAGATCTAAAAGTAAAAAGAAAGTTGTGTTAGTTGAAGAAGCTAACTCTGACTATGATGTCAAGCAAGATGTCCAGGATATCTCTCCTATTAAAAAGTATGCAAGCAAGAAAATTTCTGTTAGGGTTCCTAATGCTCCTCTTGACAACATTTCCTTCCATTTTGTTGGGAATGCTGAAAAGTGGAAGTATGTTTTTCAAAGAAGAATTTCCCTTGAAAGAGAATTGGGAGCTGGTGCTCTGGAATGCAAAGAAATCATGAAGCTGATATCTTATTCTGGATTGATGAAAACTGTTACCAAGTTTACCAAATGTTATGAGACTCTTGTTAAGGAATTTATTATTAATATTCTTGTTGACTGTGATGATCATAAAAGTAAGGAGTATAGAAAGGTGTATGTTAGGGTTAGGTGTGTAGAATTTCCCCTTCTATCATAAATAGATTTCTGGATAGGTCTGAAGATGACTATTGTGAGCTGGAAGTAACAGATAATCAAGTGTGTAGAGTCATCACTGCTAACCAAGTGAGTGAGTGGCCCATGAAGAATAAACTTCTTGTTAGCAAGCTAAGTGTGAAATATACTATTTTGCATAGAATTGGAGGTGCTAACTAGGTTCCTACTAATCATAATTCAACCATCACTATTGGCTTAGGAAAGTTTATTTATGCTATTGGAAACAAGAAACTGTTTGATTATGATACTTACATCTTTGATCAAACTATTAAGCATGCAGGAACATGTGCCATTAAGATGCATATGGCATTTCCTTCCCTTATCTGTGGAATTATTCTTAATCATCATCCTAGGATTATAAGTGGTAATGATGTAGTGTGCAAAAGGGAGACTTCTTTGACCTATCACTTCAAGCTTTTTTTCAGGAAAACATGTCCCGGACATTGTTTTGACATCTGCAGCAGCTGAGAACAAGACCTCCACCAAGGATGACATGATCACTGAACTAAGGGAAGCCTGCAAAGAATTAGATGATGTGATCAGAGTTAGCTCATCAAGAAAGCTAAATTTTGAAAAGATGATCAAGGAGCTGCAGAAGGACAACAACTTTGATGATAGAGTGAGCTCTGAAGAAGAAAATTCTAGTGAGGTAGGAAGTTCTGGCTCTGCCAAGTCTACTGGTCCTGAAGATAGTTAGATTATTTATTGTTTATTAATTTGAACCCTTTTTTATTTTTGGCACTTGTATGTGCTTGACTTTTGAATTCTATGGTTTGTACCTTTATTACTGATACACTCTTGAATGCATCCTTCTATTTGGAATATTATAACTAAAAAGGGGAAGAGAAACTGATTGACTAACCACTGACTGAGGGGGACCTTAATACTTGAGGGGGAGCCTCATGTTTCAGAAGATGTTATAACATCTTCCTTTGCTAATACCTAACTGCTAACTGAGTTTTTGTTTTGCTTACCTTGCTTATGTTGTTGCTCTGATAATGTTCTGATAATGTGCTCAAATAATGTTTTAGCCAAAATTTGCCAAAGGGGGAGTTTGTAAGTGTTTGTTGGAAGCAATTCTGATAAAACAATGCTTTGAGAATGTTTTTCTAAATGTCATGACATCTGCCTCCTGAGATGAACGCAACTGACATCAGGTTATGTTTTCTATTTCCTATTTTCATGCGTACCATAATTCTAGATTTGTGACTCATAGGCTGCGAAAAATATGGAGGAATATTTTTCTATTTGAATTATGCTTATGGATTATATCTTGGCCTGTTTTCATGGAAATATTCAAAAGATTGGAATATTTATTTTTTAGCCCAAGCCCACTGCTGCGCCTTTATAAGGACTTGCTTCCTTATTCATTAAACTACAACTTTTAAAGAAGAATACTTTCTTTCTATTTTAGAAGTCTAAGCCTTTTAATTGTCATATACTCTAGTTTTGATTTAATACTTTAGTTGTTATTTGAGTTGTTAATTGTGGATCATTCATAAGATTTTAAGTATTGAATGATTGAAGTCTTTAAAACTTAATATTTTTGTAGTTCTTCACTGTAAGTGATTGAAGGGATTTGAGGAGGCCCTCATACCTAGGTGTGTCTTAGATAGAAATATAACACGGGTACAAATTAAGTGATTAGATCATAAACTGGTTGTTAACTGAGGGTCTATGAATTGATACTATTTAGTGGACTTGTCCCTAGCTTGGTAGCCTCCAGAGTAGGTGTTGTTGTACAATGAACTGGGTTAACAATCCCTTGTGTTTTTACTGTTTTAATTTTGTTGCATTTTACATTTTCCTCAGATATTTGTGTCGTGACATCTCCTTCGGCATCTCATATCTGATACCAGAATTTCAAAAGTATTTACTATTAGTCAGATAAGGCTACCTTCTCACACTAGGCATGATATTTGGTCTGACATCCTTCTTTTGCATATGTCTGGCACTAGCAGATGACATTCATTCACACTCCAAAATATTCCTTATTAGGTTAGTGGCTTGACCTTAAACTCTACTTTTAACAACAACAACAACTTCATTGGTTAAAAGAGTAAAACATACTTTGAGACAATGTTCCACCATCGGATCCGACATTAGTCTCAAACAAATGGATTTTATCATTAACTATGGTCTGGAGACACCATAGTAATCCATAACTCTTGAAAGGGAGACAAGAGGATCAACCATCAGTAGTTGATCAATCTTCAACACCAGATCATCCATATATGTAGGAACCTTTATATTGCGCATCTCAAGAATCTTCTTCTTAAACTTTTAAAATTCAGACCTCCTGTCTGACTTTGAGATGTTAGATGCCATTCTTATCCACCTAAAGAGGAGATTTCCTCTAACAAGTATCTAGAGCAAATTTACAATAGTGGCATTGATTGGTCATTATACACCATAAATAGACTACTCAAACTAAGTCTGCTTCTCCCAATACACAAGGATCCTCTTCAATCCTTGAAGAAAAAATGTTCCATTGTGTGATGACACCATATAACTGAACCCTAACTCAAGGAGGAACTTATCATACAGACATCAGGGAACCATAATCATTTGGTCCAAAAATAATAACTCATCCTTGCTTCAAACAACTAAAATTCCCATCTTAGGTGACTCAGATGACACTTCAATAGTGTAGACACCAATCAACTATAAAATTCCGATTAACACAACTCCAATACAGACAACCCCTTAGATGACCTTTCCACAACAACAGAACAAGAGTTTCATGCTCTCATAGACTTGATAAGAGTACCAAGTTCACTACGCCAAAACAGCTATTAGGCAGCGCACTTTAGACAACGCTTGTATATCAAAGCGCCACTATTTGTCACGATAAAATTTTAAATTTTAAATTATTTATATTAGACAGCGCTTTGGAAAAAAGCGCTGCCTAAAGTTAAGAAAATGCGCTGCCAAAGCCTCACTTTAGACAGCGCTTTATGAAAGCGCTGCCTAAGGTAAATTAAAATTAAAGTAAAAAAATAAATTATTGAAGCACTGCCTAAACTTAAGAATAAGCGTTGCCTAAGCCTCACTTTAGGTAGAACTTTATGAAAGCGCTGCCTAAGGTCAATTAAAATTGAAATAAAAAAGAAGAAGTTATTGAAGCGCTGCCTAAAGTTAAGAGCACTGCCTAAAGTTAAGAAGACGCGTTGCCTATGACTCACTTTAGGCAGCACTTTATGAAAGCGCTTCCTAAGGTCAATTAAAATTGAAATAAAATAAATAAATTCTAGAAGCGCTGCCTAAACTCAAAGCACTGATATATGCACAACAGTAGGAAGCGCTGTCATAGGCCTAAAGCGCTACTAAAGGCTTACTTTAGAAAGCACTTTCTTAAAAGTGCTGCCTAAGGTCTTATTTCTAAATTAATAAAAAAAATGAAAAACCTAAAACTTAAGGGTTTTCATTCTCAAAACAGATTTCTCTGCGACAATTCTCCAACAATGCGCAATTTCGAACGTTACTCAAACATATTTTGAACGTTTCTCTGCAATGCGATTTCGAACAACTTTCTCCAACAATTATTCTCCAACAACAATTTCGAACAGTTTTCTCCAACAACAGGATCTCTGTCATTTCTGTTTTCATGCAGGAGCGATTCAGTGTTCAAGCTGGCGCGATTCTATTTTCTTTTCCTCGTTTTCATATATTTTTGTTTTCTTTTCCGCAATTCTGTATTCTTTTCCGCGATTCTGTTTTCTTTTCCTCTGTAACTTCTTCAACGCGATTCTGTTTTCATATATTATTGTACAATTGTTTTCATATATCAAGAAGCAAAGACTATGTTGACAAGTTAAGACTAGTTCAAGCACTTGGAGTAGCACTTTTGTTAGGGCTAGTTTGGTTGAAATCTTCAACCAACATAGAAGCTCAACTTAGATACCAGGTACTTTGGTCGAAATCTTCATCCAACTCAATGTAAAATCAAATTATTTTAGTATAAATTATAAGTTATACTTCTTGATAAAAGAAAGAAAAGAGAACTTAGACGTAAGAATGTGTTTAAGTTTTTAATGCATCATTATTATTTCTTATGTCTAAGTTATTTTAATCCATCCATTTTCTTTGTTTGATTAAAAATATCAACTTTTTCATTATGTAAAAGGTTCCTTTTTTTTCTGAAGTTGAAAAAATATTTTCTAAGAAATGATGTTGGTTTTGTTTTTCGTTTGTTATTAGGCCAGAAATAAAGTTGTGAGTTGTGATATTAAATAGCTTGGCTTTCTAAAAGATTAGCATCTCAAGTTAGGAGTTTACAAAGTGAGGTTCATGAATATATTATAAGATACACTCAAAACCCGTTTTGTTTTAAACATCTTTGAAATGGAATTAGTGAACCTAATTGTTTATGTGTAGTTGCTGCTCGATTTCATAGCCACTTTCACAATCTTACACTATGTGGTTCCAGAAGTTGTTGACTTCTCTACAGGTAATTAGTTGTTCTTTTCTTATAGCTACGTGATTAATTATAATGTTTTTATTTAGCTTACTTAGTAGTAAAACCATGGATAAAAAATGGATGTCTTCCAATCGATTGTCAAAAGAGCACGAAAATGGGGTATTAAAATTCATTAAGTTTGTTGTTAAACATGCCGAAAATGAAATGTCCTTACTTGGGTTGTTGTTATGGGGGTCAGGTTGACGCAGTTGGGTCGTAATCGCATTTACCGAGGAATGGAATTGATCGAAGTTATAAATGTTGGATATTTCATGGTGAGAAAAGTAACGAGAATATTGAGTCGGGGGATAGTAAGACATATGGTTCAGATGATAATGGTAGAGATACATACGATTGTGATCGTGTCGAAGAGATTATAGAAGTACTTGAAGAAGATCTCTAGGATTTCCCCAAATTTTTTGAGAGGTTGGTAAGCGATGCAGAGAAACCGTTGTATAAAGGTTGCACTAAATTCACAAGATTGTTTGTGGTATTAGAGTTGTACGACTTAAAGGCGGGCAATGGATGGTCGGGTAAAAGTTTCACAGAGTTATTAGTCCTTATGAAAGATATGCTTTCAGAGGATAATGTTCTTCCTAATAAAACATATGAGGCCAAAAAATTTGTGTGCTCTATTGGCATAAGATATGATAAGATACATGCTTGTCCAAATGATTTCATTTTGTTTCGAAACAAATATGAATCGTTAAATGAGTGTCCTAAATGCGGTTTATCTCGATATATGAAAAAATTGTCTCCAGCAAAAGTCTTATGGTATTTTCCTATAATTTCGAGATTTAGACGCATGTTTCATAGTGAAACCGATGCAAGACACTTGACTTGGCATGCAGATGAACGAATTATTGATGGAAAGTTTTGACATCCGGAAGATTCTCCATAGTGATCTAAAATTGATAATGATTATCCTGATTTTGGAGGAGAAGTAAGAAACCTTCACTTGGCATTATCTACTGATGGAATGAACCCACATGGTCTTCAAAGTATCTTACATAATACATGTTCTGTAATTATTATGATTTATAACCTACCTCCATGGCTACGTATGAAGCGCAAGTACATGATGTTATCTATGTTAATTTCTGGACCTAAACAACCTGGGAATGACATAGACCTATACTTGACACCGTTAATCGAAGATTTAAAGATTTTATGGAACGGTATGGAGGTTTATGATGGATATAGGAAAGAAAGTTTCAATTTGAGGGTGATGTTGTTTGGCACAATTAATGTTTTTCTGGCTTACGGGATATGGATGTACCTTGTTAAGCGTTATATGAAAATATTAAAAGGGTATGTAAAAAATTGAAGTTCGCCAGAGGGTTGTATGGTTGAATGATACATTGTTGAAGAAGAGGATGAGTTTTGTAATGAATATTTGACTAATTTTCAATCCATTGGACTACCCAAATCTCATATTTTAAAAGGAATTAAGGAAAAAATTTAATCGGAAATAAAATTGTGACAGTATCAAGGGTTGAACGGGATCGAGTGCATTTATATGTTCTGCACAATGACAATGAGGTTGAGCCATATGTTGAAATGCACAAGGATGTACTCTGGGGGTTAAATCCGATTAGAAATGAAAATTGGATAATACGATAGCACAATCAAAGTTTTATACAATGGTTCAAATATCATATTTATTCAAAGTTTGATTTAGATCCCGCTTCAATAACAGAAAGGTTGAGATATTTAGTGTTGTACCCCAAATATTGCCCTCTCATTCCATCAACATTTTCTCAATCACAAGACTCTTGGAACTCAAGATCAAGCTAGGGTTGCCCTGCTCAAGACACCTCCTTGCATTGTTGACCTAAATTAGGGTTTGAGTTTGCACAGAGATGTTTTGACCTACAATGCCCAAATTGACTTTCATACTTCATATTGGACTCACAAGTTTGTCCATACCAAGTTTCAAGCCTTGATTCAAATTTTTGCCCAGTCAATTGGACAGTTGACCTAGAAATCAGCTATATTGGGGAAAAAGTCAAACTGTGGCCAATTGATAGTCAAGCCTCATGAAATTTGACCCACATCAACATTATGAACTCATATGAACCATTTGATCAAGTTTGGATCACAATTCCACAAGAAATTTGATCAGATCACCAAAAGGGCAAAATGGTCATTTTTAGGGTTTTGACTGCACAAAGGCAATTTTTGACTGTTTGACCTAGCCAATGGCAAATCAAGCTCACACATGGACTTAAGGAATCAATTACATTGTATTTACCCATTCAACAAGTTCAAAAGATCTCAAATGCATAGGATTGACAGATGAATTTTTCAGTCAACTGATTAAAATTTGACTGTACACTGAAAAGTCAAACTTTGACTTTTTAGTCAAAATCAAGTGCCAAGAGTCATTTTTCACCAAGACATGTCAAATTATGAAACTTGTTCATCAAGAAATTCAAAAATGCAAATTAGGGTTTAAAATGGAAAATTTTCATAACTTAGAAATTTTCTAAGTTATGAAATTTTCTTATTTTTTCCTAACTTTGTCCCATTTTTTCACCAAGATGCAAATGGATTCAAACAAAACTTGCAACATGAAAGTTGTATTCCATCACAAAGTCTACAACTTTGATTCACAAAGTTTTCTCAAAAGAGGACTGTATCTCAAGTTATGATTTTTGGAACAAGGGTACCTAAAACTTTTAACTTAGAGAAATTTTGCCCTAATTTCAGCAGGATTTTGACCCATCTTCTTGGCCATTTTTCACATAGTTCCACTTGGAGTTTCAAGTTGCATTTCAGAGATGGATTATATTACATGTTCCAAGATTTCCAAATTATCCAAGAACTCCTCAAACAACCTTGTGGTTAGAGAGAATCGAATGCTTGAAGTTGGCAAAAACTCACTTTGATCCATGGCCAATACATGTTCATACCAAATTGCAAATCTGATCTAGCTAGCTTGGTTCACAATTACAGGCCTCAAAACCAGTTTGTACTCCATAATTTATTGCATATCCATTGAGTTAAGGTATTTTCTTGGTCATTAGGGCATTATACACTAGATTAAGCCTTAAATGGAAAAAGTAACAATGCCATTTTTGCTTAAACTTCACTTTATGTCAAAACAAGATCCTTGAGGCATGAGGCCATATCTCTGAGGCAAGATCAAATCTACCAATTCCAGTAACCAAGAGAAAAATATGCAGCATGATATAGGACTGGTACAGGCCTGCATTTAACAGATAGACACTCTTGCTTCAAGAAGAAGAAAAGTTGCAAACCACAAGCCATCTCTCACATCTGTTAAAACCAACTTACACAAACATTGCAAACAAGTTGGATACCTCCTAACAAGCCAGAAATACGACCCCTTTGCCTCTCAAAACTCCTAGTGCACAAATTCCCTATTTTCTTGCAAAACAGGGCCAGTTCTGCATTTAGCAAGCCATCTTCAAATTCCATCGTGCGTTTTGCCTAGAGATACTTCAAACACCTTCCAACCAACATACCTAAGCTATCCAGATCATCCATTGCTAGTTGTAACACCCTTAACACACATTGCCATTTTTGTTTCAAAGCTTTGCAGGTTGAGTTCTGTAGCACGATTCAGGCTACTTCAAAACAAGCCAAGCATTGGAAAAGCTTCAGTGGACCTCAGGCAAGCTCAAAAGAAGCTCAAGCACCCTTGGAAGTTGCTGCGTTGTCCAGCTCGAAGTCAACTGAAACAGGTATTTCATGAACTTCTATCTCTCTATTTAGGAATAGTTAGACTTAGGTTTGTGAATGAAAGATGTTTTATTCATAGCCCTGAAGCCATACATATGCTTAGTTTTCATTTATATTAATCGTGCTAGGAGAATTTCATCCATGAACTTTCTGAAAAAACTAGGTTAGAAATTAGGTCCAGAGAAATTCTCTCTGGTCTTTGAGAGTTAGCTTAAGTTTTTTATATGGTTAGATTCGTTGTTTGATGCTCTACAAGTTTCATGTTATGAGTTTTGTCAAAAAATCAAAGAATCAGGAGATAGAAGTTGATGTACAGAACACAAGTTTTTGTGAACCAAGGAAGAAGATGAAGTCTGATTGGGCTGGGCCTGGTCATTTTTGCTTCTAACTCCCCATTTTTCAGTTCACACCCTCTGGCCCATTTATTTGCATATTTGTCATTTTGATATTTTTATTTTTTATTCTGACTTTATTATTATTTGTCCAAATATAAAAAATGCCAAAAAATAATTTTTATATTTTTCATGTTTATTTGATATTTATTTTTATTTTACTAGTATAAATATGTAAATAATTTATTTTCTTTTATTAAAACTTAAAGAATAATGTAAAAAAATATGTTCATTTTCATTTATCATTTTATTTATATTTAAAAACATTTTCTTGAAAATACACATTTTGTAAATAATTAATTTTTATTTTTTATATATTTAATATGTTTAATATATATATATATATATATATATATATATATATATATATATATATATATATATATATACTTATATACTTTATTTTATTAAATAATTAGGACAAAAATATTACATTTTCATTTTTATTAATATTTTACACTAAAAATATCATTTTTACAATATACTCTTATTTTTTGTACAAACCAATACATTATTGCATATAAATAATAAATAATACTATTTATTTAAAAATTAGGGTTTTTCCCTAAAATAATTAAAATTGACCCCTTTTATTATTATTTACATTAAAAAAATACTTTTTACATACATAAAAACTTTTTGCATAATACATTTTATTTAACATTTATTTGTTGTATTTTATTTAATTATTGCACATTTAAATATTTGTCTTGTACATTCGATTTGGTTGTAATAATTTAGAATTTAATTTCTTGTCAAATACCACCAATTCAAATTTGTATCCCCCTCCCTATATCATGTTGTAATAGTGTAGAATTTAAATTCTCGCACCTTTTTATGCTTTCAATTATGCCATGATTAGACTTAGGGTTTATATGCCAAATAAAATCAACAACTAGCTTGACTTAATCCAAGATAAACATTCATGAAAAACAAACACAATGCACACTTGCATCCTCTAGGGTTTCAATCCACTTGTTGCCTTCAAAAATGGGCCATGGTTGCATGTCAAGTACTTTGGCAAAACAAAAACAAAAAAAGAAAGATCATAGTCCCTCGATGACGCTATCTGAGTTGCCTAAACAAAATGATCAAGTCCCTTAAGAAAATTGCCAAAAATACTTGATACAATTGCTATCATGGTCTATACGATGACCCGCGCCTGTCCCGTTTAACATCCTAACGCAAGGTTGTTCACCAAATACAATGGTGAAACAACACTGTTAAAAGGGTTAAAAACATAAGAAAGATCTTTTGAGTAAAATAGGGTAGATAGTTCTTAGTTATTTGATCAAAAGCTTGCAAAAACATCCTTGTTATTTTCAAACACACTTTACAACACAATTTCAAAACATTATCCAAATCAAACTTTTAAACATTGAAATCTTTTCAAAAGGACAAAACATCTTTGTATACATTCAAACAAGAATCATTACAAAGGTCGCCACAACGATGGCCTCTTTTCAAAACATCTTTCAAAACCACACACAAAGCACCATTTCAAACAATTGGAAAAGCAAAGCAAGTGATCTAAGCAAGTAACTAAGAGCCCATGGATAACCATGGATAGAAAGGGTGCTAATACCTTCCCTTTCTATAATCTACTCCCCGAACCCAAGAAAACATCTCAAAGGTCTTTCATGTGCTTTTTGACCTTTCCTTTGGATAAAATAAAAAGTCGGTGGCGACTCTTGCTAAACCGAAACATTTGCGAACACAAACGCAAAATCCCAAGTCAGTTCTCCCACCGTATCACAGAACTGGAAACTCTACTGCGGAAGACTTTAAAGGTGGAGTAACCTTAGGGCTTAGATCACCCTTTGCGTGATTATTGTTTGCTTTGATTGCTTTACATTTTGGTTCTCTAGTTTGGGCTTGAAATCCTCTACCCGGATTTAGAAAACATTCATAGGTAAATAGCAATACATTGTGGAAACTATGTGGGGTATACCGACACGGTCGAAGCAATAGCTATATTAGTGCGACATATTTGTGAGTACCGGTAGCCTTTGAGTCAATCAAAGAGAATATGGGGCCGCTGAGTGATGTCATAAAGCACTAATGAACTCTTAGAACCTTACTTGACCATTTTGGCCTTTTATTAGGGGTAGTGAGATGACCGGCTTTGGTGCAGTCCGAAGTTGGTAGATACTCGATACTACACTCATTGAGGGTTGTTTTCTTGGAATATTTTGGTCGCTAGTTAAGTGGCTAAACCAAAACAACGAACATAGAAAACAATCCAGTGATATTGAGCTCCTTAGAACCCGGTTGCTATTTATAGGACAGGTTTGAGCCAACTAAACTCAAGAGGGTACTTACCTATGAAACCTCATGCAAGCCTGAGACTAGGGTTTTGTGTGACTTGCCTGTACATGTGCTTGTGCATGCATCATGAACATCATAAAGCATCATATGCATTCACTAACCATTTCAAGGGTTTGGATCTTCATCTTTGTTCTTGTTTTGTAGGTCATGGAATCACTTCGCAGGAAAACAATTCAAGTCAACCTTGTGAGAATCCCTCCTCAACTCAAGGAGCTCACCTCCAGGATTCCAGAGAATTATCTCTTCAGTGAAAGACATGGTAGACTCCTCAACTTGGTCAACACCACCATTAAAGAAGACATGGTGAAAGTTCTCTTCCAGTTCTTTGACCCCCTACACCACTGTTTCACATTCCCTGATTATCAATTGGTTCCTACTTTGGAGGAATTTTCTCAACTCCTGAGAATTCCTATTCTTCATCAACTACCCTACAACATTACGGAAAAAGAACCGAAGCCTGAAGATGTTGCTCAAGCATTAAACTTGCAACCATCTGACATCAAGGGGCATTGGGAAACCAGAAGTGGTGTCAAGGGCTTCTTGGCGAAGTTTCTGTTTGAGAAGGCACAAGACTGCTGGAGTTCTCTTGATCTACAAGCCTTTGAAGAGATTGTGGCACTCCTCATCTATGGTTTGGTACTGTTCCCAAATCCTGACCAACTTATAGATGTGAATGCTGTCAAGATTTTCATATCCAGGAATCCTATACCTACATTACTTGGGGACATCCTACACTCATTTTACACACGAATAATGAGGAAAAGAGGTGTTCTCATGTGATGTACTCCTCTCCTAGCAAGGTGGTTTATTTCTGACCTTCCACAATCAGTTTTGAAGAATGAGCAGGGTTTAAGGTGGTCACAACGATTTATGACCCTCACACATTCTGATGTACATTGGTGTTCTCGGTCCAGAGAAAATGTCATCATCATTGATCATTGTGGGGAATTCCCTAATGTCCCACTACTTGGCATTAGGGGAGGCATCACCTACAACCCCTGTCTAGATTTGAGACAATTTGGATATGCTCGGAGGGATGGCCCTCATGACATGCTGATTTCGGACCTAGTTTTTGACTTCGACAACGATGCGCAAGGACTTCGACAAAGGTTCATCAGAGCTTAGAGGATGCCTAACAAGGTGGATAGTAATACACTGGGGCACAAGACTTCCATCCCCCTTGAGCCTTACCTCAAGTGGGTACGAACCCGCTCCCAGAATCTTATGATGCCATACCCTCACATTCTCCCCTTGATCAAAGAGCCTGTTATGGAAGGAGAGGTTCCATACACCATCCTACATCTTGACATGCCAACATCATGGGAAGAAATGCAAAAGAGTTGGATCCAACTCAAGGAAGAACGTGATACTTTTGAAGACAGCTTCTATGCCAGTGAGAAGAAGGTTTTGGAGCTTACCCGCCGACTCCACGAGGAGGAAACTCTCAACACTTACATCGCGCCAAATAAGATGCGCAATGTCTTTTTACATTAAGAATTTTGTAATATTTCGCCCATGGGGCACTTATGTACTAACAAATTTCTTCTTAATGTGACGTGCGTTCTTTTTTGTTTGCAACAAATTTGAATTTCTGAACCCTTGAATGCATTACATGAATAACATACCATTCATCATATGCACAAACAGGTCTTCACGCCAGGTTTCCTTATCTTTCTACTGTTTATTTGAGCAAGATGGATTTGGAGCAGACGGTAAAGGATCTGCAGGCACAAAATTCACAGTTCCAGCAACTCCTCATGACCTTGGCAAAGGGTCAAGAGGACCTCAAAGTTTTGTTGGAGAAGAATAAAGAGAAAAAGAAAAAGAGACCTGGGGTGGCCAGTTTTGGAAGAAGGTTTGAGAGCAATGCTAGGAAGGTTTTTGAGTTCCCCTCAACGTCTGATGAAGGGGCCGATAAAGGGAAAGGAACTGTTGTCCCTTCTGAATCCGAGGTTGAAGAGGAGAAAGAGGAAGAAGACGAAGAATACTCTGAACAACAGTATCCACCAGCGGATGATAAATATAAGAACCTTGAAGATAGACTGGCAACTATGGAGTTGCAGAGGGTGCCCGGATTGGATTTTGAAGAACTAGGGCTGGTAGCTGGGATTGTTATCCCTCCCAAGTTCAAGGTGCCAACATTTGCCAAGTATAACGGTTTGTCATGCCCAAAGATGCACCTGAGGTCGTATGTCAGAAAAATCCAACCCCACTCGTCCGATAAGGACCTCTGGGTACACTTTTTCCAAGACAGCTTGTCTGGCACACAGTTAGACTGGTTTTATCAACTCGAGAGATTAGAGGTTCACAATTGGGAAGACTTGGCAGCTGCTTTTTATCGTCATTATCAATACAATGCTGATTTGGCGCCCACTCGTACTCAGTTACAAAGTATGGGGATGGCTTCCAATGAAGGGTTTAAAGAGTACGCCCATAAGTGGCGTGATCTGGCTGGAAGGGTGCAGCCACCGCTATCAGATAAGGAGTTAGTTGACATGTTTCTGGGGACCTTGTCTGGCCCTTTCTTCAACCATCTAATCGGGAGTTCTTCCGCGGGATTTACTGAACTGATTTTGACTGGCGAAAGGGTTGAGGCCGGTATTAAGATTGGAAAGATTCAAAAGGATGCTTCTGCATCCACGGCTGTTAAGAAACCCTTCCCAGCCAAGAAAGAAGCATCTGCTGTGTATTCTCAGAAGGGACAGGGAAGAACTGAGCGCCGATCGACTGTATGGGCTGTGATGATTCAAAACTCGTCAAATGATCAACCTCGTAACAATCAGTCGAGACCTAATCAACAATGGGTGGAAAGGCCACAACGACAGTTCACCCGCATCAACATGACGCCCGCTCAGGTACTTACTCATTTGTTAAAGCTGAATCTGACCAGTTTGAAGGAAGCGCCAAAGAACCCTAACACCTCCTCTCCATACTATCACTCCAATGCCAAGTGTGCTTACCATTCCGACAGTGCTGGGCACGATACCAATAATTGTTGGGCCCTTAAGAACAAAATCCAGGATCTGATTGATGCCAAGGAAGTAGAATTTGATGCTCCTGAGAAGCCCAATGTTATATCTACTATGATGCCCAAGCACGACCACAATATTCATGCTGTTATGGAGGACACTCATGTTACTGATGTTGTTGACCTGCTGACGCCGTTACTTATGATTAAAGAAAATTTGTCGAGAACCAGGATCTTTCCTGGTTGTGGTAAAGACTGTTATTTTTGTTTGAACATACGAGGTGATTTCCCAATGTTGAAATCATGTGTCCAACGCCTGATGGATACTCAAGAGATACTTTTCCAGAAAACCCATGTTGATACCTTCAATCCTGTTACTTATGTTACTTTTGCTACTTCAACCAACAATATTGCAATTATAACCATTTCCGACAATCCTCCAAAGGCTTGCAAAAGGCCTGTCAGGATTACACCTAACTCTGAATGTGTACCATTAAAGATCACCATGCCGGGACCTGTCTCGTACCAATCCAGCAAAATGATACCATGGAACTATGGGGGAGAAATCTTCTACCATGGTATCAAACAAATCGAAATAGTCCAAGAGATTTCTGAAGAAGAAAGCCCTGATATAGGGAACATTGCGGGTACAAGCAAGATAACCCGCATCAGTCGGATCTTTTCTCCGGAGATTTCTCCCTCTCGAGCAATTTTTGGACCCTTGAAAGCTTATGTACCTGTTGGACCATCTGTGCAAGGCCCAGTGATTCAAGAATTGGATACTCCTGAAGTAAGACCATATGCTGATACTACCGACAAGGGTAAGGGGATACTGGAAGTGCCTGTCAGGAAGAAGGCTCATGATATGGTTATCCCCGAAACCACTCAGAAAGAAATGGATGAAATCTTGAAAATAATCAGAAAAAGTGACTACGACGTTGTGAAACAATTAGGGCAGACCCCTTCTAAAATTTCAATGTTGGCTCTTCTGCCCTGTTCTGAGGCCCATGCTAAGGCCCTAATCAAATTCTTGAAGGCGGCACATGTACCCCAAGAGACTTCGGCTGACCAGTTCCAAGAATGTGTGGCCAGTCTTACTGCTGATAATGGCCTTGGCTTTTCCGATGCTGACTTAAATCCCAAAGGAAGAAAACACAACGACGCACTACATGTCTCAGTTTAATGCAGGGGAACCACCCTCGCCTATGTCTTAGTTGATACTGGTTCTTCCTTGAATGTGCTGCCGAAGAAAGCCTTAGACCGTTTGGACTGCAAAGGGCTGACTCTCAAACCTAGTAACATCGTTGTTAGGGATTTTGATGGTTCCAAAAGAATGGTTCATGGAGAGGTTGATATTCCTATCAAAGTAGGCACAGAAGTTTTCAACTCCACCTTCTACGTGATGGACATCCGTCCGTCATATTCATGTTTTCTAGGGAGACCGTGGATCCATTATGTCGGGGCAGTTACCTCCTTTTTGCACCAAATACTGAAATATCCTGTTAAGGGTAAGATTATAACAATTCACGGCGAGGAAGAATACATGATAAGTCATCTCAATTCCTTCCGCTATGTGGAGTTGGATGGCGAGTTCATCGAAACGCCTTTCCAGCATTTCGAGGAAGTGTCTCCTGAGGTAGCAGTTGCGAAGACAATGGTTGAGGTGCATATCATTCCCAAGCATGTATCTAGGATGGCATCTCTCAAGGACGTAGAGGCGTTGATCAAAGAAGGGAAGAGTACAGTATGGGGAAAATTGCCTGACTTTCCCCATAAGACAGACAAGTTTGGGTTAGGGTTTACTGCTGCAGGACAAAAGGCTATGCGTCGCTCCAAGGTTGGAGGACCACCCGTCAAGATCTCACACCATGGAATCAATGCTGTAGAAGATGAAGATGAAGAGAGCCACTTTGAAGATTGGATCTTTCCGACCGTCGAAGGGGGTTTGAGCAACTGGGAAGCAAAGGATTTTGTTCCCATCACCTTTATCAACCAGTAATTTTATCTTTGAACAAATTCCCATTTTATGTTCTGTAATAGCTAAAACAATCCGCACACTATTTTCACCTCATGCCTTGCCCGGGGCATGTAGGTCCATTTGTAAGGGCTTGATTTTCTTCATAATCATATGCCATGTTTTAATGAATCATTGGACGTTTTTCATCTATAAACTGTTGTGTTCATTTTCTTTCCTTTTGCATTTTTGTTTGTTTAAGGATGGCTATCCCTTACACACACCCACACTCACAAATGCAGGTACCCATCCACTCCGGATTCCATGGGTGACTATTCTGCTTTAGCCTTCGATAACTCTGAAGATTTGGTCAATCATGCTAAGTACGAAGTTGACGAAGATTGTGAAGTGCCGGGAGAGTTAGCCAGACTTCTACAACAAGAAGAGAGGGTCATTCTGCCTCATGAAGAGTTGCTAGAAACCATCAACTTGGGGACAGAGGAAGACAGGAAGGAAGTAAAAGTGGGTGTCAACCTGGAACCAAATGTCAAGGAGCGCTTAGTGCAATTGTTGAAAGAATATGTTGAAATCTTCGCCTGGTCTTATGAAGACATGCCAGGGTTAGACACAGATATCGTGGTTCACCGTCTCCCTACAAGAGAAGACTGTCCATCGATCAAGAAAAAGGTTCGTCGAATGAGGCCTGACATGTCTGAGAAGATTAAGGTTGAGGTAATGAAGCAATTCAACATTGGCTTTCTGGCTGTTACTTCCTATCCACAATGGGTTGCTAACATTGTTTCCATGCCTAAGAAGGACGGCAAAGTTAGAATGTGTGTGGACTATCGGGATTTGAACAGGGCTAGCCCCAAAGATGATTTTCCGCTACCGCATATCGACATCTTGGTTGACAACACAGCTCAGCACAAGGTGTTTTCCTTCATGGATGGATTCTTGGGATATAACCAGATCAAAATGGCCCCCGAGGACATGGAGAAAACTACTTTCGTCACGCAATGGGGTACCTTCTGCTACAAAGTGATGCCATTCGGACTGAAGAATGCAGGGGCAACTTATCAACGCGCCATGGTAGCTTTTTTTCATGATATGATACATCATGAGATCGAAGTTTACGTAGACGACATGATAGATCGATCACAGACAGAAGAAGAACACCTTGATCATTTGCAAAAGCTGTTTGCCAGGTTGAAGGAGTATAAGCTCAGACTAAACCCAAGCAAGAGCACTTTTGGAGTTAGGTCTGGTAAACTTTTGGGATTTATTTTCAGCAACAAAGGCATTGAGGTTGATCCAGCTAAAGTGAAGGCTATACAAGAAATGCCTGCCCCTCGTACTGAAAAGGAGGTTAGAGGATTCTTGGGACGCTTGAACTATATTGCGAGGTTCATCTCTCACCTAACATCTACCCGTGAGCCAATTTTCAAACTGTTGAAGAAAGATCAGGTAGTTGAATGGAACAATGATTGTCAAGTTGCTTTTGATAAAATCAAGGAGTATTTACTAGAACCTCCTATTTTGATGCCACCCGTCGAAGGAAGGCCGTTAATCATGTATCTGACTATTTTGGATAACTCAATGGGGTGTGTGCTGGGCCAACATGACGAGTATGGCCGAAAAGAGCATGCCATTTATTACCTTAGCAAAAAGTTTACCGACTGTAAGACTCGCTACTCACTGCTCGAGAAAACTTGCTGCGCTTTGGTATGGGCTGCTCGCCGGCTAAGGCCGTATATGTTGACTCACACCACTTTGCTAATTTCCAAAATGGATCTGATTAAGTATATCTTCGAGAAGCCTGCTTTATCTAGAAGAATCGCTAGATGGCAAATGATCCTGACTGAGTATGATACCCAGTATACTACCCAAAAAGCTATAAAGGGGAGTGTACTAGCCGACCATCTAGCTCATCAAGCCGTCGAAGATTACCAATCTATGAGATTCGACTTCCCTGACAAGGACATCATGACTTTGGACAACATTGAAGGTAACGGACCGTATGACGGACCTGAACAAGGATCCCGATGGACCCTGTACTTTTATGGTGCTTCAAATACACTTGGCAACGGTATCGGTGCGGTACTCATTTCTCCGGAAGGTTACCATACACCCTTCACTGCCCGAATTTGTTTTAGTTGTACCAACAACATGGCCGAATATGAAGCTTGCATCTTTGGTCTCAAGGCTGCTATAGACTTGGGAATCAAATATTTGGTCGTATTTGGGGACTCGACTTTGGTTATCAGTCAAGTCAAAGGAGAGTGGGACACTAAACATCCTAATCTTATCCCATACAAAGAGCATGTCCTGACGTTGTTGCCTGATTTCGAGCAGATTACCTTCGAGCATTTCCCGCGAGAAGAAAATCAGTTAGCCGATGCTCTGGCTACAATGTCTTCCATGTTTAAACTCAACTAGGATAACAAGGCTCCCCAAATTACCATCGAGCGAATGGATGAACCCGTGCACTGTCATGAGATTAATACCGAAGAAGTAGTGGAACAACCCTGGTTTCATGAAATCAAAAGGTATCTCCAGACTAGAGAATATCCTGAAGGAGCTTCCGTCAATGACAAAAAGTTCTTAAGGAGATTTGCTGCCAAGTTCTTCCTAAGCAATGGCATCCTTTATAAGCGCAACCATGATTGTGTTCTACTTCGTTGTGTGGACAAAGCTGAAGCAGAGTTAATCATGACTAAGATACATAATGGCACATTTGGCACCCACTTGAGCGGACATACGATGGCTAAAAAGATTCTAAGGGCAGGCTACTACTGCTCTACCATGGAAGCTGATTGTCACCAATATTCCCGTACTTGCCACAAGTGCCAAGTATACGCCGACAAGGTACATATTCCTCCTACTCCTCTCAACGTTCTGATAGCTCCTTGGCCATTTGCAATGTGGGGCATTGACATGATTGGAGAGATCAAGCCTACGACATCCAATGGGAATCGCTTCATCTTGGTCGCTATCGATTACTTCACCAAGTGGGTCGAAGCAACTTCCTTTGCCTCTGTTACAAAGAATGTGGTTGCCCTCTTTATCAAGCAGAACCTCATATGCCAGTACGGTGTCCCCGACAGGATCATCACAGACAACGGTACGAATTTGAACAATACTATCATCACCGCTCTATGCAAACAGTTCAAGATTTATCATCACAATTCATCTCCCTATCGACCGAAGATGAACAGTGTTGTTGAAGCCGCGAACAAAAATATCAAGAAGATCATTCAAAAGATGACAGTCACCTACAAGGACTGGCACCAGATGTTACCGTTTGCTCTACATGGATACCGTACCATGACACGTACTTCAATAGGGGAAACCCCATTTTCTTTAGTATATGGCATGGAAGTTGTGCTACCCATGGAAGTTCAGATTCCTTCCTTAAGGATTATGAAGGACGTTGGTTTGAGCGAAGACGATTGGATTCAGACCCGGCTTGATCAACTTAATTTGATCGACGAGAAGCGACTTACTGATTTTTGTCATGGTCAGACGTATCAAAAACGCATGATCAAGGCTTTCAACAAGAAAGTCAGACGTCAGGTATATCAAGTCGGAGATCTTGTAATCAAGCGGATCATCTTACCGCAAAGTGATCCCAGGGGCAAGTGGACTCCTACTTACGAAGGACCATTTGTGATTAAGAGCATCTTTTCTGGTGGGGCCATGATTCTGACCACCATGGACGGTGACGATTTGCCGCACCCTGCGAATGCAGACATAGTCAAAAGATACTACGCATAAAATGAACCGACAAGTTGAAAACCCGAAAGGGCGACTTGGGCAAAAATGGGCATCCCGGTGAATCGAAAACCCGAAAAGGGCGGTTCAGGCAAAAATTAGGGATAAAACAAAAAAATTTGTACACCCGGCAAGTTGAAAACCCGAAAGGGCGACTTGGGAAAAAATGGGCTTCCCGGTGGATCAAAAACCCAAAAGGGCGGTCCAGGAAAAAGTTAGGGAATTAAAGCGTGTGACTATGTCTCGTCGGATCACTTTAAGAACAATCTCTTTACCAACAAGCTCCAAGCTTCTTATCAATCCAGTCATCAGTGGGCGAAGTAGCGAATGGACTAGATATTCAGAATTGTGAAGGCTATAGCAGAATGGGAATCCCATGGAATTATTACACATAGCCATCTTTCTTTTGTATAAATTTTTTTAAATTTTTACGACAACATTCTCTTACTAGGATGTTTGTCTCCTCTGTACAAAGATATTCACGAAAATTAAATACAAAGATACTTCAAAATGCAGAAATTTGGTTGTCGTTCCTTTCTTTTTTACACTTATGTTTTATTTGAAAACTTCCAATGTTTTGTTAAATAGGCATATGCATTTGAATATAATCACTGCTTACAAATAAAACGAAATTGAAAAAGGATAATTACTGATAGGTTGAAGGAGTAGGAATAAATCTTTATGCCATTCCAGAAGAAATCCCCTACGATACATCATTCAGATCCTCAACAAGGCTAAATTTGGAGTATATTTCCCCAGCGAAGTTAAGCTTCAAGATCCGCAACGGAGCCAGTGCAGTCTAAAACTTGATTCGCCAGCTGAGTTAAGTTTAAAAATTCCCATCAGAGTTAAGCTTCGAGATCCCCAGTGGAGCCCGAAAACCCTGAAAAATCCTATCCCCAACGGAGCCAGAATAGTGAACATTCTCCCCACAGAGTTATTTCCCAGCAGATTGAAGATTCTCAGTCTCATTTCTCCAGCAGAAGTCTCCCAGGTTTTAACTCCCCAGTAGAGATTTTCAGAGTTTTCCTTATTCCCCAAGCAGTCAGCAGTCAGCAGTCAGCAAGGATTTCTCATCTTCAGTAATCAAAGATTTTTTGGAATCCCCAGCTTTGATCAAGGATTTACTTTCCCCGACAGCAATCAAAGATTTCATTATCTCCAGTTATCAAGGATTTATTTTCCTCAGCAAGACAGCTACTCAGCTTACATGCACATCCATTACATTCATATGTCATAAACATTGATGAAACACAATTCATTGCATCACACATATCATGCAACATAACTTTGTGTTTTAGATAACATTTTACCCTTTTCAGGATAAGATTAAAAGGATATCATTAACAATTATTCAGATACAGTATGGATACACCCCAGACACGGCGGTCATTCTACTACTCATTCATACTTCAGCAAACAGATACAGTATGGATACACCTCAGACACGGCGGTCATCCTATTACTCATTCAGAACTTCAAGTCAAAATACAGTATGGATACACCCCGGACACGGAGGTCATTCTACTACTCATTCAGACTTCAGCAATCAGATACAGACTAGATACGCTCCAGACACGGCGGCCATTCTATCTCTCATTTAGATTCAACTATCAACTTCAAGTTCATATATGCTCCAGACACGGATGCCATTCTGACCCTTACACTAGCAGCTTGATTCTCCCCAGTGCAATTGCCACGGAAGTCATTTTGTCACTTATTCAGATCCCAGTTACAGTCTCAGATATACTCCAGACACGGAAGTCATTCTGCTACTCATACAGATCTCAAATTCAGATACAATACAGACACACTCCAGACAAGGCAGTCATTCTAATATTCATTCGAAGTTCAAATACAGTTACAGCTCAGATACGCTCCAAACACGGATGCCATTCCTTTGCTCATACAGACTCAGTCTCCAGATACAGTTCAAATGCACTCCAAACACGGATACCATTTTGATGATCATTCTTCTGACCTACCACATTGCAGTTCAATAAACACTCTTGGATGGCATCTTTAAGCCCATCTCCAGCGAGGTTCTACCATCTCCAAATGGCATCTTTAAGCCCATTCCCTCAACAATATTTTGACAATTGCAAATTTACGGGCACTCTAGTGTCCAATCCTCTTTTACCTTCGAGTCGCGAAAGGAAAACTTGCCAATCTAACTCTTCAGGTTCAAGAAGATTGAACAGGGGCAACTGTTGTACCCCAAAATTTTCCCTCTCATTCCATCAACATTTTCTCAATCACAAGACTCTTGGAACTCAAGATCAAGCTACGATTTTCCCTGCTGAAGACACCTCCTTGCACTGTTGACCTAAATTAGGGTTTGAGTTTGCACATAGATGTTTTGACCTACAATGCCCAAAGTGACTTTCATACTTCATATTGGACTCACAAGTTTGTCCATACCAAGTTTCAAGCCTTGATTCAAATTTTTGCCCAGTCAATTGGACAGTTGACCTAGAAATCAGTTGTATTGGGGAAAAAGTCAAATTGTGGCCAATTGAAAGTCAAGCCTCATGAAATTTGACCCACATAAACATTATGAACCATTTGATCATGTTTGGATCATAATTCCACGAGAAATTTGATCAGATCACCAAAAGGGCAAAATGGTCATTTTTAGGGTTTTGACTGCACAAAGGCAATTTTTGACTGTTTTACCTAGACAATGGCAAATAAAGCTCACACATGGACTCAAGGACTCAATGAAATTTTCTTGACCCATTCAACAAGTTCAAAAGATCTCAAATGCATAGGATTGACAGATGAATTTTTCAGTCAACTGATTAAAATTTGACTGTACACTGAAAAGTCAAACTTTGACTTTTTGGTCAAAATCAAGTGCCAAGAGCCATTTTTCACCAAGACATGTCAAATTATGAAACTTGTTCATCAAGAAATCCAAAAATGCAAAATAGGGTTTAAAATGGAATAATTTCATAAGTTAGAAATTTTCTAAGTTATGAAATTTTCTTATTTTTTCCTAACTTTGTCCCATTTTTTCACCAAGATGCAAATGGATTCAAACAAAACTTGAAACATGAAAGTTGTATTCCATCATAAAGTCTACAACTTTGAATCACAAAGTTTTCTCAAAAGAGGCTTGTATCTCAAGTTATGATTTTTGGAACAAGGGTACCTAAAACTTTTAACTTAGAGAAATTTTGCCCTAATTTAGGCAGGATTTTGACCTATCTTCTTGGCCATTTTTCACATAGTTCCACTTGGAGTTTCAAGTTTCATTTCAAATATGGATTATAGTACATGTTCCAAGATTTCCAAATTGTCCAAGAAATCCTCAAACACCCTTGTGGTTAGAGAGAATCGAATGCTTGAAGTTGGCAAAAACTCATTGTGATCTATGGCCAATACATGTTCATACCAAATTGCAAATCTGATCTAGCTAGCTTGGTTCAAAATTACAAACCTCAAAACCAGTTTGTACTCCATAATTTAATGCATATCCATTGAGTTAAGGTATTGTCTTGGTCATTAGGGCATTATACACTAGATTAAGCCTTAAATGGAAATAGTAACAATGCCATTTTTGCTTAAACTTCACTTTATGTCAAAACAAGATCCTTGAGGCATGGGGCCATATCTCTGAGGCAAGATCAAATCTACCAATTCCAGTAACCAAGAGCAAAATATGCAGTATGATATAGGACTAGTACAGGCCTGCATTGAACAGATAGACACTCTTGCTTCAAGAAGAAGAAAAGTTGCAAACCACAAGCCATCTCTCACATCTGTTTAAAACCAACTTACACAAACATTGCAAACAAGTTGGATACCTCCTAACAAGCCAGAAACACGACCCCTTTGCCTCTCAAAACACCTAGTGCACAAATTCCCCATTTTCTTGCAAAACAGGGACAGTTCTGCATTTTGCAAGCCATCTTCAAATTCCATTATGCGTTTTGCCTAGAGATACTTCAAACACCTTCCAACCAACATACCTAAGCTATCCAAATCATCCATTGCTAGCTGTAACACCCTTAACACACATTTCCATTTTTGTTTCAAAGCTTTGCAGGTTGAGTTCTGTAGCACGATTCAGGCTACTTCAAAACAAGCCAAGCATTGGAAAAGCTTCAGTGGACCTCAGGCAAGCTCAAAAGAAGCTCAAGCACCCTTGGAAGTTGTTGCATTGTCCAGCTCGAAGTCAAATGAAACAGGTATTTCATGAACTTCTATCTCTCTATTTAGGAATAGTTAGACTTAGGTTTGTGAATGAAAGATGTTGTATTCATAGCCCTGAAGCCATACATATGCTTAGTTTTCATTTATATTAATCGTGCTAGAAGAATTTCATCCATGAACTTTCTGAAAAAACTAGGTTAGAAATTAGGGCCAGAGAAATTCTCTCTGGTCTTTGAGAGTTAGCTTAAGTTTTTTATATGGTTAGATTCGTTGTTTGATGCTCTACAAGTTTCATGTTATGAGTTTTGTCAAAAAATCAAAGAATCAGGAGATAGCAGTTGATGTACAGAACGCGCGTTTTTGTGAACCAAGGAAGAAGATGAAGTCTTATTGGGCTGGGCCTGGTCACTTTTGCTTCTAACTCCCCATTTTTCAGTTTACACCCTCTGGCCCATTTATTTGCATATTTGTCATTTTGATATTTTTATTTTTTATTCTGACTTTATTATTTTTTGTCCAAATATAAAAAAATGCCAAAAAATAAGTTTTTATATTTTTCATATTTATTTGATATTTATTTTTATTTTACTAGTATAAATATGTAAATAATTTATTTTCTTTTATTAAAACTTAATGAATAATGTAAAAAAATATGTTCATTTTTATTTATCATTTTATTTATATTTAAAAACATTTTCTTGAAAATACACATTTTGTAAATAATTAATTTTTATTTTTTATATATTTAATATGTTTAATATATATATATATATATATATATATATATATATATATATATATATATATATATATATATATATATATATATATATATATATATATATATATATATATATATATATATATATATATATATATATATATATATATATATAATATATATATATAATATATATATATATATATATATATATATATATATATACATATATATATATATATATATATATATATATATATATATATATATATATATATATATATACATATATATACATATATATATATATATATATATATATACATATATATATATATATATATATATATATATATATATATATATATATATATATATATATATATATATATATATATATATATATATATATATATATATACATATATATATATATATATATATATATACATATATATATATATATATATATACATATATATATATATATATACATATATATATATATATATATATACATATATATATATATATATATATATATATATACATATATATATATATTATATATATATATATATATATATATATATATATATATATATATATATATATATATATATATATATACTTTATTTTATTAAATAATTAGGACAAAAATACAAAAATATTATTGCACATTTAAATATTTGTCTTGTACATTCGATTTGGTTGTAATAATTTAGAATTTAATTTCTTGTCAAATACCCCTAATTCAAATTTGTACCCCCTCCCTATATCATGTTGTAATAGTGTAGAATTTAAATTCTCGCACCTTTTTATGCTTCCAATTATGCCATGATTAGACTTAGGGTTTGTATGCCAAATAAAATCAACAACTAGCTTGACCTAATCCAAGATAAACATGCATGAAAAACAAACACAATGCACACTTGCATCCTCTAGGGTTTCAATCCACTTGTTGCCTTCAAAAATGGGTCATGGTTGCATGTCAAGTACTTTGGCAAAACAAAAACAAAAAAAGAAAGATCATAGTCCCTCGATGACGCTATCTGAGTTGCCTAAACAAAATGATCAAGTCCCTTAAGAAAATTGCCAAAAATACTTGATACAATTGCTATCATGGTCTATACGATGACCCGCGCCTGTCCCGTTTAACATCCTAACGCAAGGTTATTCACCAAATACAATGGTGAAACAACACTGTTAAAAGGGTTAAAAACATAAGAAAGATCTTCTGAGTATAATAGGGTAGATAGCTCTTAGTTATTTGATCAAAAGCTTGCAAAAACATCCTTGCTATTTTCAAACACACTTCACAACACAATTTCAAAACATTATCCAAATCAAACTTTCAAACATTGAAATCTTTTCAAAAGGACAAAACATCTTTGTATACATTCAAACAAGAATCATTACAAAGGTTGCCACAACGATGGCCTCTTTTCAAAACATCTTTCAAAACCACACACAAAGCACCATTTCAAACAATTGGAAAAGCAAAGCAAGTGATCTAAGCAAGTAACTAAGAGCCCATGGATAACCATGGATAGAAAGGGTGCTAATACCTTCCCTTTGTATAATCTACTCCATGAACCCAAGAAAACATCTCAAAGGTCTTTCCTGTGCTTTTTGACCTTTCCTTTGGGTAAAATAAAAAGTCGCTGGCGACTCTTGCTAAACCGAAACATTTGCGAACACAAACGCAAAATCCCAAGTCAGTTCTCCCACCATATCACAGAACTGGCGACTCTGCTGGGGAAGACTTTAAAAGTGGAGTAACCTTAGGGCTTAGATCACCCTTTGCATGATTATTGTTTGCTTTGATTGCTTTACATTTTGGTTCTCTTGTTTGGGCTTGAAATCCTCTACCCGGATTTGGGAAACATTCATAGGTAAATAGCAATACGTTGTGGAAACTGTGCGGGGTATACCGACACGGTCGAAGCAATAACTATATTAGTGTGACATATTTGTGATTACCGGTAGCCTTTGAGTCAATCAAAGAGAATACGGGGCCGCTGAGTGATGTCATAAAGCACTAATGAACTCTTAGAACCTTACTTGACCATCTTGGCCTTTTATTAGGGGTAGTGAGATGACCGGCTTTGGTGCAGTCCGAAGTTGGTAGATACTCGATACTACACTCATTGAGCGTTGTTTTCTTGGAATATTTTGGTTGCTAGTTAAGTGGCTAAACCAAAACAATGAACATAGAAAATAATCCAGTGATATTGAGCTCCTTAGAACACGGTTACTATTTATAGGACAGGTTTGAGCCAACTAAACTCAAGAGGGTACTTACCTATGAAACCTCATGCAAGCCTGAGACTAGGGTTTTGTGTGACTTTGCTTGTACATGTGCTTGTGCATACATCATGAACACCATAAAGCATCATATGCATTCACTAACCATTTCAAGGGTTTGGATCTTCATCTTTATTCTTGTTTTGTAGGTCATGGAATCACTTCGCAGGAAAACAATCCAAGTCAACCTTGTGAGAATCCCTCCTCAACTCAAGAAGCTCACCTCCAGGATTCCAGAGAATTCTCTCTTCAGTGAAAGACATGGTAGACTCCTCAACTTGGTCAACACCAACATTGAAGAAGACATGGTGAAAGTTCTCTTCCAGTTCTTTGACCCCCTACACCACTGTTTCACATTCCCTGATTATCAATTGGTGCCTACTTTGGAGGAATTTTCTCAACTCCCGAGAATTCCTATTCTTCATCAACTACCCTACAACGGTACGGAAAAAGAACCGAAGCCTGAAGATGTTGCTTAAGCATTACACTTGCAACCATCTAACATCAAGGGGCATTGGGAAACCAGAAGTGGTGTCAAAGGCTTCTTGGTGAAGTTTCTGTTTGAGAAGGCACAAGACTGCTAGAATTCTCTTGATCTACAAGTCTTTGAAGAGATTGTGGCACTCCTCATCTATGGTTTGGTCCTGTTCCC